>WEIU01005276.1:419432-432494 GCA_013389925.1 Aegithalos caudatus | reverse complement strand
TTAATCTTTTATAAGCATTTATCTGCATCAACAATTGTGTTAAAGATGGTATGGAATTATGTCTTTTGTATTGGGCTGAAATATTTGTGATGCTCCTTACTTAGTTCATGGCATTATTAGGGCATTATTTTTCTTGTCTTTAAAATAATAAGTTGGAAAAGACCTTCAGGATTATTGAGTCTAACTTTTGATCAAACACCATCATGTCCAGCAAACCACAGCACTAAGCATCACCTCCAGTAGTTTTTTCAACACTTCTAGAAAAGTGGCTCTACTACTTCTCAGGCCAGCCTGTTCCAATGCTTCATTGCCTTTTCAGTGGAGAAATTCGTCCTGATCCAACCTACATCTTCCTGGTACATCTTGAGTCCATTTCCTATCTGCTGTCAGGTTTCCTGGGAGCAGAGCCTGACCCCCATGTTGCTTTAACTCCTTTCAGGGAGTTGTAGAGAGTGGATAAGGCTTCCCCTGAGCCTCCTTTTCTCCAGGCTGAACACCTCCAGCTCCCTCAGCTGCTCCTCACCAGACCTGTGCTCCAGACCCTTCCCAGCTCCCCTGCCCTTCTCTGGACTCACTCCAGCCCCTCAATGCCTTCCTTGTAGTGAGGGAACCAAAACTGCCCACAGGATTTGAGCTGTGGCCTCCCCAGTGCCCAGTACAGGGGACAATCCCTGCCCTGCTCCTGCTGCCACACTATTGCTGATCCAGGCCAAGCTCACAATAAGGTATCTGTCAGATATCTTATTTACCTCCAGAGTAAAATATCCAGAATTTCAGTGCTGTGTCTGTACATAGTTACACCCCTTGTCTTGCTTTGTTTCTTATCCAAAGCAGTTGCTTTCTACTCCTCCACACTCCTCAGGTTTCCTTCCTATGGAAACCTAGACAAAATGTGAGTGGGATTTTCTGCATGCCCTGATCTTACCCAAGTGTGGAAACAGGGTCTTTTCAGGACATGAAAGCTCCCATGTGCTTTGTGCTCACCACTCTGGTTACAGCTTTGGGTATCTAAGCACTGCAGATAAGTGTTGAGACCTTGAATTTTATTTGATATTCTATGGGAAGCAATTGTAAAGAGCAAAGGATGAGCTTAATGTGCTCCCAGAAGCGGTGCTGCCAGGGAAACGTGTGGTTGCATTCTCTATTAGCTGCAGTTTCCCAAGAGTTCTGCTGCTCAAGAGAAAAAAAGTTCAAGGCCTCAACACATTTAGGAAGTGTGTGCACAGGCACATGGCAGCTGTAAAGTCAGAACACTTGACCAAGGGGAAATTTCTCATATTTTTCCACTAAGCACAATTCTTTTGTGCTGAAACTCCATCTTTTTAATTTAACCTTGCATTATTTGACTTCAAAAAATGTGAATCAACCCACTACGTTTTCTGCATAACATTTATAACTGTTTCTAGTTTTGAAGCATCACAAGTACACTGAAATGTCTGATGAAATTAATAGGTGGGGTTGTGGGTGCTTGTTTGTATTTAAGAGTGATATTTTGTTACCTGTGTGATTGTTTTGCAGTGTGTGATCCTTGGAGAGCTGCAAATGGAAATACACACAATGCCCAGCAGGATCACAAGAAACAGGGAAGGAATCCCAGAGAAGCTGAATGAAGGCCCTTCACAGAGTCATGATGTATGAGGCAACTTCTCACTTTCACTAATATTTCCACAAATCCTTGACATAAACACAAACAAATCCTTAGAAGTAGCTACTAGGCTGTCCTACCAAAGTCATTCCAGTAGCCAGTTTTTCCTTCTGTGCTTTATTTTTTCTGACTGGAAATTAAAGAAACCCAAACCCATCATGTCATAAGAATGCAGTCAGTCCTGCTGCCACCATAGTGGTTAGACTGAGGCAGGGAGTGCAGCAGAGAGCAGAGAAATTGATCATTTGGGTTATAAAACTCTTAGCATGTATGTATGCCAAATCAATGTATTTTCTACATTTTAAAGCATAGAATAAGTTATTTTCAACTTACAGAAATATAAGCTTTAAGTTACTGAACTTTTCAAGATGAAAAATATGGTGAGATAGAATACAAGTTTTGATTAATAACCTGGAAAAAAACTGCCAAACACAAAAAAACAAGGTCTCCATGTTATCACACTTACAGGCCAGAAATATTTGAATTTAGATTTATAGTGATTATATTTGAGTTAGGGAAAATCCCAGACTCCTTAACTAATATAATGTTGCTGTTCAGCCTGCCATAGTTCACTACTCTGACTAGCAGGATAGTTGGCATTGAATTTAGCCTATCAAGCTCAGAAATCAAGAGCTTTATCTGCCAGGTGACAAATGGTAATGGAAAGGAAGAATATCAGAGACAGCCCTGGAAGAAAAGTAGCTGACACAGAGAGCTGAGGCAGCACTGACATGTTGGCAAACATATGCTTGCAGTGAGAGTGAATTTGGGAACTTAACTGCAAAATTCTTCATTCACTCCTCAAACATGTCATGGAAATAGAATTCAGCTCAATAATGCGGGTTTTTTTTTCTTTTGCAGTTTTCGTCTGTCTATGGAGAACAGATTTTAGAACACTGTTCTTACCTTTTCTATTTTTCTTTCTGTTAGAGAAAAACAAAATGCAGTTTTGTTTCTACCACTCACTCCTGAAACATTGTGTACATCCATGAATTCTGACATCATGGTCATGTCTCATTTTTGTGTTTTGAAGGAAAGTATGAATACACTAACATTCCTCCAAGGAGCATTTGTAGTTTAAATTCATTCTCCCTTGACACTTAGCTATGCCTTTTCTTCAGGTTGCTTTGAGTTTTACTGGCTTTTCACTGAGATCACCTAGACACTGGTAGAGATAAAACAAATCCTGTTACTAAATAATTCCCCATAATAAAATAACCCATGATAGTGGCATAGAGATTGATTTCTTCTGTCAGTCAGGATATCGAGGGTGATTGAAAGATGAGAAAATACATGGTAAAAATAAAAATAAAAAATCTAGAACTCTAAGGTAATAAAAGCTCATGCTTGCGCTGTTTGGTATTCTCCAACTTCTCTCATACTTCTGTTCTGTGCTGTCAGTCAGTAGCTCCTTTGCTCAAAGGTTTCCTTTCTGCCCCAGCTGTGCATATGTGAAAAGTTCTCCATGCTGTAGCATTTTCATCAGACTCAACACTAATTTTGTCACAGTAATAAGTTCATAATATGAAAAGGGAAGAGTCTAGTAGTATTTTTTTTTTTTTTCATTTTGAATACGGGCAAGTCTCAAAGTTCTCAATTACTAAAGTACTTCCTAAATAAGCTCCAGAGTTATGTGACTGCATTTTTATTTTTGCCAGATGCCAAGGGAGCACCTGCAGTTAGAATGACTCCCACGAATAAATAAATAATCATAAATAAGCAGAAGAGCTTTGGTTTTGTACAGCTTTCATTGTGTGGTGTGGCTGATAGCTTCCAGAAATGATGGAGTGGATGGAATCTCATCCTGGCCGGGACATACACAGAAATCTCATTACCATCAGGAGTTACCTAAGTTAAAAATGAGTACAGATGTAATTCACTATTTGTAGAAATGCATGCACAGAGACACTGAGGAGAAAATATTTCCCATGAATTTAAAAAACATATCATTCTGTAACTGATCCTTGTGGGTCTCTTCCAACTCAGAATATTTCTGTGAAAGCAAACTATTCTAGATAATTAAGACAAGAGGCAATGTTTTGAGAACTCATCCATAGTGCATGGGTGTGAAGGAAAGGTGCAGAAAAATGAGTAGTAGTTCGCTAGCAAAAGAGAATGTGACTGCTGTGGAGACAGAATATTTGGTTAAAATTATTGCAACATTCCACATTTCCACTTCACTGTTACAATCTCATATAGGAGACTAAGGGCAAAGAAACAGAGACATGTTGCCCTTTAACTGTATCTTTGATTCTCTTTCACTGGAATTCACATTTTCTCTGTGGTAACCAATCAAACATTAGAAGACACATTCACTTCACTATCATCTTCTGCACAGAGCCTTAGGGAAGCTTTTCTTTTGAAAAACACAGTGGAGAGACAGGCTGCTCTCTTTGGGGCATTTTCACTATAGAAACTATGGAATTTTTGATGACTTTCTCAGGAAATTATCTGCAGGTTTTTTAGAAAATTCATTTAATGGCAATATCTTTAACAAAACCAAATGCAGTTGCAATTGCAAAACCAATTTCTAGTTGAGCAAAGCCAAAACAAAATTTATTAGAATGTCAGATGTCCCCCAACTTTTTTCTCTGTAAATATCATGCTGAACTGTTCAGGATATAAGATAACAGGGTAGATGGTAGGTGGATCTGATTGCATTATGATGGGGGACAACCCCACAAATTCTAATTATACCTGACTTAAAACTTTCATATTCCTCTTTTTGTTGTTTTTTGTTTACGTACTTAATACATATGTGTGTTTTGCTTTGGTTTTCTCTTTTTCATCTCCATCCTTGTAGCCTTTTTATTTGGATCTAAGAACAAACTGTGTGACCTCTTAGCACAAGCCAGAGTTCCACCTTCTGTGCTAGTACCTGCTGTTTGTGCTGTTGATCAAAACCAAAAGGAGGCATGTTGTTGCCAAAGTTCAGGCTTTTGTCATGAGCCCTGTGACATCTCTTGTTTTTGCTTCAAAGCACCACAGCTTGGAGATGGAGCTCTGTGGGACAGGATCCTATCAGTGTGTCAGGGGTGGGTGGTGGCAGGCTGGTGGCAGGAAAAGTGCCCTGTGATGTACCTCAGCCCCAGAAATTTCAGCCTCTGACCTATGGAACATGGCTAGTCATTTTCCATCACAGGGAAATGCTGGAACTGATCCAGGAGCAGCTGTGGAAAGGTAGAACAGAGCCTAAGGCTCTTCAAAACCTGGGAACTCCTCCCTTATTACTGTGCCTGAGATTCCCAACCTTATTAGTGCCTGTAGGGCATGAGCTGAAATCTCTCAAGCAGAGGTGGCTGCCCAGAAGCACAGATTGTTGCTGCAGTCACCTGAGTCTTTAGAGTTTTTAATTTGGGCTGTTTGCTCATCTCCACCTAACAGACATATATTTTTAATAATAGAGGTATATGAATAGAGGAATAAAAAAAGGCATTAACATGAAAACATAACATAAAGGCAGGTTTTCCCATCCCTCTAAGTAATTTGCATTAGTGAGAATTTATAGCAGTACAGGTTTCTGCTGTACTACAACAAGCCTTAGTATGACAGCCTGTGCACTGAACATTTGTGAAATAACAACATCTTCAAGGGTGTACCATTATACCCTAAGTGCTAGTATTATTTTAAAAGAAACCATGTTGCTTTTAACATTTTCATTATGCACAGAAGTCGTAATGAGGCACGATGCTGTGTTTTCGAATACGTCTCATCTGTGTTTTCACAGAGGAAAATTTTAAATATTTATAGCAACAAGTGTTTATATTCAGGAATTTTGCTTTGACAATGCAAACCCCTTAAACAAGTTGAAAGAGACTTTAATTCAAAGCCTAGGACTAAAATACCATTGTCTTATAGCCTTGGATTTTTGTTACCATTCATGAATCTATATAATTGTATCTGTTTTCACCCTCCTGTTCTTGTTTCTCTGATCCCTGTCTAAAAAGCTCCTGACCCAACAGAGCACCTCAGCAGCATGGCAGTGAAATGATTGGTGTCTATTCATGGAAAATGCCTGAAAGCTCAAACTGTCCAAAACTGTGCTGAGTATCAGATTTGTAATCCCACTCTGCTGACAACTTAACTATTGCTTCTGAAAAGGTGTTTGCAGCACAGGAGAAGGAAAAGGCCTCATGACAACCTGCACAATCCTACATTATTTACTAGCTATCTGTATAGCACAGCTTTGGCTGGCAGGGAGAGTTAGGGCTGAGAAAGGGAGATGCGTGCTGCTGCTTTGAGAAATGCAAATAAGATTAGAGTTGCCAGTGCCTGCTGAGAGGTAAATTTCTTTTCCAGAAGCTGAAACCACCTTTTTTTCTGAAACAGTATCTTTGTTTGTGGGAACTGCTAGCCTGCATCCATTTGCCACTCATAAACCCTGGACCTGGTAAATAATCTCCGCACACTGAGGGCAGCTATGACAAAATATGTAATGTCTTCTTGTTATACATATCTAATCTTCCTTTGGCAGTGAACTTGTGGTTTGTCAGCCTGAGTTCCTTTTCATTTATATACTTGTTTTGCTCAATGCAGATGAGGGCAAAGAGGGCAGGCACAAGGGGGAATTCAGGGAGTAAACAAACTGTACCAAGCAGCTGGGGTGATCAGCCTGTGAATCCAGATAAAAGATGTCATCTGCTACAGCTCACCTGATGCACAATTGCTGTTCCTGCACTGCTGGCAGGATTCATGAACCAAGTATTGGACATACCCATAGAGTCCAGGTGGGAGAAATGTTTGAATTGATAGAGCTATTTCAACCAGCCAATTGCAGAAATTATCTATTTGATGATGTGATTTCAGACCTAAAATTTACTATGGATACCCGTGGCCATATTCTAGTATGCTTTGCAAATGGTTAATGTTGAAAGCTACTCAGTCTTCAGCTAAATCAGAAAATTCTTAGCCAGAGGACATACTATAATAATTCTCTGGTAAATGCAAGTTTTTTTTGTTTGGTATTTAATGCAGTGTGTAGCTTTCTTTCTTTTCACTGAAGAACAGCATGTTTTCGAGCAATCTGAGAGATTACCACTCTCCTAAAATACATCACGCAGAAACTGTTAAGTTGAATCTGAAATGTGCAATAAATAGGCTTGGTTTCATGACATTTAAAGGAAGATAGAGATAGTGTATCTCTTTTCAGCCTTTTTCAGAAAAAAAGGGTTTGTAATGGTCTCCCAAGATGCTTGTCTGAGGAAAGTTTCTATTTAAAAGTCAGGGATGCCAAGAATTTTACATAATCAAGACTACAAATACTTCAATTATCAATCAGCACAATGTGAATCTGTATTCTGCAGCCTGTCAAATAGCTGGCCTTTACTGCAGAAGTAGTTACAGAAGAAACGGAGAGAAAATAACTAATGGTTGTTATAAATATTCTCTACTGGTAACACTAGTTTTTCCCCCTTCCTGGGCCCTTGGGAAAACAAATAGTGAATTTTTGCAGCTATTTCCATCCTAGTGGTGTCAAATTCCAAGATCGAGACTCGCCACTTCTCCTGCTGAATTTTGGCTATGAATCCATGGAAAACCCTCTTTCCCTGTGCCTGACTTTGTGTCCAGAGTGGTTGTTGTGCAGCCCTGCCTGCAGTCACCCAGGCTGTCTCATAGCTGGATATCCTCCCTCACATGGCCAGATGTAGATCGATCTCTCTCTCCTTGTTCTTCAGCTCACAGTGCAGACTCCTTGGCTTTTTTGGCACATCACATCACATCACATCACCTGTTAGCACTGACAGACCAGCTGCCTCTTCTCTGGCAAGGAATCTGAGACCCTGAAACTCCTCACAATGATACTTTCAAGGTAGCCCAAAAAAGCCACCGGGCCATTGGGCTGCGAGCAACCAGAACAAGCCAGTGGTGGTCTGGAGTCTGCTTCCAGCCTCCTGCTGGGACAGCTGTCCTCGGGAGGGTGTGATTGCAGCCACTTCTCTGCAGCCTGCCTTTGTGTGGAGCTATGCCTTCCCGTGTGCTTCAGCTTGGGGTGAATCCTGCACTGAGGCTTTCCGAGATGCAGAGCGGAGTGTTCCGGAGAGAGCTCACTCTGTACCTAAGGGCATGAAAATGTTGTCATTAACGCCTGTCTGTGTTCCAAATATTTATAATAGATTTAAGATGTGCTAACAGCTTCTGAGAAGTATTGGAATTGCTCTCACCGATCAAAAGCACTTTCCTACGGTACATGTTGTGCTGTGTCTCCAGCTTCCCACACTCTGTGAGTGTTCCTGACTAGGTCAGCAATGTCACTGACCCGAAGCAGATGACTTTTTATTCTCCTTGGAGTGTCTGAGGCATTACCACAAGATACATTTTCTCTCTTCTGAGAACTTCTGTGTATTTATTTGTGAGATACTTTTCCAACAGCCACGGGGTCGTGCATCAGGCCGCTGAAAGGAGCAGGTCAATCTTTACACCGCCGTCAGTCACACGGTGTCCCCACGTCCCTAGGGAAGTCAACTCCCGTGGCATCCCTAAGGAGCTGCAGGACAAGCATCTTTCCCTTTTGGCACCCAAAAAAAGGAATCTCACCCTGACGGAGAAGCCTGTGCGTGAGCAGAGATCTCCGACACCCCACATCATCCCCCCAGCTGCCTCCCTCAGGGTTCCATAAAATATCCCCAAAAGCCATCGGAGAAGGGAGCGGATCCCTCCCTGCCCGGGTGTCCCTTCCCGCGCTGGCCCCGCCAGCATCTCCCGCCAGGTGGAGCAAGAAGCCAAGACGAGACTTTCCCCATTTCCCCGGCGTTTGCTGCTTTTTTTGGTTGCTCCTTTTTGATTTTCTTTTATTTTATTGGTGGTGTTTCCCCAGCCCCAACCCCCCTCCGCCGCCCTTAATTTTGCCTTTTTCTCGGACCGGGGTTTCAAGGCAGCGAGAGGCAAAAGGGGAGGAGGGTGTTTGCTTCTCCTTTAGGCGGGTGATGCTCTGCAGTTTGCAGGGATAAAGGGTGCTGGGAGGGGGAAAAGGTAGGGAACACAATCAGCTGCACAAACCCTCCTTCTGCGTGCATACCAATTGCAGTAGGAAAATAAAATTTAAAAATTTAAAAAAGACATCACTCTTTTTGCATTAGTGGGCAAAAGAAAGGTTGGAAAATCTATCCCTATACACAGCATCATAAAATTCACATTAACATCTCAATAAGTCAGATGCACTTAGGGACTGATCCAAAGGCCATCAAACTCTATGGGAGACTTTGCATTGCCTTCAAATGGGATTTGGATCATGCTGTTAGAGATTGGCAAAAGCTCATATTAACAAAACAAAAAAAAATCTGATGTTACCTAAAAGGCTATAAAAGCATTTCCAATTCTTTTTCTGGGAAAAAATCCCTTTTACAGCTGATCAAATGTAATCACAGCAGCCACCTTTATGGTGGAAGCTTCCAGTTAGACTAACATCATCATGGCTGAGGGACAAATGCAAATAACACCCTATTTCACCAAAATTGAAATAGAAGGTTCTTTTTTGATCATAATAAATTATCCATAATTGCAGAGGTAAACCTAAAGTGTTCAAAGGTTAATTTAAATGCTATGTAAATACCATTTTAAAAGGGGGAGAGATAAAAACAACTGAAATCTAGTTCAGGAAAACCATATGCTGGTTATGATAATATTTTACACAGGTCTGGTGCCCTAATATGAACTAAAATAACTAAAATGAACAAAAAAAGTATCGAAGTAGACTTTATATGATCAGAACCAAGCCAGTTTGTTGTGCATAGTGCAATTAGAGAACTCAGTACATTATATCATCAATGACTCTGTTTTCATGTATGGAGATGAAAAGTAGTACATTAAAAAAATAAATTAGCTGCCTTGGGGAGCTTCAAATTCCTTGAGCTTCACTTACTCTTTTAAAATGCTACTTCTAGCAGAGACAGTCTGGAGCAGAGGCTCCAGCTCTGATTAGATTTCTTGTTCAGGTGGCCTTAGCTGGGACTGTATTACTTGGCTGATGACAGAGATGGGCTGAAAATTTCCTGTGCATCTTTCAAAAGAAAAAAAAAAAAAAAAAAAAAAAAAAAAAAAAAAAAAAAAAAAAAAAAAAAAAAAAAAAAAAAAAAAGTGAAATGACAAATATCTAAAAACTTTTGTCCCAAGTATTTAAAAATTGAAACTGATGTGTCAAATTGGATGGGTAGAATGCTATTGAGGATTTGAAAGACTTCCCTAGTTTTACTTCCACTGTGATCTTTTAAATCTTCTTTTTCTCTTTGTTATCTCCTTTGCTTGTTTCTCTGTTGAACACCACCCTCCTGTTGCTTGGACCAAACAGTGTGGTGAGGACTGCATCTTCATGTGCCTCCATGTCTCTGGCAAAGAACCTTCTTGTTCCTCATGTCCCTTAGAACATAAACTAAATACTTCCATTTGAACAATCTCCGAATTTTTGATTGCTAGGAAACCCTGGATCTAAGACAGGGAAGTGATGTTCTTGTAGGAGTTGCAACTTTTAAAGTATTGCCAACAACTAAACTTCACAAAAGGAGGAAGGGAGCTGTTGGTACTGCCCAAAATTTTAAAAATGTGTCTAGTTAGTACAAGCAACAGTTGTGGCAGATCCTAATGTTAACATTAAAGTTAGGTGGCAAATGAGAAAGGAATTCCCATAAAGAGTCATATAGCTGCATTGATTTAATTTTTACTTTTATTATCCTGTCTCACTCTAACATCCATTTCCATTTTTCTCATTTTAGTCTTTAAAATATATATAGTCTTACTATTTTCTCCCTCTCGAACTTTGATTTTTTTACCTTCATACAAAAAGAAAGTCTCTTGTAACAAGAAACTATATATTGAAATACATATTAAAATACTATTCTGGGCATATTTAAACAAAACAGAACAGTGCACTGGTTTGAGCATTATTTAATTACTCTTGGTGAGTACTTTGGAAAAACTGCCAGGAAATACTAATCTTGTACAATGTCCCCATACTTTCTAACAGAAAAGTGATGCCAGGGAAAAAGCTTGAACTGGCATCTGTGTCTGGGATCATATTTTCACCTGTCTTTCTTTTCTGATTGCACATCACCTCAGCTTTCTTAGAGTTAATCTCATTTCACTCCTTCTTCAGTCAAAGGGGGTGTGCCATCAATTACAGCAGGAGCAAAGTGCTTTGCAAATGTTTCTTCCTTTTACTTCCTTCCTCCCCTCCTAAGAGTCAGTAAATGGAATGAACTAACTTTCAGAAGCAGTATTTCTTTGCTTATGGATAAACCATTGATTTTGGTGTTGTGTGAGGCCTGGAAAACAAATCAGGAAGCATCTGCAGTGTAAGGCACCCCTTTGAACCACAGCTTCCACACAGATTTCTCACTGCAGCTACTGAAGCACTGTGACCATCCACCTGCTAGACCAGCACCAAATCCCTGCTGAGACCACTGCCTGCATCCCCAGCCCTGCCAGGCCCTGGATGAAGAGAAGAGCTGGAAGCTGCAACATCCACAGAGG
The DNA here is from genome assembly GCA_013389925.1 of Aegithalos caudatus. Classification (NCBI taxonomy): domain Eukaryota; kingdom Metazoa; phylum Chordata; class Aves; order Passeriformes; family Aegithalidae; genus Aegithalos; species Aegithalos caudatus. The sequence goes on along the minus strand of WEIU01005276.1, from coordinate 421,387 downwards.
AGAAGCTGACATGCTGCTGCATTTATTTGTCATCATCCAAGGAGGCCCAAAGTTTAAGTGGAGATTTCTGTGGAGAACACTTGAGGATTTAGGTGTTGAGTGCCCGTGTGGCAGCTGAAATCCCTTTGTGAATCTGGGCATTGGTTAGAAGCTAACTAAACTTTGTACTGTGTTTTGAAACCAGTTATTGCATGGCTTTATTTTCCATTAGTCTTTGAGAAGCTTACTTTTCTTTTAAAATTCCAAGATGTATTGTTTAGACGTAGCAAGCTTTTCTCTAGATTTTTAGTTCCCTGACAGAGAGAAGAAAAAATGAATGGAAATGCTACAGAGTCTAAATTCATTCTCTTAACAGAATTGAATGGTTCTGTTGCTGATCATTTAACTGCATGCCCAGTCTTTAAATCTACAAATTGAATGATTTGCAAGAAAGCTCAAAAAAAAAAACAAAACAAAACAAAACAAAACAAAAAAAAACAAAAAAAAAAAAAAAAACAAAACAAAACAAAAAAAAAAAACCCCACAGTGTTTTAAATGCTGCTGTTGCTCTCTTCTGTGGTTATCCAAGCACATGCTGGGCTTTCACAACAGTGGTAATATTAAATGAAAAATTAATTAGTTATCTAAGGTGACATGGCATGCTCTCCATGGCTGTGGCCATTTTCTCTCAAAACAAAATGAGCATGGAAATGCAGCTCTGATAATGCCTGCTGTTGTCTTTATTTAATGTGAAGGACTATTAGTGAGTCACCCAAGCCTCTTGTAATTATGTTCAGTTTCTGGTTGTGCTGGCAAACACACAGGATTTTCAAATAACACAGAATGTCTAAATTTCACACCTTGAGAGGTAAATCTATGCCTTAAATAGATACGTGGTAAGTATTGCTTGTTTCTATTAATGTTTACACTTCCACCCTGCCTTTGGAGACCAGATAATGCATACTTAACCAGACCCTCAAATACTTCTCTGGGAGAGATAAATACCATTATTATCCAGAGCAGTGTAGAAAGGAGAGGTGATCTTTCTAAATCCATTCATTGAGACAATTTAGCTTGAGAAGCCTGATAACACAGTTCCAAACACACAAAAGCAGCCTGGAAAACCTCCAGAGATTTTTTTCTTTTAAAGCTATTTTTAAAAAATTATGACAATGAATTAACAACATTTTTTTTCAACTTGATTCATAGTTTCTGAGCATTATGAATACTCATTTGGCTTGAAGAGCTAGAAATTTCTACTCTTTCAAATTTCAGCTGATAATCTCGCAGTCTGACAAACCAAGTCCAAAATCTGTAGACAGATCAGAAAGTATTACAAAATGTTGGAGATAGCTATTAGACTTGTATAGGCTTTGAGTCTTTTTTTTCCATGAAAAAACCCCAGCAAATTATATTTCGTTGTGATCAATGAATTAAACTAATCATCTACCTTCAGATTTAATGCATGTGAAATTTTTAGTCTCAGCTGACGAAGATAGAAGGAGGGAGGGTGAGTGGGTGCAAAGTGCTGTGGGCTGTCAGTAAGAAATCCTTAATGTCATGCTAAAAACCCCATTGCTTTAGCAGTGGGGCAAATAACTGAATCACATATGACTCAACAGCACTTAAAACCACTCAATAATTAGTAGGTTTTTTCCCAATATTCATTAAAATATATTAATATAATTTCCTGTATTCACACTTAATTTATAATTAGACATATGAAAATAAAATCCCATGAATTTATCAATATATATTTTATTGATTTGGAAAAGAATGCAAATTTCTTACAGGAGGTTACATACAGACCCAAATGCAGCTTTCCTCAGACACACTGGTTGTCTATGGATGTAGTTGTTCATAGGCAGTTTTTTGGGAAAATAGTTTTCCTGTGTTTTCAAGTGTGCCTGTTAATGTGAATAAATATCTTGAATGTATCCTTTTATGGTGTGGTTTTTGTAGAGGGGGGCTGAAAG
>WEIU01005276.1:403906-419404 GCA_013389925.1 Aegithalos caudatus | reverse complement strand
CCCCCCCCCCCCCCTCCTTTATATTGTCAGACTTTAATGTTTTTTGAAAATACAAAGTGTTTTCAAATACAGAGTTTAATAGGAAGGCATGGAGGAAACTAATGTTTCAAACTAGTTTGTTGTCATAGAATCATAGAATCACTTGGGTTGGAAGCTGCCTTCCAACCCCACTGCTGTGGTCAGGGACACCCTCCACTAAACCAAGTTATTCAAATCCCCTCCAACCTGGCTTTGAACACTTCCAGGGATGGGGCAGCCACAGCTTCTCTCTTCCTCTGCCTCACCACCCTCACAGTGGAGAATTTCTTCCTAATATTTAATCTAAACATGCTCTCCTTCATTTTAAAACCATTACCCCTTGTCCTATATGATGCTGTTATTATTATTATATAATAGATTGTTCAATTTGATTTGGGTCAATTCACTTAATTCCATGAGCATCCTTCAAGTAATGAGGAGCTGGACTTGACAGAGGCAAAGTATCTTGGGGAGCAAGGTGATTAATGACCCTTCTCTACACTGGGCTTTCAAGAGAGAACTGAGAGGTCCAGTTCAGAGGTGTCAGTGCCACACACAAAGGCACCAGAATAGCACTGGAGCAGGGATAGGTGGATATTAATCCCCCCAAATGAGAGGTTGCATATCCCACCCTTCCCACTATCAACCACAGGAAAGAGCATCACCTTTAATGAGTTTTATTTCTTTTTTTTTTTTCTTCCTGTAATGAGATGAGGAGCCTTTGCTTCTACCTTCGTGTCTGCCCTGCCAGGGCACAGTCCAAGCTTCTAGAAAGCCTCAAGACAGGTCTGAGGTACTCAGTGCCCACATGGTTCTGCTTGCCTCAGTGAACTGAAGGTACAGCTTCTCTGAAGTGAAACACTGGCCTTTCTCCAGCAGCCTTACTCAATAATTAAGTGAGACATCCTTGAAGAGAGGATATGTAATCTTAAAACCTCAGCCAGCTGCATAGTTTGTGTTCATGCTCAGGAAGGCATTAGAAGAGCTGACTTGAAGTATGAAGGCAAAAAGCAGGTTGGGAGAGGTGGGAAAAGGGTTTTCTTTAGAATCTTGACATTTTCTTCATCTGGAAACTAAACATGGCAAATTTGACATTGCTAATAAAAGCAGTGTAATAATTAGTTCATCTAATGAGATCTAGGTTGTTGCCAGGGAAATATCCTGGTACAAATGTAATTTCTCAGTCCATTGCCTAGTCCATAGGTTCTACCATTCCCTGTGCCAACGTGTGTCCTTGCTCGGACACACAACTGATTTCCTATAAATGCAAGGATTCCAATTAGCATTAATTGCTGCTCTTGCCATGCTGCCACCATGTAACACTGTTGTGGGAGGAGAGCATGTTAGTCACAATTGTTCTGTGGACAGGAAAGCTGAAGCCTAGGACAGATTGTTAATGGAAAAAGAGCTAGGCTCACTTTTTCTGTTGACTGCCCTTTGGATTTGCTCTTGTTTGATTGTTTGGTTTTGCGTGGTAGAAGAGAAAGGTCCCCGGCACTGCCGTTAAGAATAAATTATCTTCACTATTTATTCAAATATTCTAAAATATATGTTGATTTAATAGGAGGACATATGTGAGACAAAGTGAGCACCTTTTTCATTAGAAAAAAACTGATATTATTTATGACAAGAGTACCTGAAAAAAATTATTCTCACAGCAAAGGAGGATGTTTTTTCCATATTTTAATGGAAGCATGAACTGGGTGGTTCTGCTCTAAGAAAGTGACCAAGATGTTACCATAGGTTGTCTAGGAAATTGAGGAATATGAATCCATGAATTTATGACCATAATTAGATTGAATGCTTGCAAATAGATGAGTGAAGCAACAGAACAAAACAAAATCAAAATCCCTTAGAAATGGCATAAAATAATATAAAAGCACTCTTCTTCTGATGATAGCAAGATTTCATAACCTTTGTAGCTTCTTTTTCTGTTTCTTCAGTCTGAAAAATCTGATCTTTGAGGGTCTTGCAGCAAAGAACAGAAACAGTTCCGGCTAATCTTCATTAGAGTATTCTTAAGGAACATCACTCATCATTAACAGAAACTAAGTGATCTACAATTATGTCAATACTGCAAATTAAAGTGCTCTTTGTGTTTCTGGATTTTATTAATTTATGTGGTTCTGTTTTTTTTAGTAAATTATCAGCAGGAAAAATTCCACAAAAATAGTCCCTTGAAAGTTAACCAGCGCTGCAAAGGGGATGGTAGTATTTTCCTAAGCAGCAGCATAGCACATAACATGACACATACTTAAATAAAAATTGGTGTTCTTCTGGAAAGAAATATTCTGTAAATTATCTAGAAATGTTATTACTGCAATGACTTAGAAAATATTTCAAGACTTTGGCTTGGGGGTATGTGTGGGAAGATGGGAAGACAGAGTAAGAACTCACATGTGCATTATTATAGTAGTTCAAGAAAATTGTTAAAAGGAGACAAAGATAGTATTAAATCTTCTAGAGATGATTGTTGCTTTCCTCTAAGGTTATAAATGTTTTGTACAGCTCTCCCTAACCTGAAGGGAAAGTTCCTTCTACATAGAGTTAACAATTTTGTCACTGGACCAAATTCAGCCTGACATAATTGGGTTCAGTTCCATTAGTTTCTGAAGAGTTTTGTTCACTCTGACAGACTTGGATTTGAAGTTTTGGCAGTCACCTAGAAATTATAAAAACTGCTCTTTCATCATTTCCTGTGATCATGCTTGCATAAATGAAAACACTGACAATGTGTGAAGAGGTCCTCAAAATTGAATTTCACTAGCAAGACATTTCTATGATTGGTTACAAGCTTATTCATCTTTATAATGACTTATTCATGTGGAAATTAATTTTCAAGACCAAAAGATTCTAGATTTGATAGCCATATAAATTGCAGGAAATATGAATTTTTAAATGCACTTTTTCTAACATGTTACATGATCTTTTGAGTTAACATCACACTGACTTCAATTTCTTCACAGAAATATTGGAAATTGCCAGTCAACATGCTGGCTTTGAAAGCAATCGTCTATTTTTTTTCCACCCTGTCTGCTGTTTAACATGCTGTTCCATCCATTTTTGCAGATGTATTTTGTTTTTCCAAGAGAATTGAACAAAAGTATGAGTCTTAAATATTTTATGACACATGATTCTAATGATGTGATGTGAAGTTAATGACAGATTTTCCCTTTGTTAATATAGAAAACTTCACATATTCACCTGCAGATGATGGAACAAGGTTTGGTTCAGACACAGAAGCACATTTTTGTTTAAATTTGAAAACTATAATAAAAAATAAATCCTTATGAAGATGTGTGGCATGTGAGAGAAGAGTAACAATAATTACCAGATGGTAATTGCTTCTCCTTGAAGACTTTTCTCTTTGTGTTGTTTGTAGCCACTCTCTGCAAAAGTAGAGATTCAATATCTCCCTTACATGTAAATAATAGTAATAATGGTAATAACTGTTAATAATATAATGAATAAAGATTTCAGACGGCCTAGTGGTTCTAAGAAACTATCTCAGGAATACAAGAACTATGCAAAATCCACTCTGAAATGGGTTCTCCACTTAGAACTATAGACAAATGCTCAGGTAGGGTAAAGCACAGTGTCATTTTCCCAGAAACACACCATGAAGGAAATGAGACATTTTACTTTTCATTTCCATTTTGTTAAATACTCAGCAAGCTGTATTAATGATAAAAATGTGACAGGCGGGAAATAAGAAATTAAGTATGCCAGAGAAGCACCTTTCATTGCACTGAAAGAAATGTCATATTAAAAATGCTTTGCAAAATATGCAATATTTGTGACGTAGGTGAGCTGCAGATTCTCATTTCCCCCTTTTTTGTGTGCTTCAAATATAGAACTCTAAATGTAGAATTAATAAACGAGGAAAAAAATTCTATATTTTCTTGCCTACAATCAAAGGGACAATAAACTGATTAACTAATTGCATTAGGTTTTCAGATGCCTGCAGTCTTTGAAGCTCATGTCCCATTGAGATGTGCAGTGTAGAAAGTTCATCCCCTTTTCACTGCTGTTTTTGGCAGCCTTCAGCTAAAATGGGCTAAACATGGGAACATCACATCCTTTTAATATTAATCATGGCTCTATTTAAATACACAAAAATTACTAAGACTGACAGTTTTCTTCATGTTTCTGTATCTTAATAAGTAGCCTGTTCTTAATCTTTGCAGCCTTCACAGGGGATAGGAAATGCTCAACACATCTAAGACTCCATTTGCTTCATCAGAGGCTTTAATATCATGCTAAATACTCATCATCAGGACCTCAGATTTGAAAATGTTGACTTTTTCCCCCAGTCCAGACTGTAAATTTGTGGGAAATCAGTGAACTATTTGGAACCATGCCACGCAGACACAGTTGCCAAGTCTTGGTTTCATATTCTCATCAGCACATAGTTGGGGAATTTTTGTACTTCACACAAGAAAGATTTTCTCAGGGGTACAGAGATAGTGCATGATTATATTAAACACCCAGGATTTGTATCCTGTGGGTATGGTTCCTAAAAAGTAACACTGACCAGATCACCAAATTTAATGGGCCAAGATGAAAATAAAACAACCTCTGCAGCAGTGACTTAAAAAGGGGGGCAAGTGTACCCTCAGCAACCTTGCAGGTGATGCAAAACTGGGAGGAGTGGTTGATGCAGAAGGTGGGTGTGCTGCTGTTCAGACCTTGGCAGGCTGAAGTGAGCCTACAGGATCCTTATCCTTACAAAGGGAAGTGCAAGGCCTGCACCTGGGGTGGAATAACACCAAGCCCCAGCACAGCACCAGGCACCAGTACAGGTGGAGGGCTGACCAGCTGGGAAGCAGCCCTGCAGGAGATGTTCCAGAGAACACCTGGTTGGACAGAAGGCAGCAAGGTCATCTGGCAGCAAAGCCCAGCAGCACCTTGGGCTTCCCTGGGTGCAACAGCACCTGCAGGTCAAGAGAAATGATCCTTCCTCCTCTCTACTCAGCCAGTAAGAGGGTCATGGACATACTGGAGTGAGCCAGCAAGGTGCCACAGAGATGACTGAGGGACTGGAGTACCTTTTATGTGAGGGGAGACAGAGAGAGCTGGGACTGCTCAGGATGGAGAAGGGAAGGCTTTGGGATCTTCCCAAGGCATAGGTTGATGAAGGGAGTAAATGTAACAGAGTCAGACTCTTCTAAATCCATCTCAGCAAGAGCATGAGAGGCAATGGGCACAGAATGAAACACAGGAAGTTCTGCCTGAACATAAAAACCTTTTTCGTAAGAGAACACTTAAACACTGGATGTCCCGAGGTATGGGATGTCCACCACTGGAGATGTTCAAAACTCAACCAGAACCTTGTCTCCCAGTAACTCTGCTATGAGTAAGACCTAGCTTTAAATAGTTGTGTGAATTGCCTGGGACACTTATGAGTATTTTCTGCAATAGTTATGACTGATTATATTATAATTATGACTAATTATATTATTATATTCTAATTAACTTATTATATTCTTATAGTTAGACTCACACAAAAGTAGGTATGTGTGTGAATGTCCTAAAGAATGCATAGATACCTACTTTTGGTGGTAGGGTGGACCAGTTTTAAAAAAACCTAAGTATATTCAGATAGGTAAAAGCAAATTTAGATGGATGAAAGGGGCCAAGGGTGCAATTATTGACAGCTATGCATGGGCACCAACAGTCAGGAGAGACTTTAATCTCGCTTTACAGCTTTGGATTTTATTGAGAAATACTGGGTCAGAAGGCAATTTACTTCTGAAGGAGAAGTATAGAAATAGAAGTTTCTTTCTGGATCTCTTTCACAGGATTAACATTTAGATATATATCGAAAAAAACATGCCATTTTTAAGCTTTGCAAAGTCAATCAAAAGCCAAACAGAAAAGAACCATGCTTTGCCCATAACAGCAAAAATTGGCTTGTCCAAATTCTTTTCAGAATCAGGATTCTTTCAAATAGCAGTAACTTTTTTCAATATTAGTCCAAGAGAAAATTAGGTTTTGTTCTTCACATGTGGAATATGGTGTCTGTGCTAGGAGGCTGTGTAAATTCTTTTAAAGAATATTCTTTGGGAATTCTCATGAGGAATCTTGTGAAAGGCTGATGTGTATTGTCTCTATCACAGTGTGCTTTGACAGTAAAATGAATATCTGTCTCACTTCATTTGCTGCTTCCAAGGGAAACTGATTTGCAATCTTCCTGCTAGCTCATCTCTTACTTAATCTAACTGGTTATAATTATTCTTGTAATTAAATTATGAAATATTAGTAGTAGTTTATTCATATTTAGAGATGGACATTCTGACAGTTCCTGTAATGACAACTGGCATCTTCTCTGTCCCAGAGTGATCTGTTTGCTGAGTTTACCATAACCTTGCAGTCTGGCCTGACTGGTTTCTACAGCTGTATATCCCACTATGAGATTTTGTGAACTTTATTGCTGTAGGATGACATGAAGTGTGGTTGTTCTACTTGTAAACATTGCCATTTCTCTAATTCACTCAGGCTGAGGTCATGTTCATCCCCCAGGAGTAATCACAGAGAGTGAAATAACCTCACTGGCACCTGCACCAGGGGGACAAAACCTTGGAAATTGATAGTAGGACTGGCCAATATAGATTCCTTACATCTGATTTTTAAAATTAGTTTTCTTAACCCATTTTTGCTGTTTTGAAGCAGATGTGGGGAAATTTTTCTGTTTCAGTAGTTGTATCACCTAAGGAAATTTTGAGACAGGGAATCCCTTTGTTTTATTTCTCTGCATGTCAGAAAATGCTGACAGGCATTGAGATATTGTTTGGGCAAAGGATCAGTGTTGAAGGTTTTTACATGTATCACCAAAAATTTCCAGATGGCAGTCTGCCTAAAAAACTGAACAGGGACAAGTGAAATCACAAGATGTCAGGCACATGCTGTTAGAAAAGGAGAAGATAGGTACAGATCCAGTGAGAGGTCATGAGATTTTATTTCATGTGAGATGCACAGGACACCCTGGCAGGAGTTTCCAGCCCAAAGTCTTTTGTGCCATTCTGGGCAGGAAGAGGCAAATGAAGCACAGGCACACAGCTCTCATTCTGTACAGTTGAAGACAATCACTGATATATTTGATATTTCATAGCCTTTATTCCAATGTCAAAATGGCTCCTGCACAATTCCTGCTGACAAATACAAAGTACTAGGTTATGTTATTGCCTTTGTCTCCTGTTTTCCACATTGGTATAAAGGACTGTGGTCTACAACATCTCCTGGGTTCCACTTCCTCTTCTCTCATAATAGAATGTAATCAAGATTTCAGTGTAAATTAAACCAGAATATATTATATTAGGGATTTATTCCCACAAGGGTACAGATGCATACTAAGTAATTTATAAGTATTGATAATGATTACTTCTCTAACACAATGTTGATGTTCTAACATAACTGTAAGTTTACATGCCTATTAACTTACCAGAAAAGAATATAGTGAAAAATGGATGGAGGGCAAGTAATTGCAGATTTGGTTGAACTTTCACCGTGAGAAACACTGAAGAGAATGAAGGCATGTAGTTTACAAAAGAGATGGATGAGACAAACATGATAGGTGTCTTCAAAATTATGAGTGATATAAAAAGAAAGCAAAAATAATTCCCTGCTTCCTTCATCCCATTGGCTTTCTTTCCCTTCCACTGAGCAGTAGGCATGAGCCTTGCTCTGGATATGAACACTGCTGACTTTGAGTGATCAATCATACTGTCTCCATTTTCCTCCCACTCTGATCTTTGAGGCTTTTGCACAATTACTTGGCTTAAATCTTAAGCAGCTTTTGATGGAAGTTCCTTTGCAATGTGCCTAAACTGTGTAAGAATGCAAGAAATAAATTGTTCAACTAATGCATTCCATTTGAATGTTTAAAGCAATCACTTTTTTTGCTTAGATGGTCCAGGCTCTTTAGTTTGTGTTGTTTCAGAGAGACTGTGAAAGCTGAACAGATATTCCTATGAAAAACAGGATTTCTGAATTTGGATTGCTACAGAGGAACTGATGAAACTGAAGCTGTGTTGCACTTTGTTATCATAAGAGCAAGTCAAGCTTTCATGACATAGTTTTTTATCTCCAGGTTATTTCTAGTGTTTTAATATCATTTACTAATGAAGAAAATTAAAACAACAAATTATTTTTTCTTAAACCTCAATTATCAAAAATCACATTAAATCCAAGAATTGAAAATAAATGCTAGCTATAAAAAGGTGACATTTCATGAGGCTACAACAGTATTTAAGGATCTTTCCAAGTGCATTAATCTGATTCCTTGACCTTTTAGTACAGACACCAACAATGTTTGTGACATTGTAAATACCACTGGAGCTGAAAGAAAATAAAAGTTTATGGTCTTCCACTGGTGAATGGTCCAATAGTTTTTTCCACTATTTTGTGGAGGTCTTTCTGTAAAGGTGAGACACACAGCCACTGAAAGAATCTTTTTTTTTTTTTTTTTTAATAATGTTTTTCTCATAACTCTCCCCTAAAGAAAATAAATTCTAAATACTTCAAATGGCTTATTGTAAGTTATTTTGTGCTTAGAGTGATTTCTTGCACATTTTTCTGACACAGAGGTACTGTGTAAGTTGTACAGTAATTTCCCAGTGATTTTCAGAGGGACTGTATGCAGTTACAAATGCTGTTGAACATGATTTTGGATTGTTGAATTGAGTCTACATGCAGATTAGCTTTTGTGCTGGATTGTAATTGCCTTAAGCCAATTGTACAGTGAGTAATAGCTCAACAGGGAGCACTAGCTCGACATATTTACATAACCTGCTTGAAAAAAAAACCCACCCAAAACACCTTCATCTTTCTCAGGGGTTGCTTGGTAAGATTTGCCTGACTTGCTTTTCTCTCAGGATTTTGTCTGCCTGTCATTCACTGCAAACTGTGTCCCTGTAGTGCAATTCTGCCTACTCAGCCAGCTCCTGAGTGGTGTGCAAGCCACCACTCTGCAGCACCAGGGTGCATGTTAACACCAAAAGGGTTTGATGTTCTCTCAGTGGACGTGTTTCTGGTCTCTGCTGTAAGCTGAGATCAGTCCTCAGGAGCTGTGCTCAGCCCTGAAGTAATTTCACTGATCAGTTTTCAGTCATGATGACTCCTGCTACTCGTGTTACAGGTTGCTGATGCTTTAATCCTTCTTTGTGGTGCATTCTTAATATTCCTGAGCACGTGAACGTTATTTGGGCATGGAAGGTGCCTGCTGACTGAGAGCAGCTTTTGATCAGTTCCTTTAGAAAAAAAAAAACAATTCTTGGCTGGGAAGGAGTTGCAGTTGCATTCTAGGGGTCATGGGCTGAAGGGACTTAGTGAGTAAGGTGTGAAAATGGGGGAGAAATGGGAATAAACATCAGAATTGCTTGGTTTTTTACAAAATTTTAAAGGAAACCCATTATAGAAATGATGGGAATAAAAAACAAAAAGATAGAAAATACATCTGATTCTCTCCAGTTTATATTCTAAAGAAAATAATACAAGATGGAAAGAAATTCTTGGGTGAGTGATTTTTGTCTCGCACTTTTTGAGTGTATGAGTAAAAATTTCTGGCTGAGGCAAAAATGAGATAATAATAGATAAAAATGGATCATTTAAGAAAAGATGAACTAGAAAATTTAGTGATCTCCCAGGAAGTTATCACAGAGAAACACTACTTTTTTACTTTGCATAGAGTATACCTATACAACTTTGAAATTTCTATTCCCTTCACTGGTACTTTTAGTGCATATGATATGCATCTATGTATTTTTTATCAATGCCTGAGCTGTATTTATACAAAACAACATCAAATGATAAAGACTGATGTTGTCATCTTATCCTTCTTTTTACAAGAATACATCAGACAATTACATGGCAATGCCAATCTTCCCCCCCCCCTTTATTTTAAATGCCCCCACAGTTATCAGGCTTCTAGTGCATCCTCAGTGGATCCAGGTTCTGAAAATTTTTATTTTTTAGTGATAGCTTATTATTATTTTAGTCTCACTTTTTTTCATATTTTAGCTCTTCATATTTTAGCCTTTTTTTCCCGAGAGCTGAAGATTACTACATATTCAAAATTAAACTGCTTTCCTAGCATTTTCCCTTGTCATATTTCCCATTGGTTTGAGGCTTTTTCTCTTCTTGAGTGACAGTGAGTATAGTTTAGCTACACATCTATAATAACCTGTTCTGAACAGAGAACTGTTCTCTTTGGAAATTAACATCCGCAGGCAATAATTCTATTTCATAAAATCATAAGATAGAATATGTGGCTTGAATTACAACGCTGGATTCAGGAGTTAAAAATATCCCTTCTTATTCATGTGGGTCCAACACACCAGAACACATGCAATATGAACTCTGAGCTGCATCTCTGTAATATTGATCATCTGAATTAATGAAAACCAAAATATCAAGAGATATACAGATTAGGATGCACTTATTCTAATTCTTAACTTTGTTCAAGCTCTGCTTCAATTATTTCACAGAACTACTCAAGGAGTGAGATAACAGTAAAGGTACTGGCACAGCAACCATCCTTGTTCAGGAAGTTTATCTTTCAGGAGGAGAAACACATCCAGCTCACCTGTAAGAAAGGGCAAAGAGAACAGAAATCAATATTTTGGTGTAGCTTTTGGATTGTGCTGAGCCTTCTGGGCCAGATTGCTTGCAAATTATTCTGCTGCCCTTGGAGAACCTGGCATCAGGGAAGCTGATATGAAACATTTGTTGCTCGTCCTCTTTCTCTCTTGACATCTCAGGCCAGGTGCAATATAAACTTGATAATCCGTGTTCTGATATTTACAACTTCACATCAAAAGTAAATTGTGACATTAAATTTAGAGATTGATGAAACAAACTGATTGTACACGTAGAGTTACCCCAAGTGAAGCAGTCTCTCAACTGTAGCTTTTAAAGGCTTAGTATTTGTTGTGCATGGCAAAGATATGGATTTATGAGGTATATTCTTTCACTCCTCTTGAAGACCCAGGTTAAATTGCCACAGCATCCCTGCTGAAGTTGGTGCATCACCCAATCTGAGGTTCACAAATCTCAGTAATTGCCAGTCTATAGCTTTGTAAAAACACTCCTTTGGTTCTCTAGTGGTAGTGCACAAAGGCTTCATTAGATAAATATTTCTGCCAACCAGGACCTCTTGGAACTCTGGCCTGCAATGCTGTGCAAAGGCTTCATTAGATAAATATTTCTGCCAACCAGGACCTCTTGGAACTCTGGCCTGCAATGCTGTGCCAAGCAATTTGCTAAAAAATTCTCCTATTTGTTTAAGTGACATTGTTCACTTGAAATCTGACATAAAAAAAAAAAAAAAGTCCTTAAGTGGTTACAGATACTTTTACCGCAATCTTCTTTTGACATTTCAAGGAGTGCATTCCTTTACCATGTTACTTTCCGCCTCTTTTTTCCATCATCTGCCCTTTGCTTCTGTTGTTTCTCAAAAGCCTGTTGATGCCAGAAAAGCAGTCAGTTGCTTATCTTCTTCATCTTTCTTCTTCATTATTCTCAGTTTCTTGGTGGACATAACTAATATGGATCCCAGATAAACATTTTCATGCCACAGTTATACCACTCATTCTGAAAGGTACTGAGAAATATAAATCTTACATGTTTCAAACTGTGTAGTGATGGTCAGGGTGATGACCATTTTCTCTGACAAAGAAAATGTTACATTTTATCTATGTTTAGGGGGTAGTTTTCTGATAACTGCTAAGGATTTTCCTGACTGCACATACACTCAAAAATTTTGTGTGCTCTAACATTTTTCCAGCTGTAAAGAAGGAGAGATGGCTGCACCTTCCCCCATGTGATACATTTTGTATATCAGTAAAAGTTGTTCAAAAAGCACATTGGGGAGGGGATGGGATGGGATGGGATGGGATGGGATGGGAGGGGATGGGATGGGATGGGATGGGATGAGATGGAAGAGCATAATTTCAGAGATCACTAGTCAGTGCACCAGGAACATGCAGAGGTCAGCTTGAAGAGCTGAGTAGGAGTGTAAGATGAGGACACTGAAAAGTAGCCTGGATCTTTAATAAACACAAACTGTCAAAGCACCAGGTTTATATTCAGTTTGAATGATGGGTTTGTTGGGGAACTGAGCCCTCAATGCCATCTTGGGACATTGCTGATTTGAGACGAGAAACATCACTTCTAAATCACTGAATGCTCATTTCCTCGAGTTCTGATCCATGCTGACTCCTTTAAGTTTATGAGATCACAACCCAGTGTGACCTGGCTGCAGGCCAGCGAGCACAATAGTTCCACGTCTTTCTGACTGCAAATTGAATTACTCCTCTTGACATTAAAGTCAAACCAAAGTCTCATCAGGACAGCACTGCCAAGGCAGTTCTAGTGTGACATGTTGACATATGCCTGAAATTTGTGTTTCAAATACTAAATACTTTTGCTCTTGCTATGTAAATACATTACATGAATGTGAACAAACAATTAGGAATGCAAGCAGTATCAGAAACATCTTGGGATTAGGGAATTCTCAACTCCTGTTGTTTTACAGACTTTTATCTTTTTTGAAAATGTATCCTTGTCAATTTGCAGGATTCTTTTGAGACCTCTGAATACTAATAGCAATTTACTTGGAAACATAAGTTCTTCACAAACATATCCATCCCCTTGGATACCACACTGGTCCACCTTTTAATATTCACTATTCAGTTTCTAAGTGCAGCTTATATAGAAATCTTCTACCTTTCTGCCTATAGCCATTATTTAATTATTCACCACTTAATATTGTGCCTTAGTTCTCCATTTCTGTGAAAAGGAATCAACTTTTTTCTTTTTTTTTTTTTTTTTTTTTTTTTTCCTTTGTTTGAGGATTAATTAGTAATGCATCTTTTTTCTGAAGATGCAAGACACTCAACTAATTTGAAATGAAACAATTGAAACAATGTCTGCCATTGACATGGTTGCCTAGCAAATAGTATACCATGTGGAGTTTGTGGAGTGCATGTTGCTAGTGACTTTGAAATATATACTTACAGCCTGGGGATAAAGATGACTGTCAAATCTGAGACATGAGAGTAATCAGAAGGCCACCTGCAACAAACAGAATATATGTAATCTTCTAATCAGCTAACCCTTTTTCACCTCGGTGCTGGTCACAGTGGAACATCCAAGTACCAGAAGAACAAAATGTAAAATATGTCAATGTAAAATAAACAACCCGAGAATCTGGGTTATGTATCTCTGTGCAGTTAACAACTTTCTCTTTCCAAATGTTCAACGTATATTTTTGGCTCTGAGAGTGACAAGAATTCAAGGAGCTTTTGTCTTGGTTTTAGTTCTTTGTATAACAACAACTACAACAACAGTAATATTGTGGTTAGATTGTGTCAGGAGCTATTGCTTCAGCCCAGAGAACAATGTTTCTCAAATGCAGTCTGAATAGAAAGAAGAAATACTTCACTCAGGTATTATTTTCCAAGCATTCAAGTAATGATTTCCATTGCCACGTGCTTTGGTTTTAATGGATTGTAGTCTGTAACAGGATTTTTATCTTTGTGGTTTTTACATAAAATCTAGATGCAATTTTTAGCAGATAGTGACTCCACCCAATTTTAAAGCAGTCAATGTATTTATCTTTCTAGAGTATTTTCCTTTCCATAACAGTTTCCCTGGGTGAAAGCTTTGCTGACAGTGAAGAACCTTTTTCTGCACTTCAGGATACTCTCTCTCTCTCTCCCCCACCTTTACTTCATGATGTCACACAGCAAATTCTCTTTCTAAACAAGCACAGAAAGACCAGAAACCTTATGAAACTGCTTCCTTAAGAAGTGAACTGGACATGAGCACATCACAACATTTCAGTAAGCCAGGACCCAGAAGCTGGAATTCCCCAGGTGTCCCACAGTGCTGATGCATGGGCTGGGCTCCTCCCCGGCTGCTGCTGACTGAAGCTCCAGATCTGAAACTCACCCAGCCAAGGCTCTAAGTTGTGCCAGGTTTTTCAGCAAGTGATAAAGGATGGAAGTACCACACTGAGGGTGAGTCATTTGGGCTATTCCAGTGAAGGAGTCACCTTAGTGAAAACATGGAGAGGAGCCAACCTGAAAACTGCTTCATCTTTCCTGCTCAAGCCTGCAGTGCCTGCTCCAATACTGCTGCTCTGTGGAGAAAGTCATGTTTGTCAGCTTCCTTTTGAATGCTGATGGTATTACATGAGCAAATGCTTCTTGTGAGGATTTAGCAGCTTCATTTGGCAGCACTCAAGCAGTTAACAAAGCATTTTAAAATTAAGTAAAACAAATCCATGCCTTCAATCCTCTGTGAAGATAGTCTAGCTTCCAGAATTTAGGCATGACATAACTTAGATGCATACACTAGCAAAGTCAAATAAATTCTGTTTAAAAACTCACAATGAGTTTTAACAAGAAAAAAAAATTAGCGTTTTTATATGGCTTTAAGAAATGAAGTGGATAATTAAGTTAAAGAGAGCAAATTGAATTACAATGTTTTCTGTTGTGTGAGTTTTTATGTGGTATAGGAAGAATTACAGATTTAATTGCACAAATAAGTCCTTAATGAATTCCTTACTCTTTTTCTCTGGCTGTAAAATACCAGCTTTAGTAATTTTTTAACTTAATTTTTTGCTTTTGAATAAATATTTTAATTTTTTAAAAATATATTTTACTTTAATTATTTTAGTTTTTGAGATTAAGATGAGGGTTTTTGGCAAGTCTGCTTATACTAACAGATCAAAAGAGGATAAAATATTATCCATCAAAAGAGGATAAAAAGTTAAGAATGGGGGTTGGAACCTTTAAAGCAAAGGGTTTGGAATTAAGTGCAGTTTTCAGAGTTCAGGCTGATAATCTGCAAAACTTGAAAAGAAAAACATCTGTATTTAGTGACTTTACAAAAGAATTTAAGGGTATTACTTGCCCAGGGAAAGAAGCCTGAGGAGACATAAATCCACAAGTTGGACACCAGTTATTCTGGATAAAGCTGTGTCAAACTCAAGGGAAAGCCAAATCAGGCTGTAGCTCTGGGGCCTGTCTGGTGCAGGCTGCAGGGGAGTGGTAGAAGGTGAAAAGCAGAATGTGTGGGAGGTACAGGATGTGTCAGCTCTGCTGTGACCCCAAAGGTCACCTGTGTCTGTGCCTGATGTGACCACTGAGCCTGCAAAGGGAATTCTTTCTAACACAGCTGTCAGACAAGCCACAGGCAGAGCCACAGCATCACACAAACAAAGATCTTCAGCTATTTAATATTTCTGGTGCTCCTCTAACCCCTTCTAAGGAACTCACTGGCTTTGAGCTGAATTACTAATATGCAGTTCTGGTAGTTTTTCAGCATGTGTTGTGCCCTACAACTCAAGGGTATGAATCCCATTTTACCTGGACAAGAAAAAATAATTTCTTTTGATGTGTTTTGCACAGTTCTTCAGGCTTTGATTTCCAAGTGCAAAATATGCTTATTCCTCAAAAAAAAAAAAAAAAAAAAAAA
>WEIU01005276.1:382887-403852 GCA_013389925.1 Aegithalos caudatus | reverse complement strand
ACAAAAACCCAAACAAACAAATAACCAACCAACCAACCAAAGCCCAACCACAAAAAAAACCAAAAAAAACCAAAAACAAAAAAAAAAAACAACCCCCCCCCCAAAAAAAAAAAAAAAAAACCAAAAAAAAACCCCAAAAAACCCAAAAAAAAAAAAAAAAACCAAAAAACCAACAACAACAACAACAAAACAAAAAAGCCCCACCAAACCATACACTCCAAACTTTCTGTCCAGTTCAAAAGACCTTTCTTCATTTTGCAGCTGGAACAGAACCCATTATTTGCACTGCTCTATCTTCAGTGATGTGTGTCACTTCAATCTCAGAATTACCTTAGTTTGAAAGAAAGCAGCAACTGACAACCAAGTTTTTAATTAAATGGGCCAATTCCATTGTACAAAATGCTATCTCCAAACTAATCTACTTTAGACAACTTTTTCAATTTGAGCTTCCTTCCAGGAACTGTGGATGAAGAACTAATTTCTGTTTCAAAGAACCAATTATTCTGTTTGGTACTGAATTATGCTAAAAGGCAGATGGCTATTTTCTCTTAAATTCAAGCAGCATGTCTAGCCAGTGGCATCTTTCTCAATAGCATATTTGCAACAAGATAAAACACATCTTCCCATTCTGTTCTAGGCCTCAGACAATTTCAATTCACCTTCCAGTGCAGTTAGACTAATGAAAAGTCAAGCATCAAGCTGGAAATAAGAGTTTGTATTTATTTACTTCTGCCACTGTAACTTTAGCCCTGCACTGGGGTAGTTGCCAGGTGTGTGAGAAGAGCACCAGTCCTCTCACAAAAAGGCAGGTTTGGAGCATCTTCATATGGGAGCAAAACCTTGAGGGTATTCTTTTCCAAAGTCTGAATAGTTTGTCCTTTGCAGAGGTTAAATAGTGTATTTAACCCCCAGACTCTGTCTGTGTCTCTGAAGACAGAGCCTCTGCCACCATGAAACACAACCACCCTGTCTTCCCTCCTGCCAGGGGAGCTCTGTGGGCTCCTCTACAGTGGGCAGCACTCATCCCATCCCTGACCACCTCATGGAAATGCTTCAGAATGAGAAGCACAAAATGCAAGGATAAAAACATTGATAAAAGTAAGAAAATTTCTTCCTGGGAGCAAAATTTTTCTTGAGAACTCATCTTCCAGAACTAAAAATATTTCATCCTGAGATGGACATGAGGATTTTCTCTACAATAAAAATGACTAATTCAACCAAAGAGGGAATGGTTTTATTTCAGTTAGGGAAGCAGAGGGAAGTATGGTAAGTCGTGGTCTATAACCTTCTGAAAATTCTGATTGATTTTTTAAATTGTTACATAAATCTCAGCAGGAATAGGTTTAGAGAAAGACTACAACTATGACCACAATAACTGAATTCTTGTCTCATGGGATTAGAGCAAAATAATTTGAGTTCATTTTGCAAGTCAGAACAATTCAAAAGGGAGTTTTGAGGATCACCAGAAGTAAGGAGATGTGGTTCAGCTGAAGGGCAGTGCTGTACAGGAGAAAATGGTCCCATAACTGGCAGTGAGCTCAGGCTGGGAATGTGTTCTGTCATCTGAGGGTAAAGAACCTTTTACTTTCTCTGTGCTAATGGTGAATAAACTTTATTTAGAGTGATTCACAGTTCTTTTATATATACAGTA
This sequence comes from Aegithalos caudatus, assembly GCA_013389925.1. Lineage (NCBI taxonomy): Eukaryota > Metazoa > Chordata > Aves > Passeriformes > Aegithalidae > Aegithalos > Aegithalos caudatus. The sequence goes on along the minus strand of WEIU01005276.1, from coordinate 402,201 downwards.
CATAATGTGATTGTCTTGCAGTGGAAAAGGAGACAGGAAATTACAGAGCAGAGCTTCTGTTTAGTCTTAAATTCCTTTACTGCCTAATGGCTTATCTATGTTATTTGTTCACCAAAGTTAATAAAAGTATCTCAACCACCAGGCTGACTTGTTGCAGGTGTAGGAGATGTAGCAGACAACGCACATCTTTGTCTTTTTGCCTTTTCTTCAGCAGTGAACCCCAACTTTACACAGAATTGCCACATCAAGTCTGACTCCAGTTTCAAGAAGAGACGAGTTTTTATGAAGGGAGAGGACAGGTGAATGCCACTCTGTTTTCCCTGAGAGGCACCTATCCTGCAAGGCCTACACAGTTCTTTGCTCCCACATGTGGATGGCTGTTTGAAAGGAAAACCATTCTGCTTCTCTAAGCAATGGATACTTCCACATCCTTCATCAGCAAAAAACACTGTTTGAAACAAACCCAGGTAAGAAAAGGGAGTCCTGAGAGACCCAGAATATTCAAGACCAGGAGGAATATTCTTTGCAGTTGTTCAAGTCTAGGCATTTAGGATTGATAAATGTGAGTGCCAAGGGAAAAAAAAGAAAATACTCAATAGCTTGTTGATCATTATAGAATACAATAGAGAGTGTGAAAAATGTAGAGTTAGAAAAACAAAATCATATAAGCATACATAATCACTGCTACTTTTTTCTATATGTCAGTCTCTGAGAATGGTGTATCTCCACCTCCCAATGAACATAGTATTTGAGCTGTCACTGTACTGAATAGAAATTCTGAAGAAGGTATCAAAGCACAGTGTTGAAAACTGTTCTGCAATTGAGAAGGAATGATTTCTGTAGATACAGAGTAAAAAAAAATCACTCTTCAGTCAATTCACACACAGCCTAGTTCCCAAAACACTATAGTAAAAGCCATATATTGTTACAGGCACAGGAATTCCTGTTCTCTACCACAACCCTCCTTGGTTGAGCATTAATTGGGAAAAATACATATGATTATGATTATATGTGACACACACAAACACAAAAAAAAAAGCATTACAGTATCTTAGAACAGAGGTCATTTGCTGACTCCAATGAACTGTCTGAGCCACGTGGTCAAAACTGGTTGCATTCCATAGAAAATACTCTAAACAAATGCAGAATATGTATTTTAAAAGAATACATTTTGCCAGCCGGTCAAAACATATCACACTGCTGACTTTCAAAGCATTGCTGTAACATAGACATAGAAACTTACTAAAAGCATTGTCCTGACTGGTTCCCTCTGCAGAGCTTAGCTAAAAGTTTGTTGCCCAGGTAATAAAGATCAAGCCCAAGGTGTAGAACATGAACATGACTCTTTTCTCCCTTTCCTGAGCCAGACAGAAAGATCAAATTCTTTTATTTCCAGTAAAGGTGGCTCAACCAGGCTGTGACTTCTCTCTTTGTGCATAGATTTTTCTGCTTCTGTCATGAAGCAGAATGTGGCAGAACTAAACATTTGAAAGAAAGGAATTTTTCCACTTGTAAGAAAGAGTGCATTCAGTCCCAGCAGTCTTTAATGTCATACATCTCTGGCTTGACTGGTCAGGATTGTTTCATGTCCCAGTAGTTTTCAGGAAATACCAGGTCTGACCTTACTGCAGCTCCCATTTGCACTGACAAACTCCTCCCAGGACATAGCCTGATTTCTGTGTAGTAAGAAGTAAAATAAATTGCATCTGGACCAAGGTAATAGGTGTGTTGTCAGTTTATTTAAAACTAACCTTTAGCCCTTGGCAGGAGTTTCTCAGGCCCTGAGGAGTTATATCAGGAAGGGACTCCTATAAAGCAAAAGGGAAAGTAATTTAGAAGTATGGCATGGTGCTGGCCAGGTTCTGAAGCCACAACTGCATTTGGAATATTGTGCCCTGAATTAACAAACTCACTGGCAGCTGGGCTATTGAAGGTGATTAACAGCTGTTTTATGGTTTGTCTGCCTCATTCAGTGCATATTTGTGCTGAGGGGCTGCTGAAGTGATGTAGGAGAATAAATAAAGTCTCTGGGACTGAGGAAGAAAACATCCTCTGTTGTGTTTTAAGGGAACCTGAAATTCATGTAATATTTTCATCAATTACTTTAAATGTACTTCAGAAGAATTAAAATGCCCACCCTTTAAAGTGGTCTTTAGTATGACAAATATGACATGGCAATAAACCAGAAAATTGTGACTTTGTTCTGCTGTTTTATCATTCAGCAGAGAAAATGCTGATGAGCACAAGAATGCATAAAAGATATTGAAGAACCTTGGCTGAGCCTCCATTCATAAAGTTTTATTGAAATACAAACACGTCATGGAAATACAAAGCCAGCTAAGATCTCTCACAGCTAAATCGGGTAGACTGGGACAAAGTAATTTCATTGGATATTATCTAGCACTGCTAACTCACATGGCTAAAGAATTAGAGTTTCAGTTCACCTGCACAGAGGAGTTGCCTGCTTTCCTCTCTTACTGTGGGCCTGTTAGCCATGCAATGAAAATTACTTGAACGGCCAAGATTTCTAAACACAGCTTCTCAGGTTTTGTTCTTTTCATCACTTACTCTTCAATAAAAGTAAGGCTGAAATTGGGCAGGGGGAATTGGTCGTTACCAAATGGTTTTTTCAAGATTTTGTTTCTTTAAAAGTAGGTTTTTATATTTTTTATATTTTTTTCCTAGTTTCTTTTCTTTCAATGTAAGATGCAGACATCTGTTATTCCTATCTTAGACTTCGAAAATGAAAAAGCTATTATTTTGTAAAGAATATTTATTTACTCTAATTTGCACTTAAGCATTCAGTTTCTTATAAAAGAATGCATTTGACTGTCAGGAAGCTGAAATTATTCTTTTTTTTTTTTTTTTTTTTTTTTTTTTTTTTTTTTTTTTTTTTCTTAGAAATACAGACAGATTCAAGCTAAAGACATTTTAGGGAAAATGCATTCTCTTTCTTCTTTCGTCCAGTGTGATGCTGTGGGTCAGAAATGCTGTAAATTGTCCTTTATCTTTGAAAAAATTTTAGCATCTCTAATTATAAAAATACCTCCACATATTAGCCAACCTAGATAGAAATATAATCACTGTAAATTCCACACCCTGGCATATTTTTTTTCAGAAATCTAATCTAAAAAGCGTCAACTCATTCATCCTGTTTATCCCATTGTACATGGGATAAACTCCTGCAATTCCCACATTTTTGCAAGGACAAGTCCCTTTTACCATATTTATTTATTTTCTTGTTTGTTTTGCTCTGATTTCATTTCAAAGGATGAGAAATCAGTAGCACAAAAGACAAATAGTTATATCTCATCTTCTTTGTGTGGGGAAAAAGTGTCTCTAGAGAGGCAGTGGCTGTTCAGTGTCAAGGCACAGCTGGAGTTCAGTCACAGCATAAAGCAAATTTCTGTTTGACACTGAACATCTCATGGGACAGAACCAAAACCAGACTGTGAGCTCAGTGTGAGTAAAAGAACATAGTAGTGGGAATCTTCATCAGGGTTTGACACTGTGCCTGGGATGCAGGGAACAGCAGAGGAGCATGCTTCACCCTGTGGATATGTCTGTATGGAATGGCATCTGTGCCTCATTGCACCTCAGCCTGGAAGCTCACAACCTTCTCTTTGACTGGCTGTCTGTTTGCTTGGCTTTTTTGGTCACAGTATTTGGGAAATTCGTATTTGTGTGCCTGCTGGAACCCCAGAGAGGTAACACAGCCAGTTGAAAATACTCTGGGATTTCCTTTTGCCAAAGGAAACAGCCTTCCAGGGAACTGGCCTGGGGTGTGTTACAGGACAGCTTGCCTTGCTTTCACAGCCTAGAAAGGGGAACATTGCTTAAGACTTTTGGGATGGAAATTGTTGCAGTTATCCATAGTGTGTACATTTATTGACCCCAGATGGCAAACAATTAAATATGACAGTAAGAAGCAGCTGTAGAGCCACTGGAGGAGCTCTTCTGACAGCAGTGAAAGTGTGACTGAGCCTGTGTCTCACCCAAGGAGCTTAGGGACACGTAGAGAGCTGAAGGACAGTTCCACAAAAGAACTCAAGTAAATAATCTCAGAATTAATGACAAAACCCTTCTTGCTCCCTCTAATGCTATTTTCTGCACTGAGACTGTACAGCACATGGTCTTGGCTGACTTCAGGACTTGGCAGTGTCTGCTGAGGTTGTTAAAATGTAGTTTATTTTATGTGCAATACATCTAATGCTTTTGTGGGTACAGCTTTATTAATGTGAGGAGTTGTTAAAAAAGAAAATTACTGAACTGGAAAATTATATTGTTGCAGACTCACTCTTGTTAGTTGAGTGAATGTAAACAATATGGCCCATTGCATGTGACAATGAAAAATTATATTGATTTATACTAAAGAGTACTCCAGTCTCATATGTCATGATAATGCTGAAAACATTTTTGTTTTACAAGCAGACAATAATGGGTTGATCTTGCAGAACTTCTTAGACAATTTCTTCCACCTTTTTATTGTAGCAAAGTATTTGAAATTCATATGGATTTTACAGAACATCTTGATTTTAATCTTTGTATGCACACGTGCAGGTATACTTACTCACTCTGGGAAACTTCTGACTGCTGTTGAAGGGAGTGATATTTTCCTCTAACAAAAGAAGCCAGGTCATGAAATTGCCCCAGAAACATTCTAACAGTTTAAGAAATTATGATATTTACTGTAATAATAACCTGGCAGCTTATGTAAATATTCCTAACGTGTTTTGCTGCAAAACCACAATGAAGTCAAACCATCTGGGTTTCCCAAAAGACCTTGTGACAATATTCCAAATCATGTGAGGTTTTCTTCTTCTGGGAAAAACTCTGTAGGGTTTGACTGTGAATCTAGAAAAGTTCTTTGTTTCAGAACTTGCTTCTTTCTGGTAGCTGCTGTCAATGTACAGCACTGACTTTACAGATACACTCAAACATCCTAACTCTATGACTAGGCTCAGTTTTTTAAAAAATCAAAATTATGAATACCTTAGTATACTTCTAAGTAAATTAATTTCTCAAGATAATACAGCAAATGACATGATAATAGAGCAAAGGTTTGGTTGAAAACCAATAAAGGTCAGTCAGCATCTGCCCCTCTGCCTCCAAGTACACTGCAGCAAAGCCAGACTGTTTAAATGCATAATGATTTTCTAACTTAAGTGGTTTCTGAAAGCAATCTTTAAACTTCTATAAAATTCCATTCAATAAAATTCTCTTATAAGAGATATAAATAATTTAGGTGGAAAATGTGCTTTCCTAACTGAGCTTTACTCTGTCTGGCAAGAGGGAAACTGTCCTTGCAATGAAAAGGGTGAATTTATGCTTTCAGAATAGGTCATGTCTTCTTGCAAAGGTGAAAATGGCCCTAACCATCAGGCAGAAGTTTATCTCCTGACAGAAACGTGAAATATTGTCTCAACTGTTAATGAATTAATTCCTGTAAAATCCCGGGAAAACCTAAATTTTAGGTTGAAAACCAGAAAGAGAAAAAAAAGTGAAGTAGCTCTATAAAATTCTGATGTCTCTGAAAATCATAAGACTTCCACTGAACACTGCTGGAACTTACAGTCAGATAGAGAGAGGAGTGTAGGAATGACCATAATTAGAGGATGAGTGCATGGAAGCAGCACAAGACTAAGCTGAGAAGGGATGATCTGCACTGCAAACCAGGGCTGAAAAGTTGCTTTCCACTGGGGTTGCAGATGGTGTGCAAAGCTCTGATGTACTAAGAAAAGAAAACCTAGTAGCAAGTAGAGAAAGCTGATACTCCAAGATCTAAAGAATTCCCTGACAGGGAAATTTGAGGCAGTGCTCTCTGGAATTGGTGCTATACTTAGTTAATTAACTAAACTTGTCTCACTACCCTTGCTGTGGTTATCCTGTTATAAATCCTGTCACAGAGCACCTGCTGGGCTGCAGCTCTGGCGAGCTGGTCTGAGAAGGGCAATTGAGCAATTTGTATTGCTTTGGTGATTGTGGGCTCTTGTGTAGCTGTGCTAATTTATGCCATTGCCCTTGGAGAAAAGCAGAATAAGGAGAAACAGAAACTGTTTTGTTCCTTTGTCCTTTGGGCTTTCAGAAGCTTAATGTGCACCGTGTGCAAGAATTATTTTGTGGTGACAAAGACATAGGAGGGAACTATCTCAAAGGCCCTGTGAATAGTTGGGGGGATGTTAAAGCTCAGTGAAATATGTTAATGGCATATTAAGTATTCAGATACAATTTATTTACATTTCATTCTTTCATCTGTTTGAGAAGCACTTTCTAAGGACAAGTGTTACAAGGAACAATTTGTGTTTCCTTAAATTACGATATGTTTAAAAAGGCTTATCAGGAGTGCAACTTTTAATGTGACTTTAATGTGACTTTTTGCTTGTGTAACAATCCCAAAAGCTGAATTTAGGCTTTGTGCTTATGTAGGTCTGATGCCATCAGAAAACAAGTTACATAGTAAGATGTTTTCATTCCTGCAGGAAGCAAAAGTAATAATATATTCATCGATTGTGTCCAGCTCTGGCCACTTCAGCTCAGCAAGCAAATCACCAGAAAGGAAAAACTAATTATTCAAGGCAGGAAAAAGAATCACACAGCATTAAAAAAACTTGCATAATTTAGATAATAGAGTGAATAAAAAGGGACAATTGGAAGACTTGTGAAGATCTGTGAATGTGTTCCATGTGAGTCATGACATGGGTTGGATTGCTCTGTGGATAATATAAACAATTATACTAGTATTAATAACACTTTATTTTGAAAGGAATAAGGCCAGTTACATTTCTGGGAATAGATAGTCTGTATCTGAAAAGAGTTAAGTACAAATCTACCTTGGAAACACAAGTAAATTCTATTAGTTTCAGCCTCATAATTGCAAAATTATTCCCAAAATAGGGCAAAATATATTTTGCTGATTATGTTTTTAAGGTATTCTTTTTTAATAGATGGATCCCAGATCAATGCAGAGTTGCTGATTTAGTTAGTTAATGGCTTCCATTATCTGAGTGCACTGAAATTCTTAATATTTACCCATATGAGAAGCAAGGAATTACTCCATTGCACAAATAGGAAGAGCATGTTTTGGATAAATATTTAAGTGACTTACCCAAGGTCATGTAAGGATTCAGGCAGAGTGGGGACTCAGTGTCACAGACTTTTGCCTCACCAACTTGTTTCTTTATGCAGCAGACTACCTGGAGCTGGTGTGAGAGTGATTGCTGGAAGTGCCCAGTTTTTGCTGTCAGAAATTCTGGGATGGCCACAGCACTCAATGCCAGACCTTGCCCTGAATCTCTGGAAAGCTTTCTTTAACTTTCCTTGTGGGAACATGAAGACTCTGCAGAGAGCTCAGGCAGGGACACAGCTCCCTGCAGAATGCCAGGGCCTGGCAGGGGGACACTCCCATGGGGAGCCACTGCAATTTGTCTTGAAAGGTCTGCCTGAGGAACCAGAGCTCTTTTTATCATCATCTCTCTCTATATAAATAAACATCTATATAATTATATAGATAAGTATTTATATTTATATATATAAATGTATCGCCTATGAATGCATCCCTGCATGAACAAGATGGGGACAGTGACTCAGTTTGTGATTATAGATCATAAATTTAGTGAAAGTACATGGAACACTCAGGAAACCCTTGCTATAAACACAAATAAGTAACTTTTAAAAAAAGTTGCTCTTTGATACAAGCAAACCAAAAGGCAAAGAAACAAAAATACTATTACAAGCATTTATGCATGTGGAAATTCCAGAAGTAGCTTTCAAAATTTATTTACAAGTTAGCCAGAAAACCAATAGAGCAAATTCAGTTTTCTAAACCACCCAAACCAAGTTTTGAAATAGCACAGGAAGGTTAAGAACCCTTTCAAAGAATTACCTAGTGCTCATTTAAGTGGTCTTCATGAATTGCAATTATGTGTGTCTCTAAAGACAGTTTTAGTCTCAGTATGTGCAGCATCAAGAAATTAGGAATACTTTTATTTTCCTCTGTAATTATTTTAGAAATGTCGTGTTCTGTTTTCTGCAACTACTGGGAAAACAAGATGAAAGTGACCTTTGGAGAATCAATTTTTGTAAGCTTTGTGTTGGTCTTCAAAAGTATAGCTCTTTGGAACAGCTATTCAAGGACTTTTTCAGTTAATTGAATTTAACATATTATTTCAAAAGTTTTCTGTTTTGAAGCTTTTCTGGGATTTTTTTGTCTATTGATTCTAAATGTGTGTGCAGTATGCAAAAATGTTGCAGCCATGTGTATACAGGATAATACCTGTATTATGGTGGAAAGTGAAAATGAAGTAGAGGTCATAAAACTGAACAGGAAAAAACCTGAAAACCTAAGTATTCAAATGCAACCACACTACTGGTGCAGCTCAGGGGGTGCCAGATAAACCTCACTGACGTGTGTGCACCTTGTGGCTCCGTTTTGGGATGATTTTGGTATCTCTCTGCATAATTAGGTTTTATTTAAGGAAAAAAAAAAAAACGAGCTCAGAGGAGGAGTTGTGGTGCACACAAATAAGGGCTCTCTGATTTCAGAGCACAGGGGGGCAAAGGGCAGGCCCCACTCATGCCACAGGTGAATTCAGCTGTAGCTCTGCAGGTCTGATGTTCATTGGAGTGGTCCTGGTGATTGTGGGTGCAGCCCTTTGGATCTGGTAGAAGAAAGCAGCAAAAGGCAGGAAAGTGCTTAATCACCAGCAATGAACATGTGATTTAATCCCACTAAAGGCAAAGGGAATAATGTGATTAAGCTCCAGACAGAAATTTAAGCATGTGTTTATGTATCTCTTAGAAGAATTTCAGTAGGCAACTTGATGTATTATAAATCTGAGTCACACAGTCTTTCTGAATTAGAGCAGAGACAATCTGCTTTATTTTATTTAATTTAGCTGCAGACCTGGGGACCTGGCCCATTGCCAATCAAGCCTTTCAGCAAAGTTTAAGAGTCCCTGTATGATAAAAATTTGAAGAGAACAAGGAATGGACCGGAAAGAATTTCAGGCTTAAATATTTGAAGTAAAGGACAAATGGTCAAATTTTTTCTTTGTGACAAGTCAGAGACAAGTGGTTTATTTCTTTAACAACTCTCTGTCCTCTGTTTTTCACAGTTACAGACAGAGAAGCATGAATATTTTGAATAAATATGACTGAGAAAACATTCTAAAATATTGAGCAAAAATAAGCTTGCCCCATTTCCATAATTGCTGCAGTGTAAATTCACTAGATCATGTAGTATTTGGGTTTTTATTAAGAGTGATTGCCAAGTATCAGGCTTACCAAGATGGTTCTATTATCTCCATTACTTCCAAATATCTCCAAAATACTTTTGTGATCTGAAACAGCAAAGATTACTATCTTTTTATCTTAAATTTGTTTTCTGTGAAATCCATGTCTATAGTTGCTCATGAAAATGGCTATTTTATAGCTTCTGAGAATGCCAGGCATAGTAAAAAATGCATCCAAATTACTCTGTATAGTAGTGTTTGTATTATCTTTTTAAAGGCATGAGAAATTATAATGGTATAGGCCTGGTTTCTAATTTTGTTTCTTTAAGCACATTCTCTTGTGCACACTCCTGATAGGAATTTTGAAAACTCTGGTAATAAGTTAGCTTGTGCTCAGTTAGAGAGGAATCCCACAGTTGCTGTTTGCATGGGAACAGCCCTGTGGCATAACTTTGCCCTCTGATTTCCACATTCATTAAGAGACCTTTCAAAGCAGTCAAAAGGAATAAGGAATTTGTGTGACAAAAACTTGAAATCCAAGAAAATATGCTCCATTTCCATTTCTGAAGTGGCCCTGATTTTCAGGGATTCTGACAGTGGAGCTTTTGTGGCTTTATTGGTTGAATTGCAACATGGAAAACTGGACATCTGGAATTTTATTCTTGTTTGTCTTTAAAAATAAGAAAAAAGAATGCAAGAAGATTAAGATATTTTAATAAGATTTTTCTTGCTTAGGCAGGAGAACATACATGAAATCCCCTTGTACTACATGTGTGCTGCCACATAGAGCTACTGAAAATCTCTGTTTAAAAGGGTGAATCACAATTAGGTTTTTTGATTTTCACAATTCGGCCTTTTGCTTCCTGAACTGATCAATATAGTCCTGATTAGAAGTACATGAAAGGACAGTTACATCAGCCTTCAGATTCATAGCTGCAAAAATAAAAATATTTCCTTATCACACACATGCTACAATAAATGTGAATTTTCTTCATTTCAGTTCTGCTGGTGGTGGTTTTTCCTTTCTTCCATCTTTCCAATTTTTTCTTCTGCTACATAGTGTGTCAGATTCCAAGAACAAAATCTTTTCATTATGAAAGGAACAGGGTGCTTAGAACTTCACAGACTACGTGAAGCACAGGCTGGAGGAGGATTTGCTCCTGCCTGTTTCCCTTCAGCACCTTGCTTTCATGACCCGAATAGCATCATTGAAAGTCTTCTCAAAGCTCTGAAAGAAAGAAGAAAATAATACTGTGTCTCTTCTGTTTTTTAAATTGTGGCCTTGAAGACAACTTTTAGTGCTTAGATAAGTGTTGCTTTCTATTCTTAACCATTGTGGTGTCTAGCAGAGTTAAGGTATATCAAATTTCATGCAGAGATGGTCTTGAACTCCTACACAAATTTTTAATGCTTGTCAGCAATGCTTTTTCTTCATTTTTTTTTTATCAAGTGACATTTCCTTAATATCTCCCACTCGTATTTCAAAAGAATACATACTCATAGCACAAGCAGACACAAAATAACATCTAGCAATTTTCAAAATATCTGTACAATGCTAAAAATTGCACCAAAAGAGAACAATAATAAGGAGGTCCCTTTCTTCTTCATTTAGATGGAGAAAACACTGTATTGAGGGTTAATTCAGATTTTAAGGCTCACTGCACATTTGAACTAATTTAAGTGTGGTCTTATGGCCTTGTGTCATTAGTAAGTGGTTTCAGCCACCTAAAGTATCCCAATCCAAGATACTGACAAAAAAAAAAAAAAAAAAAAGCTTTAATATGAATTTGTGAAAGTGCAACTTTAACAGTTTAGTGGTGAAGTTCACTTTATTGCTTAATGCATGGATGAAGCATACAAAGGAAAATCATATTAGAGTCAATTTAGAATATTTACCTGGTAAAAAAAAGTAAAGTTGCAAATACAAAAGCCAAAGGTGCAAAAGGATTTAACAGCATTTAATCATTCACTAAATTCATAATTTTAAAGTGATTAAATACGATTTACTACAGTTATAACCATGACATATTATAGATCCATGGTAACAACAGGCCATCAGGGATGGCTGATTATCCTTTGTTCCCCACCTTGGCTGGAGAGTTGATGTTCCTGTTACACTCAGTGTTGTTCCCACCTGTGTCATGGAAGAGCACCTGGTACAGTCAGAGATGCTTCATCCCCCAAGTGGTCTGGTTCAGGCTCATCAGGAACTCCTGAGATCCTGGATCAGGCCCAGGGTTTGGGGAGGGATTGTTGTGGAGGGATGCATCACCGTGTCTTAAAGGTGTGAAATTTCTCCTTTTTACATTTCTCTTTTTCTGTCTTTACCTCCCTGTAAATAACATTCCTAATCTGACTGACACATGAGATCTCAAAGCTGTTCAGTTTTGACAAACTAAATGAAACTGTTGGCCAAAGACAATGAAGAGATCACTTTATGTGCCCTCAAAGAGGGAAAGACAGAAATGCCAGTATGTGCTTTATCTGACATCTGTGAGCTAACACTGGAAAACCATCACCATCACTTGGCTTCAGGATCAAAGCCTGCTTTGCTTCCTGAGAAACACCCTGGAGGAAAGACAGAAAAAAATTCTACTTGTACGAGGTGCTGTAGAGTTGAGGCAAAGCATTTTCAAGAATCAGTTCTCAAGGCCTGAAAGCAGCTTGTTTAATCAGGTAACATTTTCTACTTGATGTAACTGTTTTTAAGATTAGAGGCCTCTTTAAAAAATGCATACAGACATTGAGAAATGCAATTTTACAACTGTAAGAAGCATTTCCCTTAAAAGTCAGAGTACATCTTTTATTGGTGCTGCCAGTCTTACGAAGAAAGAAATTAATTTCTTTTGTGCCATATCTAAATACATTAAAGGAGCATGTTTTAAAAGACTTGGCTCATTTTTCACTCTACTTTGGAGATGAAATTTAAGATGCTAATAGTTTGGAAAATATCACTTCAAGAACATATGACTTTAATCACTTCTGGTCTTGGCTTATGCTTAGGGAATTTTAACTGAAAAGCTTGATTGTTCTCTGGCAGATTTTTATACCTATTTCTGGGGGATTTTTTTCACATCAGTCCTGTGGCTTTGATTTGCATTTCAGACCTTGGTTTTCTGATTTACGTGTACTGATGTCCAATCAAATGTTGTACTTACTTGTCAGTGCTATTCATCATTTCTATTCACAAAAACGATATCTGCTGGAAAGTTAAAAAAGAAAAAACAAAAAACAACTTTTGTTTCTCTAACTGAAGTGTGTGAGCTGCAGAAGAGCTCGTGCTGTGTCACAAAATGATAGCCCCAGAACTCTGAGGTGAAAAGCAGCTTAGGTATAGATGAAAGCTGTGTTTCCCTATGGCACATGCAAGAAAAATGCCTTTAAACTTAGCAGTCCCATGCTGGAAAGCCAGAGTTAAAGTCAGAGTCAGTATAAATCTATAGCACATTTTTTTCTTTCAGAGCTGTAAAATTGTTAGGTCATTGCACTAAGGTGCCTTATACTGTACAGGACCTCTGAAGTCTGCAAAACCAACCACCTGGCACCACAAATAATGCACAATACAGTGCCTTTCATAATCTTACAGAGGACAGTATTATAAATTATTAGGGACTTGCTTTGGCTTTTTTCAAATCTTCAAATTGTTGGCTACTGAAAAGCTGTTCTTTCTACATCCCAAATATCCAAAACTCTAAGAATTAGAAGCCTTTTCATTACAGTAAATTGCTCTCTAAAACATTTTATTTATCTTTTGAATATTAAAGTTATTCCATTTTTAGTACATCTTCTGTCTTGTTAATTTTTTTTCTGATGTATATATATATATTTGATAGGTAAATGGAAAATATTTAACAAAATATAATCATTGTAAATAGCTCAAGTCTGATATCTCTGCTTCAGTCCCAGGAGTTACATGTTACAGGCCTTTGCTTTAACACTTCCTTGTCTGCTTTTAATTAGTTGCTTGCATCTTCCTTAATTGGACCAATATTTGACAAATTTTCACTAAATCAAATATGTAGAAAATACAGAGATGGAAGAATTTCAAAGGTAGAATCAAATTTCCTTTAGGTAAACTGTATTACATTTAGGTGAATTGTGTTACATTTCACCCTCATTTCCTCTTTACATCTCAGTTTGCAATATTTCCTCCAAAATTTATTCCAAAAATATGCATAATTTGGACATCAGATTCCAGGATGCAATAATTTCTCAATCTCTTCATCTTTTCTATATTGCTTTAAATAATTTCTCCTTTTATATTCACTAATCCCAAATTTGAGTTAGTTGAGACTTTTGTTACCAGAATTAACATTTGTTTTGCTGCACCTTTCAGGTTTCTGTAGAGTTTCTGGAGCTTTCCTTTCAGTTCTAACAGGGTCATTTCAATGCCTCTGTTTTCATTCTGTATCTCACCTTTATATCTTTGAAGCTTTCATGATGAAAACTGAGAGTAGTAACTGACCTTATCACTCTCTACAGCTCCCTGAAAGGTGGCTGTGCTCAGGTGGGGTTGGTCTCTTTCTGCAGGCAGGACTGACAGAAGGAAGGGCCACAGCCTCAAGCTGTGCCAAGGGAAATTTAGGGTGGATGTTAGAAAAAGGTTTTTCACAGAAAGGGTGATAAAGTACTGGAATGGTTTGCCTGGGGAGGTGGTGGAGTCACCATCCCTGGATGTGTTTAAAGAAAGCCTAGATGTGGCACTCAGTGCCATGGTTTAGGTGAGGTGTTAGGGTTGGGTTGGCCTCAATGATCTTGGAGGTCTCTTCCAACCCAGTGATTCTGTGACTTCGGAGACTTTCTTAGATTATCCCTGCTGATTCAATACTTAGGAACTACACTTTTTATCATCTAATTTTGTTTCTTTAAATGTTTCTTTTATTTCTTTGTAAGGTCTCAGCTCCCAGCTTGACTTCTGGCAATTCTTGCTTACCCCTACATTATGGATAGCTAATATACAGCTTGCTAAAAAACAATCTCTTCTACTATTTAATCTGCCAAGTGTGCAATAAATTAATTTTGAATTTATACTTCCTTATACCTATCTGTCCTCCATTTGTAAAAATTCTTCTTTTTCCTTCTTTATGATATAATATTATCCATATTCCCTTTTTTTAAAATAAAGAGGCATGTCATCTTCTGTCTTTTTGCACATCTTCAGATTCCTTGCAAAGGATTTTTTAAATGATTACTTCATCTTTTAATTAAAAGTCAACACCTATTGAAGTCAGCTTGTTCTGCAAACCTTCAGTTCTGTTGTATTACAACAGTGCCAATTGCTTCCCTGTTCTATTTTGTTTGTGTCAAATCCAGCTAAAAATTTAGTTATACTTCCCTGGCTGGCAGTCTTCCAGGATAATAGCAATGCTCCAAAATTGATTGAATACCTCTGTCATTCCAGAGAGCAAATTAAATCAAAAATGCACCTTTCTAACTGTTGTACTCTTAATTTCCTTAATCTGCAACCAGTGCACAGGAAACAGTTCCCAGTCCAATTACCTGAAACACTGAGATCTTTGAAAAATGCACAAGGAGCTCAGGGGACACTCAACTTGTGGCACTGCAGTGGCCCAAGCCAAAACAAACATCCCTGCAAGATATTTAATGCATGAAACTAACCAAGTAGAATTAAAGTTAAAAATCTGACAGTCTGTTTTTAATGTTTTGATTAGGAAATTAACAAGTTGACTAAAAATGTTTAATGGAGCTCAATTACATGAATATTAGAAGAGTAAGAGACATTATACAAACCTCATGGCATTAATTACGGGGTGATGGCATCATTAACATTATTTAGCTATTGTAAGCTGTCAGTCAGTAGCTCAAACTTAGCAGTTACCCTATTTTGTCACATTTTGTGTGCTGAGCATTGGCCAAGGCCCACCATGCACTGGTAGATGCTTCCTGCAGGGGGAAAGTGTGGGTGACACATGCCCAGATGCTCAGGCTGCTGCTCTCTGGAGGGACAGCACCAGAGCTGACAGAGTGTCCTAGAGGGGACACCTGCCCTTGTCACCTTGTACTCACCCACCCAGCCCCAAATGTCAGCACCAGGGGTGCACTTGAGATTCCTGCAAGGTTTTATGATTAAGACTCAAACAGAGCAATTCTGTTTTGTGAATCTTAGAAGTTCTTTTAGCTGAAGTGCTCTTCCCAGCTGTGTCAGTGGGACATAAAAGGGAAAATCCCAAATGGTGAGATGACTCTAAGAACCCAGTGTGGTGAGTCTTTAACATCCACATCATCATACCACTGTTTACAACTTCTCCTACTTTAAAAATATGGTATTAGAATAAATGCACAGTATCTCGTGGGTTTAAAGGATGAATATATACCCATCAACATGTATCAGAGACCTTTTCTGTCTAAAGAATACTGATCTTCTATTACAGTGTCTATTAACTTTTTTAATTTTGCCTGTTTGAAATCTGTGATTCTGAGTTTGTTAAGGGTAGAACTTCTGGGGTGTTTCATTTTCCCCTTTCTTTTTCCTGTACTTCATATATAGAGCTCAATGTCTTCTGATTGGAGAGACTCTAGTCTCATACTGGCTGATAAATTAAAGTAGGAGATTTATTTCTGTCCCCTTCCAAGGAAAGTTCAATTGCCTTTTCCCCACAGCTCTTCTTTTGAATCATACGAACTTTGTGATATAAAAGATATATTGTATTTATAGCATTTTATTTCATGCCTCTAGCTTATTTCAAATTCAGTTTTGCTTTTTTTTTTCTCCTTTCATAGACGAGAAAATGCTGTAAGTGGAAACATTTACAGTACTTCACAATACTGAGGTCAAAAGTCTTGAAACTCCACTCTGCCTTAGGAAGGGAAATTTTTTCTGGAGCTATATTGAAAGCTTCAGTTTACCATGTATGTTTTCATGTTTTTGTTCAAAATTGGTAAATATACAGATGCCTCTGAGTAGTGAAGGTAAGAAAATAGAATGTAAAGCAACCATGAAGACAACAAGAAGAGTCTTATTGCCTCCCAGGAGATTTAACTTTCGCCTGTTATGAAGAATGCTCTGCTTTTTAGCATTTTCAGCAAAATAACCTAGATGGGGGTTGGAGGGGAAATGTCATTTGCTTGAATCAGTCTGTAAGGCAATGCTTTGAACTGCTGTAGTTGAATACAATGGTGTTTATTGCTGCAATGAAGTATGTCTTTGTTTTACATGTTTGCCTACTGTTCAGTTCATGTAAGAATTCAACCTCTCTGTGTACCTCTGTTCAGGAATAATCCATGCTGAAAAGGCTGAAATAATTTTACCTACAATTCAACAGGGGAACTGGGCTGTTGGATATTTTAGGTTGAATATCAGGAAAAAGTTCTTCCCCCAGAGGGTGTCTGGGCACTGAACAGGCTCCCCAGGGCAGTGGTCACAGCACCAGCCTGACAGAGCTCATGAACCATTGGGACAACCCAGGCTCATTGTGGAACTCTTGGGGTCAGGAGTTGGAGTTCAATGATCCTCGTGGGTCCCTTCCAGCTCAGGATATTCTACAATTCTGTGATAGAAAAGAGCATCAAAATGAGAAGTTTCCTCCCCATGTTATCAGAAAATATCACCTGCCATTTAATTTCTCTCCCTCTTTTGTAGGCATTAGGTAGCAGCAAAGCAGGGTGGTTTTTAAGCCTGTCATTCAGCCACATGCTCTTCCCCATGCAAGGTCATGCACTGACATTTCTGGCATTTTCTAAGGAGGAATAAAGAAATAGAATAATTTTTGGCAGGGTTTATTTTTCTTTTTTTTTCTTTTTTGGTGAAAAACTATACAGTAAAACAACGTTTTTCAATTATTTTGAGAGCAAGGTGTATTTGGGAACATCCACTGAAGCTGATTTGTGTACCAGCCCCCAGTGGCCTTGGTGTGAATTGTACATGCTGATCAGTGACAGCACACCTTTCAGAATTGCCTTTTAGAATTAAAGGGGAACAAATTGCAAGGAAGCAAAGTGTTTCACCTCAAGTACAGCCCTTCTGACTACTTCAGAAAGTTCAAACAGTTCTGGCAATGTTGGAAACACAATCTCATTACTCTGAAATTCCTCACAGCTTAGGAAACTCTAAAATTCTCCTGTCCTAAACCTGACATTTCATTAAATGAAGATAAACTACACACACATTAGTAGCTTGTATGAGCATTACTTTACCAGCCTGTTTCAATTAAAATAAAGATCAGACACAAGACATTGCAGAGAGTGTTTTTGGCTACACACTAAAATTCTCAGATTAGGGACAAAAATACAACACCCAGTGTACTTTCACAGAAGAATAAATGATCATCTCTATGCATGAAAAACAAGGAGAGTCTGGTAGAGGGGAAATATAGTCCACTCCAATGAATTAGACTATAAAATTTGTTATTTAGCCTTCTATCATGCATTTTTATCCATTTTCTTCATCAATGTAGAACAGTGAGGTGATTTCACTAGGATGCATTTCTTATTTGTCCTATGCCATAGCCACATACTGGTAGCTGCAATATTTTTTAGTTTAAAAATAATTTATAAATATATTTTCCTGCAATTTTATTTTATATGTTTCAAATGGCAATTAAGAGAAAATAAATAATGTTTAATTTTGAAAGTTATTAATTAGGAAAATATGTTTCTCGGTAAACATATATTATTTCCTTCACATATATGCACAGGCTGTAATGTGTATTTTGTAAAAGAGCATTTATGTGTGCATCCACAAGTGACAGCACATCCAAATATACAAGATCTCTCTAGATTTTAACTTGTCTACTTTGCCTTTCAATTTGTCTTTTGAAAGAACAACAAAAGATTTTAATACTTCTTTTTGCTAAGTTCACACAACAGTAACTACATTTAAGTTTTGGATGTGAATTTGGAAAATAAAATAGAAATTAAATGCATTGTGGAGTATGTGTTTACAACCTGTATTTTATGTTGCACTACAAGCTCTGTTTTGGTTTAATGACTATTTATGTAATGAAATTCTGACATTCCTTTCCCCAAACAGGGCGTTTTCTATACTTGAATAGGTTTAAGATTCTGGTGTCTCTCTTCTTGATTAGAAGTTAATATCTTATTTGTGAAATGCCTCCTTGAACACTGAATTCCTTTGCTCTGTAAAGTTTATTTTTACATCCAGAGTTCTTCAGGAGCAATGCAGTCTCAGCTGTACTCAGTGTACACACAACCAAGGCTGCAGATACTCTGACTTCAGAGTAAACTGCAGATGTTTATTATTGCCTTATTTTCATGACATAACCTTCATTGTAAAATAAAATATATTATTTTTAGAAGTGCTTGAAAAGCAGTAGGAGTTGAGAGCTGAGTGGTCAAGCCCTGTCAGTGACAGAGCTGTGCCATGGTCCCAAATCAAGAGGTTCAAGACTGAGGAAACAATGACTACAGCACCCAACTTGGGGCTGGATGCTGTTCCAGCCACTGTCCGTTGTCCTGATGTTGGGAATTGTAGTCATTTGTGACTGTGGTCGTTTGGCAACCTCTTGAAAGGGTTTGAAAGAACGGTAAGGACAAAAACACTTCAGAGGGAAATGTCTGACCTCAATCTTCAATATGAGAGCTGAGAGCTGAGAAACAAGAGATACTCGGAACAAAAGTTATCATACCCTGTTCGTGGGTGAGTACTCAAAATCCATATGTAGTTGGCTTAAAGTAAATCCAGTGTAGACACAACTAAAATAGTTATAGTTATAGGAAATTTACTTCCATATGTGAAGAAAAAGTATTACTACATTATTCTCTGGCAAATATAGAATGAATCTTATTTAATTTTAAAGTGATTTAATTTAAAATATTTGCTACATATTATAACAATATAATAACATATTTTTATAATATAATGCACAGAGTATTTTATTATTATAAAATTGTGTATAATTATACATGAATGAAGGGGAAAAGAAGCCAAAGCAAAAATAGTCCATTTTTGTATATTTGGATTACCCCAAAACCAGCTGGAGAAGAGTTCAGCTTTTAGAAATACCTTAAGGCAAAGGAGTATGGAAGAGGAAATGGTGCTGAATCAGTTCTATTTCTGGCTTCTGAAAGTTTTATCCCAGTCAGTCTCCACAGTTAAACTTTTTTT
>WEIU01005276.1:355359-382847 GCA_013389925.1 Aegithalos caudatus | reverse complement strand
TTTTTTTAATCCTGAAACATGTTGGGAGAAACAGAGGTTTTTCAGCCTTCCTTAGTGTTGAGAATGAAGATTTTCCTTTGTGGGACGTCCTGTCTTGTGAAAATCCTAAAAAAATTAGGGGCAAAAACTCTTCTTCCACGAGTCTATGGCAAAAAAGCCAAACAATGAATAACCACCTATGAGCTCTGGGAGGAGAAAAGGTGTTCTCCAAACCTTCTTCATTATTTTCACCTTCTGTTGCCCATTGTTACCTCTGTGCTCCTCTCAAAGAGCCTCTGGGAATGTACAAAAGATGTTTCAAACACCATATATCAGGTTATACCATTTAAAAATGATGCACTTGAAGTACAGGTTTAAAAAAAAAAAAAAAAAAAAAAAAAAAAAAAAAAAAAAAAAAGGGTTGTGGACTTTCCGAGTGGAGATTCTCTTACCAGTGCTACTTGACCCTGATAATTTTATTCAAGACTCACAGCAGTTTGAGCAGGTCACCCCTAATTTCCTGCATGAGGAATACCCACAAGTTGAGCAAGACTTAATAGATCACAGAATCATAAAATCATAAATGTTGAAAAAGACCTCCAAGATCATCAAGTCCAACCTTGAATCAAACACCATAGACTGCAGGGGACACACCAGAAAGGAAATAAACTTTTCTCCTGCAGATAGTTAAACAAAGGGGAGCACAGAGGACCTACCTTCCAGGGAAACAGGGCATTTCCTCCCTCTCTTCTTACCTTCAGGAGGGTGGCTCCTGCAGTGAGGGCACAGCAGAGGTGTGCAGGGTGTGGGTCCCCAGGGTTATCAGTCCTCACATCAATAGAGCTTCTCCACTTCTCTTCCTCACCTGCAGCTCCCTGGCAGTCCCTTCTCTCTTCAGCAGGATAACCCCACCAGCAGGTAGTATCTCATTCTGGAGATGCACAGAAACACAGCAGCCAAGTTAACTCTGTTTCAAAAGATGTTCAACAGGGCCGAAAGGAGTTCTGCTTCTCTGCACACCACAGAAAGTATTTACTGCTCACTTTATTTAGGTTTCTATTTCCCTGCTTACAAGAATTGGAAGTGAGATATAGACAGTTCATAATGTCATTCTGGCCTGAAGTCAACAGGGAGAGGATTGGCCTTTGGATGCCCAATCTAAACTTCACAATATATTTTTGTTTTTCAGGTGAATATAATCTGGTTTCAGCATGCCCTTCTTCATTACACTGACAGATGGTGCTTCGGCACAGCAGATGATCACCTGTGTCACCCTTCCTATTTAGCCTGGCATGAATATATTAAACACCAGCTCTTGAAAAAGCTCAGACTCTGGGTTAAAGGTGCCTTTGACATTTACTTTCTCCCAGTAGCTTGGAGAGCCAGCATGATAGTGCCAGACAAATAACTGACAGCTATTCACCACATCATCAGCTGAGTCATTCCGTGTTGTGACTCCTTCTGACCTCATAAGGTGAGGGAGACTGAGTGCTACTTGAAGAGAAACTTCTAGCAAACACCTTGAACACTCGCAGAGTGGCACAATTTAGTACATTCCTATTGTTACCAGACCACTCCGTAACTGTGCTTTGAAGATCAATGTTTCTGAGCTACCCAGGAGGTATAAAATGAGGTTTATATGGAGCTGGTCTGCAGATAGACACAGGTAAGAAATGATATTGTTAGTTGTAGGTCAAATCTTTTAGAAGCTGTAGAGATTAAACACAGTCAGGATCCCAAGGGAATGTAAGAATATGGTATTTTATAGATCTTTGAAAGGCCTCATCTACTGCCATCTGCAGTAAAATAAAACACATATTGTGTTTCATAGAATAGTAGAATACCTTGGGACCTTAAAGCTCATTTAGTCCAAGCCCCCTGCCATGGGCAGGGATGGCACCCACTAGATTAGATTGCCCAGGACCCCACCCAGCCTGGCATTGAACACTTCCAGGGAATGTATCACTTCCTTTCTGTTTGATTTGTTCGTTTGTGTTTTTAAAAATCCACAAAAACCAAATATGACTTGTCAATCCCTTCTTGGGGCACCAGGGTCGATCTTTCCTGTGACATTTCCACATTTCTTTACTGTGTCACCAAACTGTGCTACCCAGTAAGTCTAGATTTATCCAGCCAAAGTACAGAGGCTGTGGTGGGTTTACCCCAAAAGGTTCAGTTCAGGGTCACTCTGGTATCCTCCTGTGGACTGAAATCCCCTAATCACGTTATTGTTATCACAGTTATCTTGGACCAGATTAGGTAAACTTTCATGACACAGTTTCTGGTTTAGGCTCATTCAGAAGGATCAGATATCCCTTCCCACTGAGAACTCTCCTGCAGCAGGTGAGGATAAACCACTTTTACATCCTCTCCTGATCCAAAAGAGGCCCTGCAGATGCCAGCAGTGAGCAAAGCTGCCTTTTCTGGTGGTGCAAAAGCTGGGTTATGCACAGTGGGTGCTGGTGCTGGTAGCTCCTTGCTCCCCCTTGGAGCCCAGGACAGTGATGTACAGAAACAGTGAAACATTTGCTGTTTTTCTTTTAGTGTGCGCAAACTAAATTTTACTAATGCCATTTTTGAATGAGTACTCTTGGGGCTTTCAGGGAAAAAGCATCTGGGCCAAGCTATGATGACTTTGCTGAGCAAGCATAGCATGACTGCACTGATGAATCCAGATCTCTTATGATTTCTGTGGAGATTTTTTTTTGCTGCACATATGTTCTGTGCTGTGCTGTTGCATCCTGAAATAAATATTTAGCAGTAAGTGTAAAATATACCTGTAGAGTATAATGATATTAATGGGGTTAAACACTGTAAATCTTCCTGCAGGAACTTCTGGGGAAACCCAAAGATTACCTCTGAGGCCATATTTCTTTCCAGATTGCAAACCTATCCCAGACCTGCCTAGAGGGGAGCACTAAAAGCTGCTTCTACTCCCCATCTCCAGATGTATCTGAAGCCAGGGAGTAAAGTAAGAGCAATTAAAGCAAATGTTTCCTTTCAAAGCATATTGAGGAGTATGAGGTGCCTGAGAAAAGCTTGAAGAAAACTGGTGTGTGGCCCTGAAATAAATCTAAATAAGAGTCTCTGAGTACACAATATGGACTGGGGGACAGAGTTGGAAAAATCATCTAAACTGTCACAATGTGCTCGTTTCAAGGGACCAATCTACTCAGTTTGAAAAGACCAATCTACCATCACTATAATGACAAGCAATAATCTGAGTCAATATTATCAGTTAGCTGTCAGAATTACAAAATTCTCTTAACTTGTCATAGTCATAGTGCTTGAATCTAGGCATGATACTTCTCTTATTATATATTGCCGTACTTCCTATTACAGTTAAAAATCATTTTGTTAAACAGCAGTTTGTGGGGGAAAAAAAAGTCTTTCTAATTTTCATTCTCAGAATCTTGTGGATAAAACTGTAACCCATACCATTTGATGTAAAATTCCTACAATATACACTAGAATCACATGTTATTTTGCCTAAGAAGAAGCTGTCTTAAAATTTCCATTTAGAATTTAAATCAGACTTCATTAAAAAAAAAAAAAAATAAGGTACCAGACTAATGAATTTATTATCAAATATACCTGTATTTATATCTGCATAGAAATCAATTTATGTTATTGCAAACTTATTGGGGAATTTGATGTTATCAATATATGTGTGTATATATATATGTGTATGTGTAATTACTAAAAATTGTATACATATACACATATATATAATCAGCATAATTTTATGGAAAACGATATAGAGTCATCTTGGAGAAATGTTGAATAATTACCTTCCCTTTATTGTTCATAACATTACATCAGGAAAAAAAACATTCACTAGAAGGAGTGATTAGATATTTGAATGGGCTGCCCATTCCAGCAGGGAGGTGCTAGAATCACCATTCCTGGAGGTGTTTAAGGAAAGGCTGGATGTGGCACTCCATTGTCTGGTTGACAACGTGGTGCTCAATCAAACGTTGGACTCAGGGATCTCAGAGGTCTTTTCCAACCTAATTGATCCTGTGATTTTGTGATTCTATTAGCAATAACCCTGAATGGCAATCCTGGTTTATTAGCAACAAATCTGTATTAAACTGAAGCTTTTTACTTTCCTGCTGCAAATACTTACCAAAATTCTTATTCTGCTCATATACACCATGGTCTCTCTTACACTGTGCTTGCCCATGGTGCATTAAGTAATGTGTTTACAGGTTTCCCACACACTGCTTGTATTTTCATCATTTTGTTTCTCTTGTCCCCTCAGAGTATGTAGAGAATGTGTTGTTTTGGTAAGGAGGTGCTTTTCAGTGCACTAGATGCTCTCACTGTATGTGTTGAGCAATATCACAAACCTTTACTCACTATTTCTTTTCTTTTACAGCTCCTGTAGGATTTGATTGGCAGTCTCAGACTCCTCTCTCTACCTTAAGATAAACTCTGGCATATTATTTAGCAATAAAAAGTTCAGCTGTGCCAGTTTAAGGTTATTAAAGGCATTATTTAACTTGGACCTTCAGGTATGCACTAAACTCCTTTAAAGACTGGCAAATGTTAGTTAGTAAGATAATTAGGTCAGGTTTGTATATTCCTGTTCATGCAATTTCCTAGTGAACTCATAGGCAAGTTTATAATTTAAAAGTGATACTGAAATGATGAATAAATCCAAATATGTTTGTTAGGATAGCATGGTGCTTTGTATCCATACCAGCATTTGGTATTAGTGTGACCCTTACAGAGTTTTTAGAACTGCAAGAACCCTGACTACAGGTGGCAGGTATTTTCAAACAAGACTATGGCTTCTTTAAAGTTCCCCTTGAGCTATAGCCTTTATCCTTGTTTCCAACCTCAGAAACCTGATTTTCATTTATAACCCATCATATAAAGAAAGAGGTCCTGGTAACAGTGGGATGATTTTACATGGAGGTGCATTGGCAGAGCTATAAAATACCCAACAGATGTTTACTTTAATGCTTTTTATCTGACTAGGCTCACACAATGTCACCAGTTCTTCGCCTCTCCACAGGATCTCATTTTATACCCTGTGCAGTAAGGCTATAGCACTGAAGGTACAGCTGGCTGTCACTGCTTCTTTTGTATGTTCCTGAAAAAAACATTCTGATACATTATGCATGGGTTTTTTCTCTGTGTCAGATAACACTAGGTCATCCTGAAATAGTGTTTCTAAATGCTACAGAAATGTCCAACAGGATAAAAATATCCACTGTCCTTAATGAATAGAAAGAAATTATCTACATCATTATTTTTACTTTCCAAAGCTGAGACTGAATGCAAATTGTTCTCAACCTAGAAGAACAAGATGAGCTTTAATTGGCATTATGAATATGTTCATTGGTGCTATTTTACCTAAAAATTATAGCTGGATGTAGTTGTTGCCTAGAACTGGCAGAACTCGGGTAAGGAGAATTAGTATTGCTCCACAGCTGAGGAACTGTGGGTATAACACTTATGTATAAAAGTTATATATACAACCTTCTCCTTGTGAATTTGCAGTGCTCATGGGTCACTTTGCCAATCCAGAAGAGAGGGATGTGTGATTTAATCTCTTCCTTTTGAAATGGACAGAATGTTTTGATACATAAGCTCCAGGAGGGCAGATGAGCTATTTATTATGGATTAGGCACGTGCCTGCTGTTTGGTAGAGACCATGCATTGTGTAGAAGTGCATTTCAACCTTCTTCTAGCTCATTTTTACTCTCTTCCATGTTGTTTTCTCTGTATTTTTTTTCCATATGATATCAAAAGCCAGGAAGAGTCATGTGGGTAATGAGGAGGAGAAGCTGTTGGTAGGGTTGTTGGTTGGGCTGTTCAGAGGTGAACATCCATCTAATGGCTCATTTTAGAAATGCTGAAATGCTTTATTCCAGCCTTTTGTAAAAACAGTTTTTAGAATATTCTGTTTGCATTTTCACAGTTAACTACAATGTTATAAGATGCCCCAAAAATGTTTCTTTTAGTTTATAGATCACTGAACTGCTTCAATGAGCTGTTTTTCAAAGATTTTAAGCATTCTTCTTAATTTGAAAAAAGTAAATAAAAGAAAAAGAGTGTGTTACTATTGGCTTTGAATTATCTTTTAAACTATTTACAAGGTAGTTTCACTTTATTATTTGCTTAACTTTTTTTTTAATAACTCAAGTTAGATGACTGATTTTTAATATGCTTGGTTTAAAACTGAAGTTACTAACTTGACCTTCTAGGCAGGAATTACAATTTAATTTTTCTTTCAATTATTTTAATTTATTGTCTGTGGTTACACTGCAGCTTTTTGCAGATGTTATAGCCTTGGATTAGGATAACTAAAGCTTCCTCGTTTAATCTGCCAGTCCAGGTTAGAATACGAATGCACTGGTTTTCTAAATGCATTTTCATCTCATTCATTCATAGGTAGTTTAGAATCTATCATAAAGTTATGCTCATTTAAATTCTTTACAGTCCAAAAATGTATTTCCTCCCCTATCAGGGTTATGAAGAGAGGTATAATCTATAAATCAACTTTGGAGTTTTTTTATTTGAGGATTTTCTGGTCTTTCCCTCTGAAGATTAAAAATCATGTCTCAAGGCAGGCCATTAAGTATCATCTATCTATCTGAGAGACTCGTAGGTGCAAGAAAAATGTGGTTAGACTTGATCAAGGAAAGAACTACAGAAAAAGAAACTCAAATTCTGTCTTATTTTTGTTCTGCTGGTAGCTAGTCACCGCTGTAGTTTTCATTTTAACTTAAACACACTGCATTTCACCATATGAATCATAACATTTACTGTATCTTTATGATAAATTGGGAAGCAGAGAAGAGCATGGCAATGTGCTTTCTCAACTTGAAAATAGTTTCTTTTTTGACTGGCTTAAAGTAGAAAATGGGAAGCAAATCTTCTCTAGGTCAGAAGTATTTTGTTGGCAAGGCAGACCTAATAATAAAATTGAGGTTGTCAAAATCAGCAATTTTAGATGTTAAGAAGTGCTTAATGAGGACACTACTAGGACCTAAACAAATGCTTCCTAACTTTGCTAGGAGTGAACAGGAAATGATAAGAAAAATATGATTCAGAGGGCTTTTTTTATAAAGTCTCAGTGATCTATAAGAACTATTAAATATTTATGTCTACTCCTTTTTATACAAGTGAGAATAAAAAAGAATGGGACTTCTACTGCACAAGCTTTGGAAGTGGGAATGATGCAAAACAAAAGACTGCCCAGAATCTGTGCAAAGTGACAACTCTGAGTCACAGCTGGGGAAGAAGTGAAAAAATGTTAATATTAGTTTTATTAAACTTTCTTAAGTCTGGTGCAGCATGCAATGAAACAAGTAATATATATAGTGAACTTTTATTTTACAAATGTCTGTATTGTGCATCATCAATTACTAAATCTCTGTGTTCAAATGAATCCTCACAACATTGTTAAATATAAGAAATATTATCAATCTCTGTGTATCAAAAATTATTTTGATCTCAATATTCAATCCCTTCCTGCTACCTAGTATTAGCTGATGGCTTCTGACATTCTAGTCTCTGCAGAAAAGTAAATACAGGAGTTTCCATATACAACATTCTCAGTGGTGTCCTAATTGTGTTTAAGTTATATCAATATAAAAGGTATGATTTCATTATGAGTTCATTGTGCAGCTTTTAGCGTCTTGGGGAATGAGCTGAAAAATGAGCCTCTGGGTGTGAAGTGAGGCTTAGTGCTTGCTTTGACATGAGAATTTGGAGAAGCTGTCAGAGGGAGAGCAGTGTTGAGTTATTGGTAGCACTGACCAGCTGTGTGTTTCTTCCCAAGGATGGCAGAGTGCAGGTTCAGCAGTACTTGGTGAGAATGAAGGAGGTGTTCTGACACTCTCTGTTTTCTGCTCCAGCAGCAGGATCACAGCTTTCTCCCAGAAGCAGAGCAGACTGCCCTGCAGCTGCCCTGTGTTGTGTGCAGTGACCATCCAAGGCTCAGGGTGCAGAGGCTGTGCCAGGGTGACCTTTGCTGTGACCTGTGGTCTCACCTGGCAGCTCTGTTTTATAGAGGGCACCGTGAGGCGCAGGCTCAGCTCTGACACCTGCAGCACCTCCCAGGCTTCAGCTCTTTGGGCATTCTCAGAATGTTCCAGGAAGAGAGGAGCTGTCAAGGGGTCATGTGGATGTAGGGGCCAGACTGTTTTGGGCATAGGCTGTTTGGCTCCTTCCAGTCTTATGTTGGCTTTCAGAAGCTCTAAACTTGTGCTGGATCACCAAGCACCTTACAAGGGACATTCAAGTGAGGAGCTGTCGGCTGCCTGGGGACCGCTGCTGTGGAAAAGGAAAAATTACAAGCGTGTTTTCTTTCTTGCTTTAGATTAATTGAAAATTTGACATCTAATTTACTTTCAAGGAGACTGTTTTGTTAACAAATGAAATGTGGATTTCCCTTTAGCAGGGAGAAAGAAAAAGAATTTGCATATTGGATACTCACCTCTCAGTGTAGTGCTGGGTTATCCTTCCTGGTTTCTTTCAGAAACATAATCAGCAAGATCAGGCCTTGGGTGGAAAAGAAAGACAGGTCTTCCTGGAAGGCATAATAAAAAGTACTTAAGCAGCCATGTGGTATAGAGAATTGACTTTTTTTCTGTCTTTTTTTTTTTTTTTTTTCTCTCACAAATGTACAGCAGGGTATGGAAAACAAATAACAAAATTAAACTGCATTGCTTCTGTGAACAGCTGCCTGTTAGTGTGTCTGTTGGCTCAGACCATTAAAATGCAAGATTAATTTAATCTAGATTAGAATCAGAAATAGGCATGACACCTCCTAATGTTAACAAAAAGTTTCATTTCCGTTCTTGTTATATGATTCACAATCAGCAGTAGTTATCTACTAATACATACTTTGTCTTGACATATGTCAGCTTGGGTGGTTTTAATTATGTTTATTTTGGTATGATTATATTTAGAATAGATTAGGTTGTAAACTTATTACATTGATTAACAAATTGTATGAATATATTCATTTAATACTGGTCCAATTTTGCTCAGATGATCTTTCTTAATAATAGAAGAAAATTATTATAGTAAAGAATTGTAATGTTGGCATCAGTCCTTGATGATCACTGATGCATTCAAAATGTTGATAGGCCAGCTTGGAAGTTGATGGTTACAATGTCGAATGACAAGAGGTTTCCAGTCCAGGGTCATCAGAACTCTGTGATATTTCTGAGATATTTCTTATTTTTACTAATATGATCCTACTCATTTTGCCAGTGGGACTTGGAGAGTCACTCTGCCTTATCTATCTATTATCTCCTACAATCTCTTGGGGAAGAAAGTCTCTTTGTTCTATGACTGTGCAATGGTTTAGTGCAATGAGGTCCTGATCTATGGAAAGCTGCTAGGTGCTCAGAAACACAGATAAGTAAAACCACTGTCAGCACCTGCTCACTCCTGGATGCAGAGAATAGATTTATGCATCTACCTTCTTGCTTTTGTCTTCTTGGGCAGAAAAAGGGATCTGTGTGTTCACAGGTATCAGCTGTGGATGGCCTCTCATTCTGCACAATGCCTTGAGTTTCCCTCTTGCCCTCACACAGAGCAGCAGCAGCAGCAGCAGACAGAGTAGGGTTTTCAGCTTATAAATTATGAATTATGGACAGGGAGGGGTTGCATAAGGGACCATGCATGAGAAGCACTTCATCCTATAAGTCTCTAGGAGTATCTAATCAATCCTTTCTGCTTCCTCCTGGCACTGCCTTTCCTCCCTGTTCCAGAATAGCAGTTTCCAGTCCCACCTTCAGTTGTGCACTTGTGCTTAGCTCTGGATGTCCCTCTGAAGGAGCTGTTTGCTCTTGCAGACAAGCCCAGAAGCAGTGCTCCCTGTCAGTCACATTTACCAGTCTGTCAGAGTTTTCCTGTTAGAGAAATCCTTTCCTAAGTTTGGCATCCATGTTAAATGCATTTAAATGAAGGCAGAGAAGTTGATAGGATGCTGTCTTCTCTTACACTGTTCTCTAGCAGTATCAGGTAATGTAAGACAATAATCAGCTTTTCCTTTATTAGATGTGACTGATCCGAACCATTAATACTTAATGGAAATAGGATTGTTGTATAGTTTATCCAGATGTGCAATGGTTCTCCAGAGCATTATAAATTGCTTTGAAACCTAGATTCTTCCAAGTTCAGCAGTATTTCTGCAGTTTACCATAATGATTGAAATCGACAGAGGCACTCACCCTAATTGCTACATAATCAAATTTGAAAATACTTTTTCAAGGATGTAAGATCATCTCTGAGACTTGCTTCCTTCCCTTTGGACTATCACTGTCAAAAATTGTTAGCCTTCTGGTTGCTCAGCAAATTTCATTTGTTGTCCCAAGGTGCTTTATTGGAAACTGAAGTAATGAATTGATTGGTGTGAAAGTCTTATTATTAGTGTACTAAGAATATTTAACATCTCAGATATGTATATCCATAGCTATCTACCTATCTGTCTAGTACATGTGTGTGTTTTTTGTCTTCTGCTCTGTAGATTTTATAAAAATTTATCCCTTGATTTTACATCATGGGAGTCTTCTGTTAGACGTATCTTCAACTCACATTGAATGAAGAAGAATAAATCTCTAGATAAACTGTACTTCTGAAGCTGAAATCATATGGCTACATGAAAAATGTTCTTTTTCATAGGAGAAAAGCTGAAGAGGTTTATTAGAGCTTGAAGCCAGTTGAGAAAAGACAGAAGGTATTAGACTTGCATTCCTGTTTTGATTGCTTCCTCTCGCCAGCAGGTCTGCTCTTCCTTAGCATTGCAGTAATGACTTGCAGTTAATTCCATCACAGTCATCACATAGTTCCTTGGCTGTTCTGTGTTTCAGTCTCTCTCTTCAACATCTGTTATGGGTCTGAAAGACTTGTCACAGAACTGAGGGCAAGATACACAGCACTGCTGGCATGGCAGTCTGGACAGCCTTCCTAAGGCTGTTGATGCTTTACAAGGAAGTAGGAGTAAAGTGACAATGTCCAGCCACTGCAGCCAGCACAGCTGAGCAGTTACATTTGATACAACCCTGTGTCTCTAATGGGACCATGATGACTGATCAAACAGTTCAATTCAGTCTGAGATAGCTGAACCAGGTGGACTGGGGGACCCAGGAGATCTCCCCTCCGTGCAGCAAAGCTGAGGTTGCTCATTTCATCTCAGATCTCAGCTCCAGCCTCTCCTGACCCTGACACCCATCCTCAGGGAAGGGAAAACCCCTCTCATAGCTCTTCTGTCTCCCACTTTCCTGCTGTTCTGACCTGAAGCTCTCCAGCTGCTCACACACACACATCCACATGCTGTGGGTGGTTGCAGCAGCCCTCGCCTGTGCCCCCACCCCAAGGTGCTCATGTCCAGCCCCATATCAAGGTCCCTGCCCCTGCCCTGAATTGGGTGCATGCTCATCCAGTACTGAGTTAGAAGTAGGATTTCATAAGAAAATAGAACAGACTGTAGCCATCAAACATAATGTTCTGCCAAATAAACTGCTCAGATCCCTGCTTACATGGGAGTGCACCCTTTGATCTTCCTTCCTCATACTTTTCCTATACTTGTTCCTTCCTCATCTGATCTGATCTCTCCCTTTATCATCCTACCTTCTCTCCCCTAAGCATCCAGTAGATATTGCATGATCCTAAATCTCTCATCTGCTCCATCCAGCAATTTCCTTTGCCCTGCATCTTACCAAAGAACAGATGCTGCTTTAAAAGGAACTGGCTTAGTGTGTCAGTCAGGAAGTTTCTTTGGTGGGTTTCACACCAAGAACAATGGTGTAATCATTTCTTGCTGTGCAAATATTTGGTATTTTCTGTTCTTCACTAGTCTGGTAGCTTGGGTTCCCCCACCTGGCAAAGTGGGACTGCAACCTGTTGATGTTTGGGAGGAAAAGTATGTAGTTTCCTAAACAATAACCATTTTCAAGGTGATGCATTCTCAGCATTATTTGTATTTCCATTTTCAAATACGATTTTGGGTGGCATGAAGAGGAAAGATAGATGTGAAGCTAGGAAGGCAGTGCTAGGCAAAAGTGCTGTGCATATGCAATAGCCTGGGAAGTATACATGTTTTTTTGGCTGTCTGGTTTTGAACAGATTGGTGGTATGCTGTTGACTTTTATTTTTTTACTGCACTGTAAATCTGCTATGTAAATCCTATGTTTTGCAGAAGTTTAAGCACCTCTGAATTTGCACAATTTGAAATGGAATTTGCAATTCAAGGGAGTGGGGAGATGCTGCATACACAAAAGACAGAATTTTATTTATGGAGACCCATAATAATGCACTGTAGGTTACTGAAGTATGCAGGATGAACAACTGTTATAATAATAACATCATAAATTTCTAAATTGCTGTTAGGGAGTAAGGCTTGGGGAGGCTGGTAGCTAAAGTACAAGCATTTTCCTGTAATTGCTCTATAGGCATGTAAGTCAGTCTTTCCTTATTTTTTTTTCCTTATATTTTTTTCCTCAGTGAGCAATGCCAGTTACTTCAAGCCAGCTTTTCTTGCCTGTAACATTCCTGCTGCATGTGCAAAAAATTTTGAAAAATACTTTGTGTCTATGTGTGCAGGTACACACACATGCACAGTTTTATCTGCTATTATTTGGAAAAGCATAAGAAACCTTTTTTGTTTTGAGAAAATTGAACATGAGGCTTGAAATAAATGCAGCTTGTACTGTCACAGTGCAAGGCTTCCCTGTTTATAAAATGGGATTGTCAAAACTCGGGAAAAATTTGAGCTTCTCCCTTGTTGTTGTGAATCTAGAAAATTAAATCAAAGAAATAGATTTTTTTCAAGTATCTGGTGAATAGGAACTATTGCCAATAACAATCTCAGCAGTTTGCAAGACTCTCACTCAGGTACCTACCCTACTACACACCTTGAGCATACACCTCATGGATTCTTTCTCCTTTTCCTCCTCTTTCCCTAGATCACTTTCTTTTGTTCCTTTTGTGTACAGTGGGAGCTATTTTCTTTTCCAGGCTGTCTTTCCAGAAGGAGAAGCCTCAGAGGGTGACACGTTCTGCTGGAGATGGTGTTTGTTGAGGTGGGTGGTGAGGCGGGTGAGCTGATGGTTCTGCAACTGGAAAATGTATGCAAAGCCACGATCAGTCCACAAGTCAGCACCAGAAATGGATTTATGAATCACATATTAGTCAATAGCCTCTTAAGCATTAAAGGCAGAATCTCCTAGCAGTTTTCAAGTTTTCTCCTTTTCAGTTTTCTGTACTGAGGGTATTTTCTTGCACACTGAAGGGTCAACTGAGAAAGAGTTTTTTAAAATTATGTAATGTGCTAGGCCTTTAAACTCTGTGCAGCTGACCTATATGTCCACATATTGGTATTGAGTGTACTTTGTCAATTGTTTGGTGCTAAGGCTAGTTTTCTAGATCACCATTTGTTCAAATTTAAAAACTTTTTTAATAGCACAATGCTGACTTCTTCCTTTCCATACTCAGTGCGTCTCAAAACAGTATTTGACTTCTGAGATACCCAAAACTGACAGAGAGTTTAAATGCAAGAAAAATGCAGTAAAACCTACTGCAAATGGTTTTTATGGGCACATATAATTCAAGGAGCTTCTGGCTGCTATAATAGCTTTTTTCAATCAAACCTACAGCTTTTCTATATGTGGTAAACCAGTGTGTAATGAAGATAACCTTGACAAAGTATTGGAATAATAAGGCAAGTTCTATCGAGTTTGCATTCCTAAATTATTCAGAGACTGTAAAAATGAACATTGAAATATTCTGTGCTTCAATAAAAGTGCCCCAGTGCTATTCCTTTCTTTTAGTGGATGCAATGGCTTCAAAACCACATTCTCAGGCAATTCTCTCATTTATAGAAGACAAAGGCTTTTTGTCATTGTTGGTCACTGCACAGTCTCTAATGACACTTAGGAGGTCAGACTTGGCAGCTGTTCCTGGCACATGGGTGCAGGTGAGCCTGCAGATCCCAGCTGGAGTGCCAGGCTGGCGTGGCTGCACACAGCCTGTGCCTTGGAGTGCTGGGATCACACAGGGACACCTCCTCCAACGCTGGGCTCTGCCCCAGGGTGTTCCTGCCAGCCTAGACTACTGCCACCTCCAACATGTGGCTGTGGCAAATCTCAAATGACTTTGAAAACTATCCACAGCTATGGACCCTGTGGGATCAGGACCAAGGGGCCCCATTACCCTACAGTGGTCCCACAGCCTGGAGCTGGCAGAGCCCAGTGGTTTTACCATGAGTGGGCAGGATGGACAACTAGCACATTTCTACATTCTGTTAGGGAGTAAGGTCTGGTTTAACAAAGCTTTATGTGCATAGGCCCTTAGCAGTGCTCCTGTTCTCACTTCAAGCCTTGCTCTGCAGCTGATCCATGCCCCCCATGCAGGGAGAGCCAAGCTGATGGACATGGAGATCCTGGAGTGCAAACCAGCACCTGTGTTAGCTGAAGCTCCAATTGCTGCCTTAGTTAATGTGAACCCCCAGCAGAGATGTTAGGTAGCAGAACAGAGACCCAGACACCATTTCTGAAGAGTCTGAAAAGTACCTGTGCCTCAGTGATCACTGCAACAAATCAGTGTGTTTTGTTGTTGTCTTCAGGAGAACTACAATTTGACCCACAGGAAAAAAAAATTAAAATTGAGGACTAAATATCTAGAGGCTTATAAGAAACTACATCAAAGCA
This sequence comes from Aegithalos caudatus, assembly GCA_013389925.1. NCBI lineage: Eukaryota > Metazoa > Chordata > Aves > Passeriformes > Aegithalidae > Aegithalos > Aegithalos caudatus. The sequence goes on along the minus strand of WEIU01005276.1, from coordinate 368,190 downwards.
ATGAGAACTATGAAAGTCCCCATATCTACACTGAAGACAGGTTCATTAGCCAGTAGGTTAGCTAGCCAGATGAGTTAGGGTGAAGAAAGGAAGAATGTTACTGGAATGGGAAATTATTTTAAGGTACATAATGATTTCATATATTAATACACAGGATAAAATGTCCCTTTGCCATAGATAAATATATAAAGACCTTGCTTAAAGCTGCCATTTAGTATCTGTTTTCCTACTTCTTAGTTGTGCGTAGGCAAAGGTAATATCTAGTTAAATGAATTAGAGCTTCTGAAAATTAGCTTTATTTTATTTGTGTCTGAAAATGCTATTATTATGCTAATATTATCCCTGATACAGTAAACCCTGATCCCAGCCCTACATAATAGAGATAAATACAGGAAGATAGTTCGAGTTCCCAAAAGCTTATGCACTAAGGATAGTAGGAACTGTAATATGCATGCAGGGTGTTACTCTGCAACTTCCAGGATGAATACTGTATTTTTAAACTCAGATGGGAAAAAGGAAAAAACAGTGATGTAGCATAAAAACAAACAGACAAAACAAAACAAAGAAGGAAAAAGAGGTGATTCAGGAGAAAAGAATATTAAGAGATTAATGGAGAAAATGTATTAGGGCTGACATGAGAAAACAGAAGGAATAGCTGGAGGTAACAGCTAAGCAGAAAGACAAACAGCATTCAGAGTAAATACCATAGAAAACAGCTTTGTCTCCTTATCAATGTTGAAGGTCAAGGTCTAAAATGTTTCTTCAGCTGTTCTTGCCAATATAAGTCTTTGGCTATTTCTATTCAAAATAAATCCCAGATGCTATTTAAGTGATGGCTGGCATATACATTTCAGAATTTGGGGAATGCTAAGCTTTCTTTAGACATCATCTTCCAATGTGATTTACCATGGAATTGGGCTTTTAGTGACTCAACTGGTGGGATTATAGTCTTATTTTTCAGTAGTAATTATGGCAGAATGATTAAACAACAGCTAGATTAAAGTACTGTGTGTATTTCCTTATTACATTTCCTACATGCATTTTAATTTATTATTATTATTTTGTTGTGGTGATTTCCAGAAAGATAAAATGCTTATAAAAACTCCAAAGGCTCATTTTTAAAGACAGTGGGCAGTAAAAAGTCTCTGTCCAATGAGCCTTCAGCTGGGAGTCTGACAGACATATGGCAGCAAATTGTGTCTGTTTCAGTAAATCTAATCTAGCAAAAGCCTGCACTGCAGTCACTTCTCCTCTGCTATCAGTGTCAGCATTAGATTGTTTAAAGAAAATCATACATGCATAAATTAGTTGCCATTTCCATAATGCCTTTAGGACAGGCAGTCACCACAGACTGAGACAGTCAAGCCAGATGGCTGAGGATCCCTCAGCTGACAGGCAGGAAGAACAGATCCTGGCTTGACATTCAGGCAGTGTGGCTTGGCCAGCTTCGTGGGCTGCAGCAATTCAGGGCTGAGCCTTGCCGTGGAGTCTCTGCACAGAGCCCCTGGTTTGTCCTGACGTGTGCTCCTGTGCCCCATGATGTTCTTCAAGACCTTTCTTTCCTCTGCCCTGCCTACAGAAAATTCAAAAAGAAAGAATCTCCTCTGCTTTGCATTTTGTTTCCTCATACTGTGGAAATGAGGGCTGTCTCTTTTTGCTCCTGTTTGACTCTATGAAAAAACCTCAATGCAGGTACTTGTGTGTTCAGCCCTTTCCCCACAGGCTTGAGAAAGCCCAGCCACACATATCATTCAGCCAGCACATTCATATCTCCCTTAGATGTGATCAGCAAACCTCAGCTGGGAGCCAGACTGCCTGAAGGCAGCAGGCAAGCCCTGCAGGGACACCAGGGTTGACAAAACTGCAGCAGGAGTCCCCCTGATTTAGAGATGAAAGTTGAGAGGAAACCTCCAGGTGCTCAGAGCTGAGAGCATCTCTCGGGTCTCCTGAATGCAGGCAGAGAATGTCTCTCATGCACAGACTGCTTCAACAAAGCCATTTTTACCCTGGTGTCATATTTGCTGTCTCACTGGAATTATAAAACTGTTGCAGTACCAGAAAACTGGAAGCCCTAGAGAAAGGCTATTCTTTGCTGACTAATATATAAGAAAAGTTCTTTTTTCTGCTTTACTCTGTTCTCATTCTTAACAAGCAATTGTGAAAACTTTGCAGCTTCCAAAATTTCAGAGGGATTTTTTTTGTCTGTAACTTGTGCTTCACTGCTTGGCAGAAGTAAAAAAAAAAAAAAGAAAAAGAAAATTGTTCCTACCATTTAGAAAGCTTTTCTAATAGTGTCAGTCCCACAAGCCTGTAAGATGGCAAGGTCATTTTCTTACCTTGACATAGGAGATGAATACTGTTCACTTTAAAACAGGAGAAAAGCAATAAGCCACTCTGATAAATCCCTGTAAATAAAGAAACAGCCTCAGAAATTTAATTTCAAAAAGTCCAACTCTTATTGCTTCATCCTCCTTTAGTTTTGCTCCATTAACCCTTCCAGAACAAAAGAACCAATTTGACTCCACTGACCACAGGTCACTGGTTTCAGGCAAGGTCTAGCATGGCTGTGATTTATGCTCTGAACCTGCAGGTCACAGCACTTTGTGTTCACCCTCCTATGGATTTGTTCTTGCTTGCTGAGGTCATGGCCTAACAGCTCCTGCATTAGAGATACTTTCTCAGCTGTCTGTTGGTTGTTCTCTTTTCTTTTCAATTGACCAAGCTCCACTTGGTCTAAAGATGAGAAAATTCAGCATATCACCTCCAATGCCATGTGTTCTTTCTTCACACATAAGAAGTAAAAAATGGCTGCCCTAATAAAAGAGTGACCTAGAGAATCTTAATTAGAGTAAGAATTGGTAGAAGATGTAGAAAGCCTTTCCATTTCTTCTGCTTACTGCTTGATTGAGAACTTGCAAATCCATTCTGTCCCATTTTTTTTTAATCTTTTTTGTCTTTTGATTGAGTGATAGATAAAATATTCTATGCCTTTCATGCACAAACCATCTGCTTTGGTTGTGATTTTCCCTCAAATTAAGGACTCAGAGAATTCCAGAGATCCTTGCAACTGCTTAAGGAGGCACTGAGTACCCCAGCTACAAATATAAGTCTTTTGTTCAATTGGTCTTTGCTAAAGTGTGTGTGTTCCTACACAGTTTGTCAGTCACTCTGATATCATAATGGACATCACATATGCTAGCTGTCAAAACATCAGAATTTACTATAAGGTATAAATTAGAATCAGGCACATAACTTTTAACCCATGTATTGTGTCTGTGACCAAGTAATTTAAGAAAAGCCGAGACAATTAACTTCTTAAAATCATGAAAAAAAGACCCTAGAAAACCTGAGGCTCACCTTAAAAGCCTGGTCTAGAAAATGAGCTGTCAATTTGTTTGCAGGTGGTCCTGACAGCTGATCTGACAATATGTTGGCTGCTGTGACATATATTAAGCTTCAGTGCAACCCCCTAAAGGTTTAGAACATGAATGATTTCTAAATAAGGGAGGCACACTTTGAATAATTACCCCAGCAGCCTGTGGCCTGCATAGGCAAAGATACAAAAGGCAGAGTTTTGAGAAGGAAATGCCTGGTGAAAAGGGTAACTTCCATCTGGAGAGGCTCCTATGCAGCTATGGCTTCCTACTCAATAACTATGGCATATTTCCTTGAATGCAATTATGAGATTAAGTTACTGTAATTTAAAAAAAAAATAACTTTTTTTTAATGTAAAAGTCGATCTAAAAATATACCTGACTGCCCTTAAATATGGCTTAAACATGTACTGTGCATTTTTATAGTAATTATTTCAAAGGTTTGTAGGAATATTTTTCCTGGTCTTTCTCTTGGGAATCTTGAAATTCAAACAGATTATTTTCTCCACATGTATTGAGGAAAGTAAAACATTTTTTCCTCCCACTGTATTTCAGGAATCTTGCTACCCTTCCTGCCTATTACTAGTATTAACCAGCATTTACTCTCTCAAAACAAGGAGAAGGAAATAAATAAGTCTGGCAAAACTACTGACTAGGAGGAGAATTAAGGTTTTCTGACTCATTTTCATACTGTTTACACTAAATCCCACTGCTTCTGGATAGCCTGTCACCTTAATATTCATTGTACAAAGTTGAGAACTGATAAAATAACTAACACCTCATATTACATTTGGAGAAAACTCATAAAGCTTTCATCTGTTTTTTTTGTTGATGTTTTGTTTTGTTTTTTGAGATAGAGTCTTGAAAAGAAGCACAGACATTAATCCAACTAACCCAGATCTGATTATGCCCAAGGAAGGAAACATTTTTATCCAGCTTTTTTTTTTTTTTGCAATGCACTGTAATTCAGCTCTAAACCTTTCAACATAACTGTGCAGTCTCTCAGCTGCCTTGCAGTTTGTAAACCATTCCAAGGTTGCTTTCAATTTCTTGGAACTCTGAGATATAAAACACAGGCCTCAGGTTTTGCAATTTTTTTTTTTGTACAATAACAAGTGAAAGAGTACTTGCTATTTCTGAAATTTCCGTCACTTCTGTATGATTTTAGTACTTAGGATAATTTTTTTCTTTTACAAAATAAACAAGTCCCCTAAAATCCTAGTGGGCAGCTGGCCAGAAATAGCCATAAATGCTTTCTCACCAGTGTGAAACTTCTGAAATAAAAGACAGATGTGGTACAGTGCCTGGGAAAGGAAGGGAGAGTTGACATGATGGCTCCTGCAGAAATACAGGAGATGGATATAAATCAATGGAGGAATGCAATGTGCAGCTATAAATTTACAGGAAGGCAGACTAAGCCCCAGAGATACAGGGCCAGCTGGGAAACTTTGATTTTGGATGTCAGAGGCTGAGGTGGACACATCTAAGGTGAGCACATCTAAGATGGAAAGGACTAGGAAGTGAAACCCTTATTTGTGCTGCGAAAGTATTTGTGGTGTTCTACACACAGACCTGGAAAAAAGTGTGAATGAAACTGTATATGGAGAGTAGAAGCTAAAAAATAAAATAAAGTTTAAAAAAAAAAAGAGATTGTGTTTATGTGACCGAGATTTACAGAATACAATAATTGAAGATGTTTTTTAAAGTCTAACTGCTGAATCATTGGTTTCAACAGGATGGCAAAAACTTTATTTGTTAAAGATTGAAAAATTGTTGACTCTTGCTTTTGATTAATTGCACAGTCATCAGCTAAGCAGGAGTGTCATGCTAGATTACAGCCTGTATGAATTATTTGTGAGCAGAAGAAAATAATATATTGTTACACCTGAGCTAGTCACTATTAGCATTTGTGAAATTTAGTTCCCCTGTTCATATCATCTCACCAAGTCACACATGAAGTGAAATTAGAAACAAAAAGACTATCATCATCCAGACATATGTCTTTTGAAAACATACACAATAAAGTTTGTAATGGGTTTGCAGTACCTTAACATTTAAAAGACTCATGTACAGACACTGGAAAAGTTCTGTAAATAAAAGGAACAGGCAGAAAAATCTAATTTACTGCCTCAGGACATCTTTATTTTTCTCCTGTTTTTGTATTACATATTGGCTTGTATGGAAAAGGTTTCTGGTTCACTGTTGCATTGAAAAGTTTCTGTACCCAGTTTTGTCATTCTCACTTAAACTTGCAATATGGGAACAATAGCAAAATTCATATTAATACTTTCTTAAAATCACATTCCCTCCTTTATTTTGGTAATAAAACACTTCATTGAATGTGAATTTTCTGGTCTGGATAATCTATGCTTTCTCATCTCAGTAGTTCAGCTTTTCAATGGAAAGGAAAAACAGGTAATTTTTTGATGTTAACTCCATATAATGAACATGAAATGAGTCAAAGAATGAGTGGAAACTAATCAGGCTTATGCCTCAGAATAATCCTGGTTGAGAAAAGGCTTTTTCATTAATTATACCTGGCCTTGCTACCATAAAGTTTTAATGAAAAGAAAAAGGTGACTAAAACTATGAAGGGTTTTGATTAATTCTGAGTCTGTTATTTTCATCTGATCTATGCTTCTGGCCTTAACAGGGACACCACTGATGATCTGAAAGCACACATCAGGCTGTGCCTACATTAGCAAGTGGGTAGCTCAGCAGGAACCTAGCACCAGATGAAAGCAGTTGCTGCTGGAGCCCCAATATTATATGCAATTTGCAACTTTTACTTTAGGTTGTGTTTAGCCTGGCCTGCAGACATGTGAGGAAATGTAGTTTGGAAAAGTCCTGAGCCCACATCTCTGGTTAAGGCCCATTAGGGTTTGTAGTGAATTAAACCTGCACCCTGAATCAGGGTTTCCTGCCCAATTTCACCTGAAAGAAATCGAGTTCTCTTGTGCCTGAGTTGCTCTGCAAAATGGTCCAAAATGCTGATCCAGACACAGCCTGTGCCAGCCAGCAATATGTATACTTTTTTACTATCTTTCTGCAAATATCATGTTGACTGGAAAACTTCACAAACTTCTAATTTGAATTTACAAAACCAAAGATATTACAAATTATGTTATTTTCTGAATACAACTTGAGCTAGCACTATTATGCATAGATATTCTATGCATAAATTGTAGACCAAAATCATATTGCTGCCATATCATAACTAAAAGGTGGATTCATTTAGTGCAAAACACATAGTCAAGGGGTTGGTATTAACAATCAGTGCAATAGAGCTCCAAAAATTCACTTTAAATGCACATAGAGAAAGCTATTTATGGAGTGTCTGAGAGAATTTTGAATGCAGTGCAAGATTGTATAGTGTCATTTTCATGGAAGCTGTTTGCTTCTTGATATTATAGCCATCTGAATATTTTCCTTATTTTGCTTGCATTTTTTTTTTTTCTTCAAATAATGGATATTCTCTTGCATCTTTATAAAGATTTAGCAGACTATTTTGAGTGGTGACCACTTTTATTTGTATGCCTAGATTCACTAATATGTTCCTAAATTCTCCACCTCTTGAATCATCCATATCAAGCTTTCAATGTTGTGTATGTTTGTGCTTTTCAAAGTGTCTTTCTTCATTGAAGTCTGAGATACATAATTTTACAAAAACAGTGCAGATATATGATATGTAACAAAAGAGTCCTTTTTTAATGTGATGAAGACTTACATACACTGCAAGAGGCCACATAAGTTGTCATTTAGATGAATGTAAGTTGTCATTTAGATGAACTGGGCTTTCACGTATTTGGCATGTCACAAAATTGAGGCAATTCTAAATATTAGCAGTTTGTAGCATTTGTAGTTTCACACTATAGAATCTATTTTCTGGGCATATTTAAACCAAACACATGTAAGAATCTGCAGTTGTCCCTTATTTCTTAGTTAATCTCTTTCTTTACATCCTAAAGTATATGATGAATCTTTTTTGTCATATTAGTNAAAAAAAAAAAAGTAACACTAATCCAATGACCAGATAAATTACCTCAGAGATAAAAACTGTTTGCCAGACAAAAATGTATTTCACTTCTATTAGGGCATGCTATACAATCAAAACAATTAAGAAACACCATCTCAGTTTAGGGTATAGAACAAATCCACATTGTTTTTAAAATGTAGCTGTTGAACCAGGACAAAAATGCATGTGCCCAGCAAGGACTATTCCTAATAAAGAAAACTTGTCCTTTTAAATCAACAGACACTTCTGAAGGCTTTCATTCTAGACTCTACCTTTTCCCATATGCTTTCAACTGTAACCAATAAATCTAAACACATATTCATTCTGCATGCTCTACCACACTGATTTTAGGAGAATACAGGAGTTCTAACAAGTGTATGAATAGGCAATAAACCAGGACCCTTTTGAAAACAAATCACTTTTCCTTTTCTTAAAAATTACTACATGCTGTCAAGATAGATGAAGAAATAAGGGATCAATATAAGGTATTAATCTCTTCAAAATTACAATTATACATAGTCCTTTAAGCACATGCCTAGAGCTGGTGAATTATTGCATTTGAAGTCAAACTGCAGATTAAACTTGGAGCATGCAGAGGGAGGCAGACAAAGAGGGAGAGAGATGAATCTGTATAAGGGGGAGGGGAATGACATTTTGATTTGACACATTACAATCTTTATATTACTTTTCTGCAAGTAAAGAGCCTCTCTGGAGGTGTATGAAAGATTTTGCACTTAAAACTAATCTGGAAAAATAATCTTCTTTGCTGTGTAGATTAATGTTAGAAAATTTTCTTTTATTTGTCTTGGTCAGTTCTGATTCTCTCTGCACACATTTAAAATTTCTTTTGATTTTTCCTATCTTCCCTGGGTTTGGGTTCCTGAAATGTGCTAGTCACTCTGTGAGGGAGTAAAACAGGCACAGGTTTGTAGCTCGTTTTTTTCTCTAATTGAAGCACCTTCCACACTTGTCACAACCTCCAGACAGAAGGAAGAGGGAGGAAAAGGAGACTTTGTGTGTCAAGCAGGCACATGAAAATGAAATAAATCAAGGTTCCAAAGACACATTTGAGAACAAAGTATTAAAGACTTAGTTTATCTGGCTGTATTTCTATCCATCCCCAGACTCACCTTCTTCTCCCAAATGATATAACTACTTATCATTATCTTGGGGACATTTTCATTATACATCATTCCAAGCCTTGGGTCCTTCCCTGTCAGAATTTGCACTTTCATAGTCCCATTTAAACATCACTGCTTTCACTGGGCACTGGGTTCCTGCCTTACTATATTTTATGATTATCCTTTGGTAACATTTCTATTGCTTCAGCAATCACACTTAAAATTAATCTTCCTTCCACTCCCCACTTGCTGTTTCCCAGTTGTGGTTGCATTGGTGATAACAAGTACTGAATGTCCTTCAGTAAGATAGTGAAAAACACAAAGAAAATGTAACCACTCTCTGGACTCTCTGAACTCTTTTGACTTTGCTCCTCACTCTTTTACAATTTGAACACATGAATCTGAGGAACCAGGAGAGAAGGTGAAAAAAACTTGATTGCAGAAAATATTTTTAGATCAAGAAACAACAGTCTGTTTGCAGAACTAGTTACCACTGTTAAGGATGTAAAACTGGCAGATTTTCTAGTTTAAAGACAATTGCAAGCCAACACAATGTTAAATCCCTTCCACCCCTTGCATCCGTTTTCCTAGAATTAGTCATTATACTTCTGTATGAGTATTAATTTCTTGTTTTCATAAAATGCAAGTCAGAGTCTCTTTAAATTCTCAGCCTTGACAACTTGCAGCACCAATGAGTTCCACAGTCTACTGAAAATACTCTGAATAGATATTTCCACTTAGCTGCTTATAATATGCCATCTCTCATTTTCCTTGCATTTGCATTCTTCCTCCCTGAAGCAGTAGGAAAATTATTTAATACTGTTGGAAGTATAGGAAAGATCTAATTTTTTTTTCCCAGATGAATATTTTCTGTGCTTGAAATGCATTGTACCTAATGAAAGCTTCTGTGAGCTTGGCATCTGGTCTCCCTGAAGTTTCTTGCACTCCAATCTGCACTTCCATAACCTAAATAAGTTCTGCAGCCTGCTTACTTTGCTACTACAAAGCATGACTATGCCAGAAAACCTTGGTGTCAGGTGTGATTTCGAGGCACTCAGTATTTTCCTCCAGCAAAAACTGACAGTTCAATTCTAGTCTTTCTTTTCTGTCTCAGAGAGTTTTGCTTCACAGTAATACATTTGTTCACAAATATTTACTTTCCTGACTAATTTCCTGTGCAGGACCTTGTCAGATGACCTGAGCCTGTTATCTATTGCTTTGGAGCCACTCACTGAATTTTAGCATATCAGTGAGACTCCAGAAAACTGAACAGGCTAGACTTTATCACATCCTGGTCCTTCAGGTGTTTATTGTTTTACTTTCCTGATATAGATGTAATGTTTATTCATCTGTAACTTTTTGGATCACTAATGAAGCCTTTTTAATTAGAGATACAAATTTTGCCACCCTCTAAGTTACTGATATAGTAGGCATTTTTAATTAAAGTCTGTGCAGTTTGTTAGCTGCTCTGCCCTGTCAAGATTGAGAATTCTGTGATGTCTATCCTTTAGGCCTGTTGACTTGAAGCTTCTGAATTATCAGTTTCTTTCAGCATCTTTCCTTGTGGTAGTTCAATCATCATGGCTCATCATCCTCATTGACAGGCAAAACAAGCTGTGAAATTCACTCCTCTGCAGCAGAGACTGGTGCAAAGAAACACCACTTGGAGGTATCTGCATCCTCTTTATTTGCTCTTCCTATCAACAAGGACCCATGCTCAACACAACCAGCAGCTGAGAAGTTGAAGTTTCACACGTGTCCATGCACTGAAATCAGACCTGGAATGTCCTTTCACCTCAGGTCTTTTCTCTAGTGATGCCCACACAAAGTGTAGGTTGGTGAGTACATTCCCCTCTCAAGCTCTTGGATCTGAAAGTTTATAACCTCAAAGTAAGGGTTTCTCCCATGATTTTCTTTGTTCTTCTCAGCTGAAATACAAAATTAAAAGTGATGCATGAATTTCCACAATCTCTGATGCATTCTTTGAGGAAAACTATACATATTTAGCTATACTCTGATTGCACTCATATGTTCTATTATAGACATAACAGAAAAATGCAGCATAAATATAAAGTTTGTTTTAAATACATTTCAGAGAAAGAAAAAGCAGATTGGTAATTCTATGCATGACAAAAAATGTTACTCTTTATTGAATTAAAATTCTGCCACCCTAAAATATTTTTTTTTCATGTGAGAAAAACAGAGTTTTCTACTTACATTAATGTAACTTAATAACTGGCCCAAGGGGAACTAAGCCCTCAAAAGATTAAAAAATAATCCCACTCCAGAGTTATAAATTTCAGATCCCAAATACAGAGTTTGATTGCTAATTTCATGAGCAAGAATTCCCATTAAAATTCTCCCAGAAGTCACACAGAATTGGTCTACTCTTGATATTTACAGCAAAGTAAAAGGCCTGTTGGTACATTGTCTAATAATGTGCAGCAGAAACTCTTGATGGAATATCACCATCTGTGCCTGTGCCTAAAGTGGAGCTTACTTTTGAAGATATGATTTAAATTATTCTTTACCAATTAAAGTACCAGAGTGCCAAAGTGATGACAAGATTTTTCCTGTCTATTTCTTAAAATTATGGGAGTCTTTTTTCTTTATTTTTCCCCATCCTCAAGAAGTTCATGGGAAGTAAATTTTCAAAGTAGTGACATTAATAGGACTCATGCAGTTAAATCCCTATGCATCACTTTGAAAATTTACTTGCTAGTGTACTAATGAAAATTTAGGTCCTTGAATATTTATGATCCTCTATGGGATATCACAAATGTAACTCTTATTTAAATAAATAGGTGGAAAATCTGCCATGTGTTCATAGCTTACTGGCATTCATATAATTGCAATCAAACTTCATTGTCCAGCAGTATCAGATTAATTTCCATTGTTCCATTTGCTGTTTGACCCTATCCCCCTTGATAATTGCAGATTTTTATCCAGATTCCATTTCCAGTGTTTAATCTCCCACTTAGAAGGAGAATGAGATAAAGACCAAGAGCACGGGGAAGGAAAGCATTTTAATTGGAAAAGTGTATTTGAGGTGCTGAAAGCTGCTGGTTTCCTGGGAGCTGCACAGCTGATGTCTTCTTTGGTTGGCCTTGGAAATTTCCATCAGCTCCTTGCTGGCAAGGGACCTCCTGGATGGCTGCTGAAGGTGGGAAAGTAGGGACAGGGATGAGCGGTGTAAATTGTAGTGGAAGATTGATTTAATCCTAAAATTTGGCACAGACAGCTACAAAGCTGTGATTACTTCTGGGTCTAGTCAATGTACACAGCTCTAGATGGGCCCTAATAAATTACCAGAAACAGTTTCTGCAGCAGGACTACCACAGTATCTTCCTGGTGCTGGGTATTAATCACACATTATGAGAAGAAAAACTTGAGAATCATTCTGACATGATTTATCTACATGATTTAGCCCCTTATACACACCACATCTTTGCAAGCCTGAGTCTCTTCCCTTGAGGTACTTGTCTGCTGGGACAGGAGCCCTGCCCCATTGTACATGAGGGAGGATGAAGCCCAAAGGGCTGTGTTCTGGGGATAATATCCAGAACCAAAGCACTCCTTCACAGGAAATTGTGTGTCTGTGCCTCAAGGGCCTGCTATATCCTCTGTTCAATACTCTAAGCACAGTGAGAGGATTGTCTTTTTTGCTAAACCATCTCCTTCTGCCCTAGAAATCTCAAGTCAGGGTATTTCTACATCGATGTCATCATGTAGGCAGTTACAAGTTGCCATGTCTTCTTGTTGGCCTAATTAGTTATTTATTGCTTTTGTGCCTGCAAGACTTCTAGAACAATATAGTCCTTGGAGAATGAAATGTTTTTATAAGATGTTACCAGCTGAATAGTGGCACCAAAATAGAGCAATGACAGAGCATTTGTTCATCTAAGGATTCAGCGGAGGAGGAACCACGAGCCGAGCAAGCTATGGCAGCCTGACAGCTTGAATTGTCACACCAGCACAGCTTAAGTCTTCATCATCTTTATCCTTTGAGAACATAATTAGATCTACCTATTAAAATAATATCTAATGAAATCAAAATTTTCATACTAATTATATAAAAGAATGAAGAAATAGCATATGACTAAGCAACATTGATTTCTGTCTTGTTACTCAATTACTTATCCACCCAGAAAACTGTCATTTTAACAATGCTTAAATGTATTTCTACTGATCTAGAAAGGACCTCACAGGGACAAGAGTAAGTTTAATAAAGGGGGGAGGACAAGAGCTGGGGAGCACAGCTGGTAAGTTCTCTCTTAAAATATTAAGCTAACAGCTACCTTTTCTTTCTTCTATTTCCTTT
>WEIU01005276.1:335435-354888 GCA_013389925.1 Aegithalos caudatus | reverse complement strand
AAAAAAAAAAAAAAAGATAAACAGAAATAAACAACTCTAGGATATATTGTGGTTTCTCTTTCCTTATCATGAAGCAAAAATGGCAAAAATAGGAGCATTGTTGCTATGCATCTCATGGTCCTTGCTCATGTCCCCATGGTAACTAGCAGAAGTCATTTGCATTCTGCAGAATGTGTACAGCAGTTCAGAGGGGTGCATGGTCCAAAGGACATGGTAAATATGGCCAGCTTTGCAAAAACCCTAAAAGGCCACCTCAGGAAGCTAACAAAAGTCGTTTTAATATGTAAACCTTGCCAAAACAAATTTTTATTTTAAGGATAGATTGAACCTTCAGTAAGGGGCAAAGCTCTGAAAGTTGTGGTGGTCTAACACATAGTTCATGATGCAGGCCCTCAAATGTTATCAGTAAGTAAAACTCTTCTGAAAGTGGAGATGCAGATTTGTTTCAACTTTACATTTGGTCTTCATTTTACTGCATTAAAAAGTTTAATTAATATTTTCCTTCACTATTGCATGCCTGTTTTCCAGCTCCCAAAAATGTCCTTCTCTGTTACAGATTTTCAAGGTTTATAAATTTTTTTACTGATAAGATGAACAATTATATTTATTATAAATATTATATATACTTTGAATATAAAAGGAATAATTATTATTCCTTATATATTTAAAGAAGTACATGTATTTATAGAAGTATAACTATGTCAGTAGATACTATAAATATTATATACTTACGAATAGATTTCTTTGGAAAATGCCTGCTTTCATAAGAAATGTTACTGATAACTTTTATCTGTATGTGTGTTGGGTTTGCACTATAAAGTTTTCATAGCAGGAGTGGATTCTCTAAGAAGTTGCCAGAAGCTTCCCCTGTGTCCAACAAAGCCACTGCCAGCCAGCTCCAATGCAGAGCTGATGCTAGCCAAGCCCAAGGCCATCAGTGATGGTGGGTTCAACTGTGGGATAATGTGTTTAAAAAGGGTGAAAAACCCCTGCTCAATTGCAGCAGGAGAGAGGACAATATGTGAGAGCAGCAGCCCTGAAGAGCCCCAGGTGAATGCAGAAGGAGGAGCAGGAGGTGCTCAGGTGCCAGAGCTGGGATTCCCCTGCAGCCCTTGGTGCAGGCCATGGAGAGGCAGCTGTGCCCCTGCTGCCCCTGGGTGAGCAGAGATCCACCAGGAGCAGCTGGGAGCCTGAAGGATGCTGTGACCCCATGGGAAGTCCATGCTGGAGCAAGTTTGCTGGCAGGACGTGTCACCCTGCAAGGGACCCACTCTGGAGCAATTTATTCATGAAGGACTGCACTTTCGTGGGAGGGACCCATGCTGGAACAGTTTATGAGGAACTGCAGCCCATGGGAAGGACTCAAGTTGGAGAGGTTGGTGTAGGACTGTCTCCTGTGGGGGAACCCCATGCTGGAGCAGAGGAAGAGTGTGAGGAGTCCTCCCTCTGAGAAGGAGCAGCAGAGACCACATGTGATGAATTGACTGCAGACCCCGTTTCCCATTTGCTTGCACTTTGCTGAGGGAGAAGAGGTAGAAAATTCAGGAGCGAACTTGAACCCAGGGAGAAGAGAATAGTGTGGAGAAGATGTTTTAAGATATTATTTTACTCTTGTGAGCCTGCTCTGATTTGCCTGGTAATACATTAAATTAATTTCCCTGAGTCAAACCTGTTTTGCCTGTGAGGTGAGTGATCTCTCCTTGTCCTTGTCTCAAACAAAAAGTCTTTCAGACCCCTAACCAGCTGTGGAGAGGAGTGAGAGAGGTGTCTTGGTCAACAAACCACAATATGCAATGATATCTCCTAAGAGTCCTACTTGGAAAAAAATTCAGATGAAATTCAAGGAAAAATTAAACAAAGAAAGTAACAAAAAAGTATCAAAGAAGAAAATAGCAAAATGTTGAGGAATTCTGACCTACATTCCATATGCTTTGTATGCAGTAGCTTAGATAAGTACTCAGAGAAGGCTGAATGTTTTATATTTCTTCTATTTTTTTTCAATCTACTTTCTTCTCTCTAGACTATTCTCGATGCTTAAATTCCAATTTCTTTTCTCTTTGAGGTCTTGAGGTCTAACTTCCTATTAGCCTTTAATGATGTTTCTCTCAGAAAATCCCACAAGAGTCTCTCTCTCCAGTTTTTAAAAGCTGGATTTTTGACTCTAGCATGCTGCAGAGTACTTCACTCAATTGCAGATTATCTGTTAACATTGAATTATTGCTTGTATGTGAGCATGTATGTGTGTATACATATATATGTATATCAATATATATGTCTCTTCCTCTTTCATGTACTTGTATGCAGAACCTCACATACAGGGCTGGGATTTATTCTGTTTCTGCCCTGGAATGACACTGTGAGAGGACAAGGCAGCAGTGAGGGTTTCTCTAGAGTGAGGATGTGGCCTTTTGTCTCCAGCAAGTGCCTTGAATGGTGACTACCTGGTCATGCACCACAGGTAATCATGAGGATTATCATTATAGAAAACCTTGAAAGACACTGAGATGAGATGGGACAAAGCTGATGCTGCAATGCATTAACACAGGGAATTAACCTACACCCTCACAGCCCACAAATACCTATAGATTTGCCTGATAAAGCCTGAGGCCACGTGCATCTAAGTCACAAGATATCATTGTATGATAAATACAGCAAACACAGCAGTTCTTTTCAATATAGTAATATTTGAACATCAGAAATATTCATATAATAGGGATTAAGAAAGAGAGAAATAATTTTTGAAGTCTTTCTCAGGATTAGCCATGCCTTAGCACACTGAGCTACCTGAGTTCTGCAAAGCAAACTTATCATTCAGGCCCACTTCCCTGGCTTTAAGCTTGCTAGAAAAACCAAGTTCACTGAACTATACACAGAAACTTTGCAGAACTGAGCTATATTCTGAGCTGCTTCCTTGCAGAGTTTGGAACTTTGATTTTCAGTATTTGTCTATCCAGTTTCACACCTGAGTTCATATTCTGTGCGATCAAATCAGCTCAGGCTGATATATTCAGACTTTACCTGCGTGAAGTTTTCTCTGACAGCTAGAGTGAAGCACACTGCTCTGTAGTCATGCAGAATATTTGCATGTCAACAGCATCACAAAAACAATGCATCTGATTTATCACCACTGCATTTCTGCTTTTGCATGTGAAGAAAGAAGATAATGTTTTTTTGTGATGGATCAAACCCTCCCATATTGTTGCAAAAGTAGTATCAAATATTCTGTAATACTTTCAATACTAACATTTATTTCTGCCACCTGTGGTTTGACAGTTCAGGCATTCTTGATATGTACTTGAGGTAGGCTAAAATCCACTGTAAGGTGAAAGAAATTGTCATGGGTTAGAAAGTAAGGGTTCCAATTCCATAACTCTCTTGGAGTGTGTCCTTGGACAAGAAAACAAGTAGATAATTCAGAGATACTGTGAGATTTCATTACCTAATGTTTACACAGCACTTTGAACTAACAAAGCATTACAGTGCACAACATTACTTTCAGCCACGGCACTTCAAGGATGTACAAAGGATCAAATCTCCTTTTCACTTACACATTGAAGAGGACATCTGGTTTTGTTTTGAAGTTCTAACATCCTTTTGGCTTTTCATGTCACTTCAAGGCTGCTTCTTACCTCTTATTGACTCCTTACTTCAAATTCCTTTTTCCTTGTCCTCGCCTTTGTTATAAAAATTGATTCAAGGCTTTCACGCAGCTGCTTAACTGGATGCTTGGAGGAAGGAATAATACATCCTTAATATGAATGTTCCTTATTTCAGAATATTTTACTTTGCAAGAATATCCTTGCCCAGTGTTCAGTTTCTGTTATTAGACTGGCATAGGCTCAGCTAGTGTTATCTTCAGTCTACTATGTCATGATACAGAAAAACTAAAGGGATTTATATCTTAGGTAACTTACAGTGATATGTAGGCAGTTTTGCATCATTTACTGCTGGTAATGAGTAAATCAATGTTTGCTTTAAAAAGGAACCTGCAAATGTAACTCATACCCCATTAGTTTTCAAAGTCTGTGTTTTAATAATTTGATTTTTTTAAAGCAATTTGCAAAATTTATGAGAAGCAGAGGGTTTTTTATTTCCCAAATGATCCTCTGCTCTCATCAAAGAGTGTGTTCTAGCAAGTAATTTCTGCAAGATGAAAGGATAAAATTTCACCATGTTGTAGAGAAGAAGCGTAGTGAAATTTACTTGCTGCTATAATGAGATTTGACTTTGTTGTTTTTATTTATTTCTATTTACTCAAGGTTTGCGATAGAGAGGCTAAAAAATTTAAACACTGTGGGACAGTTTTGTTTACTGATAGTTCAGGGATGTTTGTAGGGTGTTTTCAGGGGTCAAAACCATGTTTAAAACAAATTTCATCAGTAGCATAAGGTCAGTGAGATCATAAGCTTTTTTTTTTTTTTTTTCCCCAATTTGGTCATGAACAATTTGAAACAGTTATGAGCAGTTTAAGTAGATTTTCAAATATTCAACTTAATTATTCATTTCATCTCATTTCCAAGCATGAATTTTCAGCAATAATTTCTCCATTTTCTGTCTTGTTTCCCTCCTCCCTATATTTCTGTATCTTTTCATGAGGAAAAATTACTTGCTACTACTACTACAATGCTATTGGTGCCCTGGAACTACTTCAAGAAAATATGAGGACAGGTGACAAAACTCAGCACCAAAAAGAAGGAGACGCAGGCTCCTACAGCTGAAAAGACTGAGGAATTACTGGATTTCTGGAAGTACAGTGGTCTGGAACAAAATACAGGGACAGAAGATGCCAGGACAAATCTGGATGCACAGGGTGCTGAAGGGCTAAAATTAAATCAAAATCAGATATCCAAGACACACAAAATCAGCAAAAGTATGAAAAAAAAAAGTACTTTTATACATTTGTAAGCAAGGAGTTGTGAGCATAAGGAACACCAGGAGACACACCACTGAGTGTGACTTGGACAGATGAGAGGCAACTCAGCTGAAGTGTACCCCAGTGACTTGTCTTTTTCCTGGAGTGCTGGCAGCAGGCACATTTTAACCACACCAGGATCACTTATACAGAACTTCCTCTAGGGAAAACAGCTGTTGTAAGAAAGCCATCCTGGCATTAAAGTTTTTTTGGCCAAAAAAAAAAGGAAAACCCACTTGTGGTAACCAGATAAAGCTTGGCCCATTGCATAGAAGTAACTATACTTGTATTTGTCCTGCCCAAATGTTGCATTTGATAAAAACATTTAAGAATGAAATCTCTTTCACGTTTTGCAAAATGTATCCTTTTACCTTCTAGGACACATTTCTCACCTTTGCCATTTCACATTAATTATGTGAGTAGAAAACAGTGTCATGACTTTGGGAATTACACAGCAGAACAGCCACACCTACTGAGAGAAGTACTAAAGATGTGTTTTAAAAGTGTCTGCTAAGATTGGAGTTGGACATTAACAGACCATCTTTGCCACTGTCTGTGCTGTTTTGATAATTCCTAAAACAACAGCTGGTTCTACATCCTTAAATGTTATTTTTATTTTGGTAAGTTTAGTCTGCTCCAGCACTTCTTATTGCAGACATGGAGCTCACACTTGTCCCATATGTTGTGCATGGCAGAACTGATTTGGCAGTATAATAACTACAGGCCATACTTGTTCCCATTTCATAGGAGGTGTGACCATGATATTTCATACACTTAAATATTCACAATAAACTTATGGAAGATTTGCTTTAGAGACAAAAAAAAAAAAAAAAAAAAAAAAAAAAAAAAAAAAAAAAAAAGAAGTAGAAGGGAGAAAAACAGAATTCTCCCATGCATCTTACCAAGTTTCTGTGTGGTATGCTGGGAAAGGTCACTGGGCTTTACAACTGCCTCAAAAATATTACTGTGCTTAGGTGTCTAACACCCTTGAAAATCCATTTCAGAAAAAAAATATGAGATATGGCAGTATCAGATTTTTTAAAAGATGGTAAATACGAGCTTTGTAAATGTTTTTCATTTTAATGTTTGACTGGGCCTCAGCTTGGCTGGATGGTTACACAGTGAAGTCCTTTCCCACATAAAACAGCAGGAATTAATCTTCTGTATGCCCAAAGATGCAGGTCTTCACAAACAGCATTTAAATTTTATGAGTTAATAGATACAAAAGTTGAAGAAATTTTTTTAAAAAATTAAAAAAAGAAAAAAAACCTGTTTGTAATATCTGAAGTTTCACAACTTTTCAAGCCTTGTATAGGAGATTAAGCCATGTGCAGGGATATGGGAATTATGGTTTTTCCCTTGCATTATCAGAGGCTTCTGGCCTCAGCTGCTGAACAGCTTTATCATCATTGTTCAACACTTTATTTCCATATCTAAAATTTTAGTTAGTGATATTAGTCCCATGCAGTTTGGTTATCAAGAGCAGAAAAAGATTTCTTGAAGGTTCTGTTTAATTGAATTCTGTATGTAAAAAATATCCTAGAGAGCTAGGATGTACTCCTACAATTCCAATTCCTTCTCTTCTATTCATCTTGTCTTTTTTCTTTTCTCCTTGGTTAGGGTACAACTTTGTGGCTTATACAACAGGAAAACATACTGAGCAGTGGTTTACATCTGTAGCATTGCATGTTTTCATCAGATATAAAAAGTTGTATTCTTATAACTTATTAATGTTTTCAAAAGAATTGGTAGTTTTTCTTCTGCAGAAGAATGTTATTAAATTAACATTTTCTAAGTCGCCTTACAATGGTTCTACCAGGAAAAATGCCCAAGTGTACAAATCCAGTGACTGGTTATCTGTAAAACTTCTATCTATGCTTAACACTGTTAATTTCTTTGGGCATCTTCAATTAATTATTGTTGAAACCTGGAAGAAAGTTTGTGGTAAGAGTTATGTTACCACTGCAAAATTCACTCTTCTGTATCATACTTTTCCAGTGGTAAATTAACTATATTTAATATTTTACTGATCCTTGCATGCTTTTCTTTTGTTCAAACAATGCAATAAACATATTTTTATTGAAAACCTTTCAGAATGCTTAACGACAGTTACTTACTACAGTACCTTTCATTGCCATTATCCACATGACTGACTGCATTTGTAAAGGAGCAAGTAAAACTTATTAACCTATGCTGAGAAATTATGGCAAGTATCAGGGTCAGACACAATGCAAAGGGAAAGGCCTTCTAAAATAAGCAATTTTCATTTGAAGAAATTAGAATATCTTGAAAACGTATTCTAAATGTAATATGCAGGCAAGAAGTAATTTCTAATAAATGCTAAAATAAATTAAAATATGATGTAGCTATTATTGAGGCAAAATTAAACTAGCAAAGTGAATCAAATATATAACCATATTTTCAATATTTATGTGAATTAAGTAACATATTAAATTGTTTTTGATTATATATTAGGTTGCAATATGTTTGACCATAGGTTTTCCTCCCTTAGAAAATAAACAGAAGTTTGAATCCATAAGAATTTTATAATGGCAAATCTAAAATTACAAAAAAAAAAAAAAAAAAAAAAAAAAAAAAAAAAAAAAAAAAAAAAATTCACTTTTCTCCTTGGTTAACTTTCAAAACCTTTAAAATTATTCCACACAATCCCAATGTTGTCTGTCAACAGGCTAAAAACCAAGACATAATCTTTCTAAATTCAATTTTAGTCTGATGTTTAGCCACCAGAGGCTCCTACTAGGACTGCATGAGTTATCTCTTTGACAAATATATCAGGAAGAAAGAAAGGAAGAAAGAAAGCAAGCTAGATTTTGGGCAACCAAAAAAATGCTAATAGGAAGGAATGAACACAATGAATTTAAGGAACTGATGAATTATTTGACCTGTGTATTCAGCAGATTCTCATGAATAACCAATATTGATTCATGAATAGTCTGCTACTTTGCTATCCAAAAAAGGGAGATCTATAATGCATATTTTTAATAATGAAAAGCTAGGTCACAGTGCTGCACAGCACTGTTCATTTTGACAACTCTCTTACAGCAAATTTAATTTTCTCTGTTCTGAGATATCTGAATATTCCTGATGAGAACTCAGAATTCAGTGGGCTAATTCTGCCTTTTAAATTGGCAGTAGGTATGATTTTAGCCAAAGTAAAAATTGGTATACATATTTATTCTGTTTTAGGCAACAAATTAAATTTCGTGAGTCTCTTGAAACAAATCCCAGGGGCATTTTACTTTTGGCTTCATATATATTAGACTAGGAAATATGACATCTACTGCTTATTTCTTTTAGAAAAGTGAATTAATTTAATTAAATCTTTGCTTCTGACACCGAAAAAATGACTGTAAGCAGTTCAAGTGATGTTCAATCCTATTTATTTTTCTATGCAACTTCATGACTTAGATGAGGATATAATACAAGGAAGAATTGAGCTTTTTTCCCTCTCAACTATATTTTAAATTAGTATTTGCTTAATAGATGGCAATTTTATTATGTAGAGAATACATTGTGCAAATTGACACAAGGAAGTTTTCTGAGTCGTGATGAAATGTGAAAAACTGTATGTTCTGTCTCCCGGGTTGTTCTCCAAGCTGCTAACCAGAAACAGAATAGTAATGTACAGAAATAGATATGTAGTACATAGCTACACTCTGTTCTGGAGCCTAAAATGAAAATTAATTCTATGTTCCTGTGCACAACAGTTTCCTTATGATTATTAATGCAGCTGTATCACTTGTGGGAATTTGTCCAAAGTGTTCATCTTGTTAACAGTTCTTATCCATGTTAATCTGCAGATATCTACCAAACAGCAGTGAACACCTGGGAACCTCTGGCTTTAAATCTTCTTTCTGTTTAATGTCTGCACTGTTTCAGAGGCTTATAATGCACTGGAATTTTAGATTGTTTCAGTCAGTCTTTTGCTCTAAGGAGATGGCAAACTCTCTTCTGTAGATTGTGGACAAATCCCTGGTCTGTTGATGCTGTCAGTACACATCTGTTAATGTTCAGACAAGGACCTGCCTGTTACTGGCCAGTGCAAGGGGCAGGGTAAGGGAATGGGGGACAGTTTCTGTCATCTGAAGAAAAGAAGAGCTTGCTCACATGGCAGTGCTGTGGGGTTGTGGGCTGAACCCCTCTGGGATCATCCCTTCTCAGGACAGCCCCAGCTGAGCTCCCAAAACTGGAGGTAGCCTCTCACCTTCCAGTAAGTGGTACTGGAAAACAGTGTCCATACTCAAAAAATAAAACTTATCCACAAGAGGAGTCACTTGTAGATACAGTAATACCATTTCATCCTCCATTTACAATCCTGTTTTAAAGTTTTGTCCTCTATAATAAGCATATGGCATACTTTCCCCAGGAATCAGGTACAATCCATGAGTAAATAAGAGCTGTGAATGCTGAATGTTGCCAGACAATAAATAATACATTTGGCACCACTGCAAGAAAGACACGGGACAGCTAGACCTGAGGTAGCAAATCCCCACACAGGTTTAGCCACATTTTACAGCTGTAACTTTGTGTATTGTCTTCAGAGGGATGGATCCAGCAGCTCTGGCAGACAGCACAAAATTAATCCAGATAGAGGTGATCTGCTTCAACTAGGAAAGACATCATGACTGAGAGAGAAGAAACCCTCCAGAAACACTGGGAAGTAAGGCTGCACATTAATGTAGTACTAAACAAATCAATGTAAAGCTGTGGAAACCCTCAAAACTAATTTGGAGGCAGAGAGGAGTCTAGGAAGAAAAATAATATTACATAGTTTACTAGTGTTATTTTAAAAGGAAAAACTAGTTATTCCCTTAGTAGCGGGGAAGACAACTATTCCTTTTTCACCTAGATTTCATATCAATTATACTTGAACTTAGTAACAACATATTTATAGTAGTGTTGGTATGTGGTCCTTTGGTTTCAAATAACTGATACAAAATTGCCATGATATATTAGTTGACCTTTAAGCTTTTAATTTTCATATTCATGTGCATGTAACATATAATGAAAAACAAATATGACATTACAGGTCACTGGGAAAGATTGCATAGGAATTTTTCAGCCTAAACTCTACACATGTGATCTGGAGTTCTGAAGAAAACAAAACAGTTGACATTTAGGATTTTTTTATTGGCTTTCATGACTCAATTTTTGTCTATCTTTTGATTCTGATGTATGCAGCAATTGACATTGATTCTAAAAGGACTGTGGCTTTACTCACATCTGAGGAAATTTTCCAGAGTGCAAGTAACAATGTCTGCATTACAGTGGTCTTCTCTCCTTTCTAGGTGTGCATTTCTGTGTTGCTGCTAGGAACCACCATATTTCACTTTTAGAATTGCTCTCCTGGGAGCACTTTTTTATCTGTCTGTTCTGGCTGTTCATGGACAAGAGAAAAAGAAGCAGACTTATAAAATGCACATGAAATCAGCAATGAAAGAAATGAATGACATAAAAAGAAGTCATCGAATTCTATTGTGTAGAATCCTTATTTCCCAATATGACAATTTTTTAGTAGTAGTAGGATTCACAATAGCTGCTTCCCAGTAACTTCTGTGGGAGTGCAAGTTTATCTTGCTCTCATCTGCTATGGTGCTGGGATTTTTCCCTAAGAGTTAAGAATGGCACAGACTTTTTTATTAGATGAAAGTTGCTGCATAAATAAAAAGCTCGCATGACTTGGTTTAAAATAACTGTTTTCATTTATACTGCATTTTATCCACAATTTACTCTATCTATTCTGTCTTTCCAATGGAATAATTTTATACTAAAAAGAGAGGGGGAAAAGTGAATTGAATGTCATTATTGTACCAAAGAAGCATTTCATGAATATATTCAATCTGTGCTAATGGATTTTAACACATTTTTACTATCCTACAATGAACTGCTCATAAAGTTTTTAATTACTAAAGCAGTATCCAAAAGTCTACTGCAGAGAGGTGCAGTGCTGTAAAATAGATTATTCCTTTATACATTTAATCTTCACTCACTAATGCATCTACAGGTGTCTGTGTTTAAATAATACAATAGCTAATTCTATAAATATACATAATTCAGCTAAATTGCTGTTCCTAAAACAAGTTAGTGTCATTATTCTTCAGTTAAAGAAATTAAAGAATAGCATGTAGCTCATATATCCCTGATATTCATCACCCAGTGCTGTGGGGTACAAAGTATAGGCAGAGCTGTGCAGAATGATTGCTTAAAACCAAATAACATCCAGACACTAAAAGGGTGAACTCCTTCCTCATTCCCTTGGTGCTGCACTGTTTGCCCCATAGTGGGCTGCTATTGTACTGTGTGACACAGGACATCCACTGAGGTTATGAGTCATGTGGCATTTGCTGAAAAATATTTTTTGTTTATATCATGCAGGCTTCAAGCTGTGCTACTTCCAAACTGATCAGTAATATCTCCCTCCCATTTATCCGGCAATACCCAAGTTAAAATGTTCAGCAAACCATGAGAGGAATACAGGACTTATTTCTCTGGGTCATCCAAATGGAATGAAAACAAAATCCCCTAATATGTAGGATATGGGTCTTTGACAGATGTTGGTCATCTGACAGCTGAACTTGAGCTGACAGGACCCAGGTGGCCAAGGCCAATGTCATCCTGGCCTTATCAGCAACAGTGTGGCAGCAGGAGCAGGGCAGGGATCATCACCCTGGCACTGGTGAGGCCACAGCTCAAACCCTATGTTTGATTTTGGCCCCTCACTACAGGAAAGGCATTGAGGGGCTGGAGTGAGTCCAGAAGAAGGACAGCAGAGCTGGGAAGGGTCTGGAGCACAGGTCTGGTGAGGAGCAGCTGAGGGAGCTGGGGATGCTCATCCTCCAGAGAAAAAGAAGCTCAGAGGGGACCTCACTGCTCTTTACCACTACTTGTAAAGAGGCTGTGGCAAGGTCAGTCTTTTCTCCCAGGTAACAAGTGATAAGAGAATAGCACATAGCCTCAAGTTGTGCCAGGGGAGGATTAGATTGGATTGGAGAAATTTCTTGACTGAAAGGATTGTCAAACATTGGAACAGATTGCCCAGGGAAATGGTGGAATCACCATCCCTGGAGGTATTTAAGAGACCCATGGATGTGGCACATAAAGACGTGCTTAATGTTTGGACTCAAGGATCTTTTCCAACCTGAATGATTCTATTCTATTAAGCTGGCTCCTGCCCTGACCCAGGCAGCCCTCCTATATGTCCTACTGGTACTTTAAAAGCATCATTCAGGCTTAGGCTCTGATCAGACTGGTAAATTCTGTGTGCTCCTTCCCCAGTCATCATTCAGGGAGGCCACACATTCTTATTGCTCCTTAAATGGGAATATTGCTGTCACGAGGATACACTTGAATGGTTCCCTGCCTGTGGCCAGATTGTTAGTGTGAGGTCTGGTCAGAAGTGGAATTGTACCTTCCAGGTAAGCTGAACAGAGGGTGCTCACAGTTTGCTTGAGGCATAGAGTGCATGTGAGATATGAGAACTTTTCTCCTCTGTATTACAGACTATTACAGTTCATACACTTTTTTCCTCCATTAAACATAATTACTCATATTTGATAAAGTATTTCTTACAGGAAAAGATACATTATGTACAAATTGAACCACATTAAGACATCTAGAATTTTTTTTTTCAGTAAAACCTTCACGAGAGGATAGAAAGATCATATCAGATGATGGTGTCAAAGGTAACCCAGACAGAATCAAGCTAATGTTATTTTAGTTCTTTAATTAACCAATGTGTCCTTCACACCTTTGATATTTTCTTATTTGGTCTAGAACAATATTTAATAACTTGAGAATGAAAACCAGCAGCTCGTGGGGAAATGTGGATGGAATATCATATGTGTTTGGACTTAAAATAAAGAGCTCCCCGCTTCCATGTAAATCCCGGGAAATTTTTTCCACGGCCAGGAACAGAGCAGATGCTGAAGAATGAAGGGGACTCCTTGAAAAAACAACACAGTATCTTGAGAAAAAAAGATAGATGAGCTTCTTGCTCCCTTGGGGGGACAGCAGAATTGTTTTCTCACTGTATAAGCCTCAATTTTTAACTGATTCTCTGAAGCAGATGCGTCTCTCCGAAGAAACTGAGATACAGCACTGAAGTTTTTTTCCTCATCATCTGCAATGAGTCAGATGTAGTTTGGCTCTCTCAGCTTGAAGTAGAGATGCAGTAAGTTGAAGACTCTCCCCTAGCAGTACACCCAATATTGCAATTCTCTGTATGAGGGAAAGTGCCTTCAGGTACTCCCATTTCAACAAAACACAGAAAAGATGATGACAGAAGTCTGCAATACCCAAAACCTGAAAATGCAGCTGGGTGCATTTTTTATAGTAAGAATGATATCTTACAGACTGTGTAGTATGTGTTTTGTGTGTTTACATGTAAAACATCAGCAGGAAATTTTTGTTATGGTCCTTTGAACTGCTGACCCCAGCTCTAGCAGCCCATGGTTAATTGTACAAGTCAATTACAGAACCAGACTCCTCATCCTCTGACCAGAGAGTGACAGTCACTGCCAGCTGCATTCAATGCCCAGGAAAGGGCTGGGGTTTATCCTCACTCAGCTGATGAAGGAGTCTTTTCTGCTGGGATGCCTGGGATGTTTTCTTTATGCCTGTAAAAGGTAACTGATCCTACCAAACACACCCAGTGGCGGACTCAGGGCTGTAGCAGTGGCAGGGAGGTGCCAGATAACCTTCTGGGGACAGCACACAGCCACTGGGGAGGGGGGCAGCTGAATCAGATGCCCTGGATGTGTCTGATATCAGATGTCAGCTCTGAGAGTGCAGGGAGCCAGGGCCTCAGGCACTGAGGAAGGGTGAGCACTGCCTGCCCCTCCACAGCTGCACACAGGGACAGGGGGAGGCTGCACTGCTATGCTGCAGGGGCACGGAGCAGTGCTGCTGGCTTTAGGGACTGTGAGACAGCAGCCACGTTCTCAGTGTTAAATCAGTACCTTTCCAGAGGAGAATCCCAAAGCAAGATGCCAAAAAGTGAAAATACTGACCCAACCTTCCTACTAAAAAATGCATTTTTTCCATGTTCTCTCATGCAGCACCTGACCAGTGACAGGATGGCGTCAGTAATGAACCTGCTAGTCTTTAGGAGGTTAAATGAGAAACTTGACAGCCAGCTGCAACAGGAAAAGGTCAAAACTGAGCTAACGATAATCACCAAAATGGGAATTTGAATAGAGCTCTGATGTTAATGCTCTTACACTTTTAATAAGTGTCATAGGATTTCTAATTACCACAGTGTCCAGGAGCCCCACTTGTTCTTTTACAACAGTAATGACTACAGCAGAGTAGTCCCTACTAGCACAATGCCAAGGCAGATGCTGAGAAGTTAATCATTAGGGTAAAGTGCCTCTACTCCAAAGTCCTTTGTTTTGATCTACTCTTCAAATATGCCAAAGGTAAATTTTTGTTAGTTTAGCACAGATTAGAAGGAAAACTCATCTACTACATAGTCATTTTATAAAAAATATACCAAATTTTTATTTATTTCAACTTCTGTTCAGTGACATTACATTAAGAACCCACCTGATTTCCATCAGTTTGATGTGATCTTGTCCTACACTGAACCATGTGAGGGTTTAAGTTGCTTTGACCTGAGCAGAAAAATAAAAGAGGATACTTTTGCTTAGGGCTTTTTTTGGGTTCTTTTAAGTCAGTCATTGCTGAGGTGTGACTTAGCAAAGACTTGTGATGTTCTGGGTTTCCATGGGAGCTATGCTTTATTTTGCTATGATGAGCAGCACTAGTACAATGCAAGGAACAATAATCCATGGTTTAAAAGATGGCTGGTTCCCAAAAGGCTTTATTTGGAGGAAAGGTTACCATGAAGAGAAGGATTGTTTCTTTTATTAACTGCAGAATTGCCTGCATCAAAAGTTGTCTAAATGCAGTTTTTGTTTACCTTTACTGAATCTTTGTCGTGCTAGCTGTTCCCAATATTCTGCATTTTCATGCTGCTAATGTTTTTATGTAAGCTTTGCTATTTTGGGAGCATGAAAGCAGTGCAGTTCCGGCTCTGTAATTAAAGGGCTTCAGTGATCTCTTTTCTCTCAGCTGCTGCTCATGAGACTGAGAAAGGAAGGACACAAGTCACAGATAATACAGAGCAAAACTTCAATTTATCAAAACCACCAGTCTTCAGGGTTATTTGGGTGATAAAGCTGAGGTCTGTCTACAAAGCATGGTGATCTGAGGGACAATCTGTGAAGTTCTCCATAAACTGTGGTAAGAGTTGCAAATATAATTTGGCAGCTCATCTTTTTTGCTTTTCCAAGTGAAGAGAGTGCCCATTACAGGAAGATGTGGCAAGCAATGAAAAACATGTTTCTGATCCTGGTGACACAATATGATGTGTAACTTCAGTGAGTCAGCACTTCTGCTGAAATTGATTGATTTACATATATTTGCTACTACTGAGATGGTTTGCCATATAGCCCAGGTGAATCAGAATGAAGAAAGAATGGAATAGGTAAACTGATCCTCCTTCAGAATGAGATGTGAAACATTAGGTTTCTGCAACCCGTTAGCTTTGTGCCCAGGACAGGATTTCAGTGTTCTTACACTGATAGCAAGGGTTGACTGATAGGGCTGAATGAGAAATCAGGCCCTATTACCTGTGTCTTTTGAACTTTCATCATTTCAATCAGCAAATCTCTATGAAGTATTTATAAATTGTAAAACACCTCAAAAAATGATAGCAGATATGTAAATTAGACATTGCATGATAAGAATCAAAAATAAAAAGAACAGGAGGTGATTTCTGAGAAAAAAATCTCATTACCTTATTCAATTGTAGGAGGGAAAATGGTGAAAACTCTGAAGGGAAAGGAAAAAGTTGAACTGGTGCCAAACACCTGTCAGTGTTTAGTGTAGAAATAGAAAGACTATAACTGAAATAAAAATTAAATTAACATTTTCTAATTAATAGCTTACAGGAGATGAAACTGAGACATAAGTAGCAGAAGAAAGGGATTAGGACATGAATTTGCACGCACACAGACAACCCCAAAACCAGGCAAGGAATGAGGAAGTAAGTTCAGCAAAGGTAATGTGAGTTGAAAACTTGTCTGTTGCCCAGTAAAATACAGACTTAGCAAAAGATTATTATAATGAGCATTTCAAATTCACATGCCTTCAATTATTTTTTAGTCTATATCTAAATACAAATAGTGCTTTCTGGTGATGATAAGAACATAAGAATATCTGTCCATGGTATGTTCAATGTCCATAGTATGCTAATCTGAAAACTCTGGCTTCAGCTCCTTTGGTCATTGTTATTATGAGCCATAATTTTATTTTGTGTCCAAATGCTTTTCTGGTTTCTTGTATAAAAGTAAAATATACCTGTGTTTTACTATTTAAGGTTGTCTTTTTAGGTCTATGATTTAACAGTATCTGCAATATTTATTAGTATGGCACTTTCCATCTCCTGAATGATGAATAAAAAGATACTGTATTTCTACTGTTAACTTGGACCACAAATATCTTGTAGCTGTTATTATCTGGAAAATCACCAAGTGACCAAGCAAGCATTTTCAGTAAGCAAACCTTGTGACAACAAACTTGACTTAGTGAAGAGTAATTTGAGATGATCAAATAAAGATCACATCTCATAACTCTATAATAACATATTTACACAATTACTGTAATGACTCAAGAGAGGGCATTAAGAATCATTGAGGAAATTACATGTGTTTTTAAAGTTTGTAATTTTAATTATCTTGTTCTGTAATGGACTGCAGTGTCTGCAATCCAGCCATCATGTACCTTCCATCACTGGAAAGCACACAGAACATTTTGGTAACTGCATATGCAGGTTTATTTATTTCAGTGTTGAAAAGTGAAAAAAAAATAAAAAGAGCATAAATGGAGCTATAATGTTTAGAGTAACACTATTTTCTTAACTAACATCCTTGCGAATGAGCATAGTAAATTTGAACAGTATGTGTTTTCACCATCTGTACTCCAATAATGAGAGCAGCCACCAAGGGAGAATAGGGTATTAAAGTATAGCAGGAAACATCAGTCTGCTGCTCTTAGCCTGAGCTGAATTTTCATCTTTTAGGTGCCTTGATCTTAATTTATGTTCCATTCTTAATTAAATTGTCTTCCTGACATGACTCAGAAACCTGGCTTCCTGTGCCTTAGCCTTTATTTCTTCATCCTTGATTGATAATGAATGTGCTTTGCCATCATATATTGTTTGGGTCTTGTGAAAGACAAACTGAGTTACTATGGACTGCTACAGTCTGACTGCACAGATGAGCTGCATTGGTTATGAAGAGACTTGCAGTTAGTGTTATCAACTATTATGTCATGCTAGAGTTTTATTCCTAAAGAAGTTTTTCATTAACTCCCCTTTTAACCAATCAACATCTATCTAAAATTAAAGGTAGCTGACTGGTGAAAAAAATCATCTGTAGTCATTCATCAGTGAGAAAAAAAAAAAATGGCAGCAAACAGCATGAAATTAAACTTCTGAAATGAAAAATAATATTTAATTTAATTTTGTGCACAAGTAATTACTTTTCAGTTCCTGCCACTCTTGAAGTAGGTTTCATTTTTGTCGCTGCTGATTTCAAAGAACAAGAAAACAGCAGGCTGCTGAGATGCCATTCCAGCATTTTGGAAAAGGTTGCAAAAGGATGGATCAACAGAGGTGCAGAAAGAGCTAAATGTTATCAGCAGGAAAAGAAGTGGTGAATGGGGGAAAATTATTAAAAGGTAGATTTAATTTCAAGTGCAGCATGTATGATGCAAGATAGGCTAGCTACTTTACTAAAAAAGTATTTTTTCAGCACATGGCAGCTCAGGAATTACAGGTTTTAGAAATGTTGTAGTGCTTCTAATGAGTGGATGCAAGGCTCTGGACAATGGACGTGTCTAGGCAGAAATATTAACTTTTATTACACTTGCTTGTTATTATCAGTAGAATGTGCTGACACTTTTGACATTGGCACATCCAAAATAAGCTGCAACATGAAAGTGGTTTGTAATTTTCTCTGGCTGGCATGGCTCAGTCCAAAAAGATATGCTGTTAGAACCAATCTTTAATACCTTGATGATTCTAAAATACAAAAAATTCCCCAAACCAATGACTCAAACAACCAACAAATGAAAAAAAACACCCTGCCAAATTAAATCACAACTGGCAAGAACTGAAAAATTTTGTTATTTTAAAATAAAAAAAAAAAAGTAATTATTTTTTCAATATAAATAATCTTTTACAAACAGTTTTATCGAAAAAACTTGATGCCATATTTGCTTTACTCATACTTGCAATATCACCAAATATAAATGATGGGGACTGTAATGACAATTTGTGTCTAAATGCATTTAAAAGGACTCACTTGAATGAATGAGAGAAACTGTGTGTGTATGTCTGTGTATTTACATGAATAATTTTTTACGTGTGGTAAAAAGGCACAAACAAAAACTCCATCATGGCATTTCCATGTCATTCACATGGGTCATCTGCAAATGTGAAGCCCATACCATCCAAGCTAACCAGAAAATGGTTTTCAGAACTTTTCATTCCCTGTGTGGAACATAACTGGAGAAAGGACAGTGCTTTTGGTTTTCTCATGACACAGGTGTACAAATGATTAAGAAGAAAAAAAAAAAAAAAAACAAAAAAAAAACCCACAAAAAAAGGGCCCCAAACCAAAAAAGAAAAAAAAAAAAAAAAAGCTCAAACAAATTAGATGTTGTGCCTAAAGAGAATAAAGCAGCTGTAAAGCAAAAAAGAGAGGATGTGCTCACTGCCCTAGCCTGCTTTGTGAACTTGGCAAGATTATCACATTTGTTGCTTTTGCTATCTGCTTAAATGAGAAGCTATTTAAGCTGTTCTGTTTTGCTCTGTGCATAAAGCCTGCTGCAATACAAGAATGATCTTAGAGGGGGCCCTCTAGAAATAACGAGGTAGAATAATCATCAGCAGAGTCTAGTACACTCCTCTGTATAGCAGCAAGCTTCTTCACAGCTTTCAGATATTGCTTCCTTTGCCCTCTGCAGTCATTAATAGTTTTTCTTTTGCAGCCTCCTAGATGCTCAGACAGTTTTTAGTGTCACAGACCACCACCTAAATGTTGGTGATGCACAGTAACTGTGATTTTCTTTATAATTCTCATATTTCTTTCCCAAATATGTTACTGGAATTGCTCAGGCATGCTTTGATACTGTATTAAATTTGAAGCAACTTTTGTTTCAGGAGACACATAAAAGTACCAGATAAAAGTACCACATGTTTTATTATAATTAAAATTTGCAGTCATGCAAGCTTTGAGAGTTGTCTTTTTTTTAAAAAAAAATACTAAAATTTGGCTGCTGATGAGTATCATCCTTTTTTTATTTATTTTAAAGAAAGAGCTTTGAATGTTTCTCTCCGTTCCAATAGCACTATAGCTTAAGCTTGTAGACTATAATGTAATTTTATAGACTGCTTTCCATTTTGTTTTTATTCTAAGTCTTGGGAAGATTAGTCATGAGCAGCTTTTTTTTTTT
>WEIU01005276.1:311926-325728 GCA_013389925.1 Aegithalos caudatus | reverse complement strand
TTTTCTGCCTACTAAACTGTCTTTATTTCAACTCAGTCATTTCCTTTTACTCTTTAAATACTCTTTCCCATCCCACGGGGGAGGATGAGTGAGTGGCTAAGTCTGACTTAGTTGCCAATTGAGGTTAAACCACGACACAGTAACATACTGAATTGTTACACAGCAATATTTTCCATTTCTCTTCTGGGAAGATGCTTTTGTCTCATATTGGCTTTCTTCCTAGAAAAATAATTTAAATTCATCTATTAAACCAAGGCTTAAAAAAAATCCTTAAAATAAAATTTTAAATCTACCCAATTTTCTCATTAGAAATATATGAAAGGTCTAACAGGGTAAGTGGAAAATACAGGGCACAAGAAACAAGATATGGTAATTGAGACCATCTGTCCCACTAAATATAAAGCACATTTGCTTGTGGTTTACTGTCTCTCTGATCTTATTGCTGTTCCAAAATCTGACCATTCAAGTAGAGGAAAAAAATCCTGATGCATGACAAGAAAAATTTAGATGCACTCATTTCAAGAGGAGTAGAACACGCTCTTAAATTCTTTCAAGGATGTGAGGAAGAGGAGCAGAGAGAAGTGCAAGAACAGCTGATCCTTTTTTGGCTGCCACTGATGTTTGACTATCCTGCCACCTTACAGAGCAGCAGCTGACCTGGTAGTAATTCAGGTGACCACCTATCTATGGACTAGAATTTTCTTGAAGCATTCATTACTGCTTTTGTTGCTTTTATATCCATTAAGAGAACTGTAGGTCTTACACAGGCAATCACAGCTGACCATTCTGATGCCATCAGAGTGCCAGAGGATTGATACAGTAAGGAACTAAATTCAAGAGCAATTTGTGAATGTTTTCCCCCTCTCTAACATTTAATTTATTATAATTTTGGTGATATGATCAATAACAACTGTAAAAATCACAGCATTCAAATCCTATGCACTCATAATAACTTGTGTGTTTCATTAAAGATATGGTAACATTCACAGTGCCACCATTTACAGAGTTGTTGCTTTGTAAGTCTAAATATAAGCACAAAAGTCCACACTGGAGTTACTTGATTGTTCCTGACAGTGGGATGGATTAATGTTCATGTGTTTGTTGTTGGTTTGCTTTGATTCAGTTTGGTTGTTTCCATCTCCCTACTTTCAGCAAAAGAAGGGAACAGAAAGGGTTATTCAAGCAGAATGTGTGTGAATGCTTACAGTATATGTATTGTGCATTACTAAATATCACATGTAGATACTAAATCACAAAATAATTCAAGTTTTAAAAGAACTCTAAGATCATCAAGTCCAACCATTAACCCAGCACTAACATGTTCACCTCTGAACCCTACACCCAAAATTACATCCACGCTTCCAGGCATGGGGATTCCACCACTTCTCTGGGCAGCCTATTCCAATACCTGAAATAACTCACTAATGTATACATACTATATATGTAATGTTGATTCTCTTCATGCATAGCATATGCTGTATGTATAGATACAGAGTACATGTATATTAGACTATAGATGTATGCTGTACATAGCACAATATATGCAGTATGCACCTGTACATAGAATTGTTACAGAATACATCTGCTATGTCCCATCCCTCTAGTACTAACCTTGACTAAATGATAGTACAGAAGATTCTTCATTGTTTTCTGTGAGAAAATATGATTTAGATGCAATATATTTACAATATCTACCTGAATATATTATCAAGGATAATTTTTTCAAAAACCTTATAGAAATGTTCTGCATCTTTGAGTTGCCAATGAGTATGTTACAATTTTAAAGAATAAATTTCTTTTATGAAAATCAACATGTGTTCTCAGCAGATCTATGAAAGCCAGTTTTAAGACTGCTGTGGTAAGATGGAACACTTTTCTCCAGAAACATTTTGTGGTATGATAGTTCAGTGAACAGCTTAGTGTTCTGCCAGCCATTTGGGAAGTATTTTTTGCAGTGGAATACAGAAGGTCTTGAAAAGTAAAAGAAGTATTAGCCTAATGATAACTGTGACTTCCAAAGCTAGCAGATATATATCTGTACTTCTCACTTGAACTATTTACTTGCACTGGGTGAAGGAAGTCAAACACTAAAAGTCTTCTTGTGCTCTACAGAAATCAAAGCATGCTGCTGGAAAACAAACAAACAAAGAAACAAACAAACAAAAAGTAACCAAATGCTAGATCAGTCTTAAGACGGAAAGCATGCTAAAAATGCCACTGTGCTCTAAACTCAGGAAAAATGAGTTGCTATACCAATACTGATCCCAAACAGGAATCAGGATCTTTTGGCCTGTGTACAAAGAGATTGAACCTAAAACATTGTTTTAGACTAAGTCTTCAAACCTTGTTGAACTACAGTTTTTCTCTGAAAGAAACAACTATGTCTCTCATTTCAGATTTCTAATGAAAATTAAAAGAATGCATAATAATTAGGGCTGCTCTAATGAATCCCTGCAAGAAACTCAACATAAAAATACGTGATGGCTGCCACATTAAAATTTATAATTAAAATTTTATAATAAAATTAGCTTCATAATGATACTAAGATATTCCTTTGCTCTGAACACATTAAAATATGCAACAGCATGCTAAAGGAGCAGCAGAAAAAAACTTTTTTTAGATATTACAAAAATGGATTATTTGACTGACAGAGCACTTTAACATAATTTTATGTGATATGCTTTCTATGACAAGAACAAATATTGGTTACAAACCTAATTCTGGCATACACAATTTTGCAGGTTTTGCCAAAAATTTTGTCAGAAGTTACATTTATTCAAAGCAGGACCTGCAGGCTGTGATTAATGTTTCTATCTTGGCAGGAGAGCCCAAAATTTATGATTTATTCTCTCTGCCACAGGTTAGGCAGACAGGAGGCTGATATACTAGATACGGCTGCTATTGTAAATTTATTTGGCATTTCATTTTTCAGTCACACTGATGGTTATTTTCATACATCTTCAATCCATCATTTCCTGCTAAATCCAATTAGTTTGATTGGCAGATTTAGCTTCCCAGTGGGTCTTTGTCAATATTGTGTAGCAGTAAATAACTTGAGACACTATTTTCCAAAACTTTCCTGTTATTTGTTTTTTCCTCACCCGGATAACTATTGATTAGCTGGTCTTGTGCAGCTCCCACCCATCCACAGGGGCTGAAGAACATGGTGATCAAAACCAACCATGTACTAACAAAAGCTGCAGCCTCTTTTGAAGAGGCAGGAGGAAATCCTGGGGGTGTCCTGGGGATCAGCAGCCACTGTTTGGGACCAGCTTTGACAAAGGGGCTCCATGGGCAGGAGCCTGCTGGTGAGGAAAGCTGTGGGGCAGGGAGGTACAGCAGGTGTTAAAGTTCTTAAAGGCACTATTTTAAATTATTTTTCCTCATAAACTAATTAACGGATTTACATACAAATGATCAGAAAATTTATTCTGCACTCAGCAACACACATGCTGTCTTTTTCATACATAACAATGAAGCTAAATCCTGGATTCAGTCTTAATTAGAAAACTACAGTGAGTTCTTCGTTAGTGGTTTGTTTTCTGGATATATAGTGGGAAGAAAGAGGTGTAATAATCAGTGCTGAAGTACTGTGAAAGATGACCAATTTATAGAAAAGGTCAATTAAGTGAATTGAACGAAAGATTAAATAGGAATAGAAAGGAAATTACATTTTAAAAAAGGAGAGCTAGAAGCTGGTCTAAGATGGACTTCACCAGAACAAAATATTTGTATTTACATGCTACACAGTTCAATGGCCAGAAGGATCAGTCAGTATTTTTCTCTCCTGAACTGGTAAAATATTGTGTTCATAGCTAAACTATTCAACAGAGACACACATTTAGATTTTAGTAAGGCTTGCTAGCAGAATAGATTAATATATTTCTTTTTCCTTAAAGACTGAACTCCAGATTTTCATTAACAGACAAGAAAAAATTGTTAGAGAGCCTCAAATATAAAGGTAAAGTACAATGGCAGATCTGTAAGGTGAAACCTTACTAGCCCTTGCACCTGCTATAACTAAGCCTCTCATTTTTTCAGTGACAGTTTTGTATATATTGTAAGAACAATAATAATTTGTAAATTTTTGAAAGGAGGCAGGCTATGCTATGTCCTATCTGAAGAAAGGATATAGGAAAATACTGATTTTTTCTTTTTTTTTTCAAAAAAAGTTTTCTTTATCTTGTCTAATTTGTGACTGCAGGTAAAAAATGTATGAGATATTGTAAATATACAATTGGAATAGAGTAATTTTTGGAATGCTCTTTGCTACGAATTCTACTCCTCACACTCTCAGATAGAGTGAAAGATTTTATTTTGAATTTTTCCTGGTGTTGTTTATGTACAATCCAAACACTAACACCAATATCACCAACACCCTCTCCTATTACTGAGCATGTAAATACACTTTCTAAACTTGGGACAGACTTATCCAGAGACCGCAACATCTATAAGCATTTCTAAATCATGGGGAAAATGCTTCTTATTAGTTACAAGGGAAGGTTCAACAGTAATTTGTGGAGAGAAATGCATTTGATACAGAGTTAATGACACCTAGAGTGCACTGAAGGTTGTACTAAAAAAAAACTATTTCACTTGGAACCTGGTCACTAACAAAATTCTTTAAGCAGCAGCTATTGGTCTGACCATAGTTAATCTTTTGATTGATAAAGCCAAAAAATAAGTCTTCATGNTTTCAGTGACAGTTTTGTATATATTGTAAGAACAATAATAATTTGTAAATTTTTGAAAGGAGGCAGGCTATGCTATGTCCTATCTGAAGAAAGGATATAGGAAAATACTGATTTTTTCTTTTTTTTTTTTCAAAAAAAGTTTTCTTTATCTTGTCTAATTTGTGACTGCAGGTAAAAAATGTATGAGATATTGTAAATATACAATTGGAATAGAGTAATTTTTGGAATGCTCTTTGCTATGAATTCTACTCCTCACACTCTCAGATAGAGTGAAAGATTTTATTTTGAATTTTTCCTGGTGTTGTTTATGTACAATCCAAACACTAACACCAATATCACCAACACCCTCTCCTATTACTGAGCATGTAAATACACTTTCTAAACTTGGGACAGACTTATCCAGAGACCGCAACATCTATAAGCATTTCTAAATCATGGAGAAAATGCTTCTTATTAGTTACAAGGGAAGGTTCAACAGTAATTTGTGGAGAGAAATGCATTTGATACAGAGTTAATGACACCTAGAGTGCACTGAAGGTTGTACTAAAAAAAAACTATTTCACTTGGAACCTGGTCACTAACAAAATTCTTTAAGCTGCAGCTATTGGTCTGACCATAGTTAATCTTTTGATTGATAAAGCCAAAAAATAACTCTTTATGAAAAAAAAATTCTAGTGATGCAAAATGAGAAGGTAATGTCAATGTAAAAGAGGGCTAGAAAATGAAATTAAATTATCTAGAATATCTGGCACACTAGAATAATAGCATAAAATCAAGGTTGGACTGGATTATTAATGACCAGACATTATTTTTTTTTAGTTTTCTATTTGGTTTTTGTAGGAGAAGGGAATACAGGTGACCTTGCCCCTGATAGGCAACAGCTGTGTTAATTACCCAATACAGCCTCACCCCTGATGTGATGAGTCATAGCTCTATCCAATAGAGGTAATAAAAGGGAGTGGGTTAGCTGCTGAGGGGGAATCGTGAAGGAGGAGGAACCTTGAGGAAGGGGAAGATCATGAAGAAGGATTGTGGGGAGAGAGAATCCCTGCTGTGAGATCAATCTGGGTGTGCAGTCAGAGCCTGTGTTGGAACCTGCAGTCACAGTCTAGCTGGGTAAAAGCTGCAGTCAGAGTTTGCACACTGATCCCTGCAGTCAGAGTTCAGCAGGAAATACCCAGCAGTCAGAGGCTGCAAGGGAAACACACAGCAGGAGCTGCTGCAGCCAGAGTCAGGGAATGGATGGAGTCAGGATGGCTGAGCTGTAAAGAGGAATAAACCAGGACCCTTTTCAAGATGTGGTAAACAAGAAGTCTGCTTATTTCTACCCTCTAACAAGAGGCTGCTGCCACAGGTTATGACTTAACTGGAGGATGCAGTTGATGAACTAGCCCAGCATGCCATTGAGAGCTGTCATGCTGCCATTTAGAACAAACATAATCCTAGGTACTTTTCAAAGACATATAGCAAAGCTGGTGCTATTGTTCAATGTACTTTCTTTGGCACACTGAACTCAAAAAAAGGTCTCCTGTGTCAAATCAGATTCAGAGAGACAGATCCAAAGAGCAGGTGTTGGCATCATGTCTAGACTGGGCAACCTGACAGCATTTCCTAAGCCTTTTGCTTGGGGACAGGAGGTCACCTTGCATATCCTTCAAAAAAGCCTGGAGTTGAGGTTAACTTTTGTAGCTTATTTGAGAAGCAGAACATCTTGCGTTAGAGTTGGGGCTGCAGAAGTCTTGCTCACCCAGCTTCTGCTGGGCTTGGAACTCAGGCAGAGCAGGTTCAAGTCTGGTTCTGAGCTGAGCCTAATCATGTACCATTAGTCCCAAATTTGCAAGATAAGCTTCACTCCTCACAATAGGAGTATACAAGCTTTTGGGATTCATTAATGACAAGGGACAAGTACTCTTATTAGCAGATGACTGTTCTTTTGTGCACGTAAGTACGGATATTCACACTGAGAGCAGCCATATGTATAATTTATTTCTGTGCTTGAATGATGTATCACATTTTAATCTCTGGTGTCTCTTTAGATCAGGAGTGAATGTGTTTTCCAAGCTTATACACACAGAATCATTTTTGTGTGCCCCTTTTTAATTCAAACTCTGCCCTACCCCAAATCTTGTCTACCCTTCTTCCTCTGTTTAAAGGCAGAAGGCTGTACAGATGAAAAATAGAAATTTTAAAACTGGAGAGAAGAATAAAGTGATTTCATTAATACTGCTAATTTAAATTACTTTTGTGTACATATGCATTTGGGTATTTGTTTACATGACCTGTACCTCAGTAAAAATAGTTGTGTGTATGGGAAAGTGAATATGTCTTCACAATGCACATTTCAGGTACAAAGAACAGTAAATGATCCTGTTACTCTGTCTCCCCAGTATTTTCCTAATTGTGTTTTTTTTCTGTGTATATTTACTGCTCTCAGCTGTTCTAATTTATTCTGAAAAATTAAAAAAAAAAGAAAAAATTTTGAGTTGAACAGAATAGAGCAAGCAAAACACATTCTGAATTGAGTGGACAGGTGTTTTTGGTGATTTTTTTTTTTTTTTTCCAGTTTTTCTTTTAAATCTGACATACAGCCTGAAAATTGCATTAAAGCCTAGATGACTTACTGAAGTGGGAGGAGTATAAAAATGGTCAAGAGGGGTGGAATACCTCTCCTATGGAGACAGCCTAGAGAGCTGGGGTTATTCAGTCTGGAGAAGAGAAGGCTCTGGAGGGAATTTAAAGTCATTCCCAGTACCTAGAGAGGGGTACAAGAGAGGGACATTTTACAAGGGTAGGTGTTGATAGGACAAGGTG
This sequence comes from Aegithalos caudatus, assembly GCA_013389925.1. Taxonomy (NCBI): domain Eukaryota; kingdom Metazoa; phylum Chordata; class Aves; order Passeriformes; family Aegithalidae; genus Aegithalos; species Aegithalos caudatus. The sequence continues at coordinate 318,223 of WEIU01005276.1, read as the reverse complement.
GAATAATTTTAAACTAGAAGAGAGTAGTTTAAATTGAATATTAGGAAGGAATTCCTGACTGTGAGGGTGGTGAAATACTGGAAATGGTTTCCCAAACAAGTAGTGGGTGGCCCATCCCTGGAGGGATTCAGAACAGCTTGGCTGGGGTTTGGAGCAGTCTGATGTAGTGAAAGCTGTCCCTGACCATGGGCAGAAGGGTTGGCACTGGAGGGTCTTTCCAGCTCCTTCCAACCCAAACCATTCTCTGATTCTGTGGTTTTATGTTATTCCAGGGATGAATCCAACCTTTTCAAGTGGTTCTGTAAGTGAATAATCAAAAAACATGATCTTTTACTCCACCACCACCATTCCATTCCAAAAGATTTGTGCTCCCAGTGGACTTCCTGAAGCAAAGAAAGCCTCACAGGACTTGTGGAGTACTTCCAGAGAGTGCTCCAGCCATGTTTTTGAAACAAAGCCCAATGGATGGAAGCTGAAGTTCCCAACAATTGGAACAGGGGTGCAGCAGACAGTGCAGCATGCAGGTAAAACCAGTCTATATTTAAAAGTCTTTGCTGTGGCATCTGCTAGTGCCCTTGGCACCCAAGGAAAATGGTGACAAAGAAGCAACCATTTTCAAATATTTCAAACAGGATGCCTGAAGTCTAACTTTAGTTTGGGGATTGGTGTTCCTTTTCCTTTTAGTAAGGGGAATAAGAGTTTGTTTTGGAAAGGTGAGTTCCATTAGGTAGAGTGATGATTTGATAATGCAAAAAAGAAAGTAATATGTTAATAATGTTATAGGGAATCTCATAGTAGCCTCTTAACAGTTAAAAATTAAGAACTCACTCTGACTTTTGTGAGCTTAAGCCTCATTTATGACTGGCAGACATTATTATTTCTGCTTTTCTTGAAAGAGCAATTTCCACTTCAATTTTTTGTTGCTAGATGTGTGGTTAGAGAGAAATTATTATTATTATTATTTCTTAAAATGTAGACAATTCAGACAGTGCTGTTGATCCGCAGAACTTTAATCTAAGTGTTAATTAACTTTTCAATCCTTCTCATCTCCCAGTCATTTAATGATGTATTCTTTCTCTCCTAGAGAGAATTAGTACTTTACAAAATCAAATGTGAATTTAATGAAAAATGTATTGCAAAGGAGCAATTTGAAAGAGAAAATGGAAAATATCCCTTGACAAATTAGAAATTTTACAAGAAATTATTGGTGTCCATCACATTTACAGGCTTATCAAAGAAGTGGACTCAAAGTCTCTTTTAGACATTATTTGAGGTACTATTACCTCTTAATATCTTTACTAGTTGTGATGTCTGCTCATTGTGGTCACAACATCAGACTACCACATTCAGATGATTTATTCCCACAACCTAAAACTAAATCTAGTATTCTTGGTCTTCCAGCAGAAAAGGAAGCTTCTTTTACTTCATCTGGTGGGCCAGAAGAGCCAGCAGAATTTTTTGGGGTCTTTTCCCAGGTTTATGGCCAGCCTGATTTAGTTTCTATAATATAAAAAAAAAAAGAGTGTAACTTTGAATCGAAACCAAAGAAACAGGAAAGTTTGGGAATACTAGAAAAACAATGTTCAGACAGAAGGCTTTTCAAAAAAAAAAACCAAAACAATAAAGTTGTGATTTATATCAGCACACAGAAACTGCTCTAAACAATTACATAAGAAAGAAGAAAAAAGAAGCTTCCAAAATACTTACTTTATGATTGAAACTTAAATTGTACAACAAGCACTTTCCAAATAGGTGGCAGTGTACAAAGTTAATATTCCCTGTGCCCCAAAAAACTATTCACAAGAAACTAGAGATGTCTCTTTTCAATCATCAAAGAACATCTACAAAACATAAAGAACACTAGGGTTTTTCAAAGAGAAGTAAATGTAAGTCTTTAGAGTTCCAAGTAAAAGCAGGCCCATATTGTGTAGAAGTCAAAGTATTTATTAAAGTTTACTAGAAAAGAATGGTTTCATTATCACCAAAGAAACAAATCTAGGGGTAAACAAATTTTTTTCAGCCCCCAATTGTTAATGTAAATAACTCTACATTAATGTACATAACTCCTCATGGAATTTGGCTCAAATTACCTGATTTTTTAAAGTGTTTTTAGGTGTGGGTGATCCTTTTAAAAGAAACTCCTAGTGACTGACTGTAAAAGATGCCATTGTACTATTGACTTATATAACCTGAATGATTTAAAATGTTGCATTTTTGGTTTTTGTGGGGGAGAGGTTGAATGAAGAAGAAATATGCATTAGCAGTCGGGTTTTTGCATTTAAAGGAGGTGAAGTATCCAGAACAAAAAGAGGTTGTTGTTGGGAAAATTCCAGAAGCTATCTGAAAGAGAATTCCCTTTGTGAGTAAGCCGTCTGGCAGGTTGTGTTGAGTTATGCCAGAAAGCTGAAGCAATCAGAGCACAGCAGGGGGAAACCTTGTAAGCATGGAAGTGCAATCCAGCTTTATGTTCATAGCAGTTGACTAATACAATGTACTGAGAGAGCTGGATTCCTACACCCCTGCTCTGGACTGTGCAGGCCACTCTCAGGGTCTGGAAAGGCATCTGTGGTCTCTGTTTCTTTTAGGAAACTACTCTAAAAATAACATAATGGCTCAAATTTAAGGTTAACCACCTCTTTTCAAGGAATAATCAGTTTCTCAGCAACCAGGCTGTCTAGCTGGCTGTCACCACGAGGTGGGCACATACCTGAGCTGTGAAACCCCTGCTGCTGCCTTGTGGAGCTCCTTTGACTGGTGGCGAGATCTGGAGGGTCCATGTGATGGGGTAAAAAACAAAATAGGATTGGACTGCACAAGTAAGGCAAGGCAGTGTATGTGTACACTTTGGCTATTTTTACCTTTGGTACATGAAAAATGAGAGCAATCTCAACTTGAGGACAACGCACATTTGTATTTTCTAATACATCTTGGGAATAAGTTCCTTGGGAAATACAAGATATATTTTCTATGACTTGTATTTCCCAAGGAAAGTCATTTATACAATCTCTCTGTTAGCTCTGTAGCTGGATGCATCAGCCAGTTCCTACCAGATGAGCTTCTGCTATATTAAGATTTAGAAACTTTGAGAGAATATGTGCCCAGGTGGAGAAGAGAGCACATATTACTGTCAATAGTGACAAATGAAAAACCAGCAGTATGGGCTACTAAGCAGGTTTTAAACACAGAATGTCTTGGGAAATGTGGCACACAAAAATGTGATGCTCACAGAACTGCTCTTTTTCACTGAAGGAACTGCTCAAAAGAAGGACTCAAGAGTTGCAAGTAGGAGAAATCAGAAGAAATTCTGAGTCTTCTGTATTCAATAATAAGAGGAGAGTAGAAATAGTTAATACTTGATAGTCTGCTCCTGCTCACACCTGCACGATTACAACAAATACTGGAGAGTAAGTGAAATGTGTAGCTCATGGCTGAGTCTAATACAGTTATGCTAGATTACAGCACGAAAGAAAAGTATTCATGCCCTAATGATAATGTTGGAAGATGCTAGGAATATCTGCAGTAATTAAAACCCTGAAATTTATTTGAAAATCAAGCACTAGTCTTTTGAAATTACATGATTGGGAAGGGCAGTTCCACTACAGTTAGAGATTCTGGAACTTCCTGCCTTCTGCTCTGCTTGGAACTATATTTAGCCTTGAGTGTGCTAGTCTTTGATCTGGAATTTCTTATTTCCCTGCCAATTTTCACAACATGACAAAATGTGACTGGTTTTCTGGCCCTCAGAAGAAAGTAGAGAAAGGACAGGAAAACAGACAACAACCTCACCAAGAAAAAATTTAAAAATGAAACTGTATGATCAGTTTTTAAACTTAAGAGCAAGTAGGATCATCATGCATCATGGTGAATAAAATAAAAGTTCCAGTAAAAAAAAAAAAAAAGTTAAAAAGCAAGAAAAGTGAGTCTTTATAAGAAGATTTCTCTGGATCATTCGCCTACTGTAAATACACAGTGCATATGAATCTGGTGAGACAGTTAAACAGATTTAAAAATGGCCTAGCAATTCAGTAAATTAAATAGAATTTTAAAATCCAATTTACCTGATTTCAGACATATAAGTGAGCTTTTATGTAACTAAAGTTAAGATACTGTCATTCATACAATTTCTGAGTTATGCTTTTATTTGGTCTAGAGATAGAAACTTTAAAAGAGAGATCACAGGTCAAGTAGAAATATGAAATAGGAGTTATAAAGCATTAGTCATAAGAAGGATCAGCCATCTCTCTTTAATTTTTTGTCTGTCTTTATATATTTTATATATAGTATATTTATATATACTATATATATCTCAGTCTTCCCTGCTGCCCAGATTGAAGGGCTGGAAAGTCCTACCTACTGTTAATGTGTTTCTGTGATGCACAGGCCAGTGCTACTGACCACAGGATTTATCTACTAAGAGAAATCAGAAGCCTGACACACAGAAAATAAACAATAGCTTTTACTTGAAGAATTGATTTTGTCTTAGTCCCTGAAACAACCTAGGGCCGATTCTGTCTGTGTTTACTCTATAAAGATCTGGAGACCCTAATTCCTCAGATAGTGTCACCTGATTATGGCTTCATTGTCTCTCAGCAGATAACATTTTAACAGTCTCATATATTGGACTTCAGAGGGCTTTTTCCTTCTAAAATTACCTGTTCTGCAGTTACTGGATTGTAATCTTTCTACACAGTTTACAAGCGAGGTCTTTAGCATCACATTGTACTGTTTAAATAAGTTTAGCTATTCCAGATTTTGCTAATTAAGGGGCCCTGTCCACATGTTCACCAGTTTCTTTTTAGTATAGCACCCTCAGGACATCTTGAAAGCTGGTCACAAAACTGATTGCATAACATGGCTGTAGAAATAATTGGTATATGATTACATGTACCATGTTTATGGAATGGATGTTTCAACAGTGTTGTTAAGTTCTGGTTTGGTTTGTGTTTTTTTTTTTGTTGTTTTTTTTTTTTTTTTTTTTTTTTTTTTTTTTTTTTTTTTTTTTTTTTTTGTTGTTGTTGTTATTGTTGTTGTTGTTTGTTTTTTTTTTCCCACCTGAAAGTTTCTAGGAGGACAAATGGGGAGAATTACTTGTATAACACTGTCTAACCTGATCTTCTCTACTGTTCTTTAGTGATGATGGTCTTCTGGAAAATCATGTCTGAAAGAAAAGAGTCTGCTGTACTTTTTAAATGCAACCAGGTTATTTCACTGAGTGTTCTAATGTTTAAGCATATTAATTATGGTCACCAATAATTTTCATTATGTTTTTCACTGTCTTTTAAGAGTCCCCACTCAGAATCTTCCCTGTTTGTGAGCCCTGTACAAACACAAAAATGAAAACACAGAACAAGTCCCAGAGAGTTTACAGCTAGGGATAGAAATGAGGTAAATCAGGAGGATGTATATGCAGGTTCCATTCGAGTGATTTCATGTAACAGTAGCTTTAATATCACTAACTCAAGACTGAAAGAAAACACATATGCTTTCTTTCCCTCTCTCCTGTTATTGGCTTGGCTTTTGCTGGCAACCTTTTCTTCCCTAGTTTTTAGTCCATTGCCCTGTGCTACATACCCATAGCAGTTTTCATTTTAACAAAATTCCAATGTGCAGAATATTTCTGCATAAATCTTTCAGGTCTTCTGCACAACTTCTTGATTTTTCGAAGACAGAGCTTATGTAAATCATACATACAGAAAAGTGCATATATTCAGTGAGTTTTGTCATCAAGTTTCTCCAGTTAGAATTGTAGTCCACTTAGTATGAGCACAAGAAAACCTGTGATGTCTAGAATAGGTTCTCTTTCTTAGTGTAACTTATAAAAGAAACCCCAATCAATATGGGACTGACATGTGAACAGCACTCTAAGTGAAAACCTTTAATCCCTATTCTTCATTATTTGATTTAGATGCCTGCTGATTTCTGTGGAGTTAATGGGAAAGGAATATGGTTTATTCACATTAGGTAAAGTAATAATGTCTTGGTAATTGCAATTCAACTCAGTATTAAAAAAAAAGCCAACTCATCAATTTTATTAGTAATTTTGATACTCACCCATGCCCAGTAGATAATGAATTTACCAACCAATAAGACTTTTCTTGTAAATGCTCTTTCAGCCTGTCTCCCTTCTTAGCTTTCTTGCATTTGCTCATTTTCCTTGCTAGCATTTCTGCTCCTATTTTCATTGCCATTGACAGCATTGAAAATGTGCTGCCTGAGGATCCTACTATTCAGGTTTATTTCCACAATCATTATCAAACCAATCTCTCTTTCTCCCTCCTTTTTTTTTTTTTTTTTTTT
>WEIU01005276.1:300353-311917 GCA_013389925.1 Aegithalos caudatus | reverse complement strand
TTTTTTTTTTTTTTTCTTCCTCAAAGTGCTCCTTCTAGTTGGCTCCTGGTCTCCATTCAGTAGCCTGTTTTGAAAAATGGAAAAATGAGCCCAGCAAATGTTAAACAGTAAATTGGAACTTAACCCAGTGAAGTGTGCACACAGTACCACTGCATCTATAATACCCTCCCCATGGTTACTCCAGGGAACTCCTTATCCCCTCACTGTGGTTCAGATCCAAGCAGACACATCACTGTTGAAAGCCAGCAAGAGCCTCTCAGAAAACAAAGACTGGGTGGTGTAATATTGTCTTTGGTGCTTACCTGCCCATCAGACAAACGTAATCTCAAGTCACACAGCTGCTCACTGGATGTGCACACACAACTCCAGGGATTTCCTTCCCTCAGCTCACACCTTCCTGCAGCATTGCCTCCTGTCAGCAGTGCCTGGCATGAACAGATTATGGGTAACCAATCCCACCCAGCACAGAGCTGGGATTTCAGTACTTCCCTGCTCCACAGTAGCCAGTTGTGCATTAGATCCCATCTGGTCTCAGCTTTCCAGTATAAAGAATTTCTGGAAATAGTATAATGTTAGATGAGTGGGAAATTTACTGCTTTTGATACTTGCTGGGTTATTGTAGGTGATTTAGAGGACTCTCTGTGTTATTAGGAAGCAATACTGCAGCTGGTCTTCACACCAAGAAAAAGCAAAGCATATTCTACCTCTTCCACACATTCACCTTCAGTTCACAGAAGTGAAAATAGAATGGACTAATCAGTAATGAAGAGTTTGCTAAGAGAAGCAGTTACCAGAAAAGCATGTCTTTGTATGCACTATCATCTATGCAGTAAAAACAGGAATTATAAAAATAAGCAAAATAATATTAATTTTTAAAATTCATTCTTCTATTCTATTTCTTCTTGACAAACTTTACAGAGGGAGAGAGAAAGAAAGAAAAGAAAGAAAACAGATTAGATACTAAAAAGAACCAAGTTTGCAATACATTTGATTAGGCAGACAACCAGCTGATGGCATATCTTTTGGCAGATAACAACAGTTTCTTTTTTCCACAGTATCAAGAGAGAAATTTAAGCCACTTCCAAAGCCTCCAGTCACATGGAGCAAACAAGTTATTTTACCTGTAGTCACTGTTTCCATAATTTCTTTCAGTTCATTGATCTAAACATGAATAAAAACTGTAGCAGTTATAAAAGTTTCTATTAAAATTAGTTGGATTGAGTGTGCTTAAGTGAAATAATGTATGTCATACTGTTAGGAAACATGGGGTATAACCCAGTCCTTCTAAACACTGTCAGCAAAGCCAAACAAATTCTCTGAGTAGCTCAAAGAGATTCAGTACACTTAAGTTAGAAATTCTTTTCTTGTCCCTGAACTGGGTTGAACTTGTTTTGCATCTTTTTTTTCACCCTTTTCTAGTCAATAATTTGTCTTCTTCATCCCTCCACAATATTACTCCAGTCCTGTGAATAAGTGTACTAAGGCACCTTCAAAATTTTGCAGGAGCCAAAGTTTAAAGTCACTTGCAGATTTTGCTCTGGGCCTCAGGGACAGAGCTAGTGATTGCCAAAGGCTCTCATAAAATCCAAAATCTACTTTGAGAGCAAGGGAGTGGTTCTGCCATGCCAAAAGACATAAGTAATTGCATGGTCCAGCTGTTTTGTCCTTTCATCTTTCCTGTCCTGTGGAGAGGGAGAGAGAAAAAGTGAGAATGAGTAAATAAAAAAGCACAGTACATTGGAAACAAGTTCTTTTTTTGCTGTTTTTATTCCCATCCAAAGATGTTATTTTACCACACTCCCTCTGAACAGAATATATGTGGAAAGACAAGTCCAGACTACTGTGTCCTTTCCCTTTCCCTGTCCCCATTCCTCTACCAGTTTCTTTCCCCAACTCCAGGCTTTTAAGTTTGGCATCAGAAGCAGAATAAGTTCAATTCCCTGGGGCAAGAGGAAAAGGTCAGTAGCACATGCTAACCTTGCCAGCCTGTGTGTTAACACTGGGAAACAAAAGCCTAATTCTCTCTCTTCCAAGGAAAAGCAACCAAAGGATATGGGGCAGTCCTTTTTGAGGGTTTGTAAGAGCAGTTTTCTATTCTAGAAGTATCTTCTGCCCTATACTGCACTTGATCTATAAACACCCACATGAATTGACTGAAGGTCGCTGAAAGAAGAGACAGGAGGACACATTTCATGGCAATATTCAGGCTGTGTCTTTGAGGTGGTTTTGGTAGTGAGAGAGTTAATTTTCTTCAGTGTAGCTTTTATGGGGTTGTTTTTGATTGTGGTGAAAACGGTGTTGATATCAGAGGGATGTTTTAGCTACTGTTGAGAAGTTCTAGTAAAGATTCCAGGCCTTTATTGAGCTGGGGGCAGGAGGAAAGAGGAAGCATTTGGAGTGATAGAGTTTGTCTTCCCAAGTCCTATGGAATTTCCTTCCTATGCCTTATTGGAAGCCAGGCTGTCCTGGGCATGGCTGAGCCCTGCCTGCCCATGGCAAGTGGGAAAGAATTTCCTGCTTTTCTTTGCTTACATGTGTGGCATTTGCCTGCGAGTTGCCCATGAGTCTCCTGACTATTACACTTCTTATTCTGCCCCCCTTCCAGGCAGGGGAGAGTGAGCAAGTGGCTGTGTGGGGCTTAGTTAGGAGCTGCTTTAAACCTTTTTGATGCCCAACATGGGGCCTGTGGGGTTTGAGATAACAGCAGGTTTGATTTGAATACATTAGATCAAATTTATAACTGTTCTAGCTGTTTAGTGATTAATTGTGACAGCCTGATCAAAAGCTGCCAGGGGTGAAGGAAATGGAAATACCTTTAAATTGTTGTATGTAAATTTGAGTTGCATGTTTCAGGAAATACTACAGCAAAATCCTGTTGCTAGCCAGGCTCCCAGCAAGAGAAGTTCATGGTGATGTTAAACCATGACACACTTTTATGACAGATTTAATGGGACACGAGGCAAAGTAGTAGCACCTAAAATGTGAAAGCTTCTGATTCTGGATATAGAATTCAGTCTATCCTTCACAGAGAAACTCACTGGCTGAAAGTGTCTAGACAGGCTATGCAATGGATTTCCCACCCTTCAGCATCAAATACCCTGTCCTGAGTTGAAAAATTCAGTGATTTCTTTTTCCTTTATTTCTTATAGTAATGTTTACTAGTTATTTGAGAAGGAAGTGTAGGAAATCCATTTTGTCCCTAGTTCCTCTGCTTGCAGTTTCTACTGGCAGCTTCAATCTACTGCCCAGGAGCTGGCTCTAAGTAGGACATAATAAGGAAAGGTTGGAAATGAGAGTGGGAATTAAAGGCATAGAGTTGCCAAAAATGTCCACTAAAACATCTACTTTAGTGGCAGCAGCATTCAAAAAACTCTGAGAAGGGTGGCATGCAGTAACACTGAATTTATATTTTAAAATATTAAAATTTTACAGCTGTTCCAGCTGCATACTCTATATACTCACTGCATATTCCATGTTTCATCTCAGGACTCTCTACTGGACTCTGCAGACTATGTGGTTTGAAGAGCACTGCCAGGTAGATGTACCTAAGGGGTGATGTTTAGTACCTCTTCCTGAGCTACAGGAACACTTGCTTCAAAACAACTTGGTGTGAAAAGAGGGTATAAAACAACCCTTTCACTTGACTTCTTGTTAATTTCACCAGATTATTACACACACATGCACACACTCCCCACCTAAGCAGTGGCTAACTCTCCACACGCTTGTGAGGATGTAGAAGTATTTTATCTATGTCTGGTTTACAGTGCATTTCTAGCCTGGAAATAATTTCCTGTATCCCAACCTGTGATACTTGATAAGGATTGCTATCCAAAGAGCATTCAGACATACTGTATTTTGGCATTTAGCCTTCCAGAAAATGACAAAAAGCAGGTAGATTGGACTACTACCCCGGGCCCAAATTTATTATCTGTCAGTTCTTAGGAGGATTGCATGTTGTGTACCAAATATTGCTTAAGATTCAAGATATTTGAGATTTTTTTCTGTATCTGTGAACCATAGAGTAATATTTCCTTTTGATTAAGGTTTTCGTCTCCAGTATTAAACTAGAATTTTTGTTAGAGTTTCCATAAATCTATGTTTATTTTTATGTAATACACTTAGGAGTGAATTAGTTCTTATCCAAGCTATGTCACAGTAGAGATTATTGAAAAAATGGAAAGCAACACAAATAGCCCAAGTACTCACATCTCTACTGCATTTTGCTGGAATACATCTATGGATGCAATCTGAGATACTTTATTAATCAATGGAAGCACACACTGCAGAAAGGAAATGACAGTGCTGTATGCAGTCATGCTTGGCTTTCGATATGGCGGGTTTATAGTAACACTAGTTTAACTTGAATAGTAACATTAAATCATCATAAACAGTACTTATTACACTATTTTTCATCCTCCTTAGTAATTTACAAAATAAAGAAGAAAAAAGACTCACAATAGAATTTTTTTTTTTTGGGTTTGCTAAAGATAGGAAAGCACTTAAATGCATATTGGGAGGTATCAGATGATAAGATTCTGAGTTAACATGATATATCCCCTCGACACCATTACTAGTCTCTGATGGCTGTGACTGAAAGCATAAAAAAGGTGTGTGAGAGTCTGTATGATGAGGAAATTGTACTTATAAAGGTGATGCCTGGAGCAAAGTAGTCATTCATTCAAAGCACCAATCTCAGTTACCATCTTCTACAGGACAAAACACCTTTAACACTACCTGATTCCCTGAAGTCCAAAGTGTCATTCACATTAATTATGGTGTTTGCAGCATGATATATCAATTTGTGTTACCACCTATCTCTCAGCAAGACTTACTGAACAAGACTTTTCTGGTGAAGAAAGGTCATTGCTTTTCTTCATTTCAGGGTTTGTAATCTCCTGCATTTTATAATGCCAAAATAATTGCTCCCACTAGGATATTGCCCAGCTGTGCTCAATTTATAATTTGTAATATTTTCCTTTCTGTAAGTCAACTAGTGGTACATTTTTATGGCATTCTCCCAAGTGGATAATGATCCAAAGCAATGTATTTATTTAGAGGATTGGATAACTGGATCAAAATTCAACTGCAAAATGTACAGAAAATGCATTCTGTTTTCCTAGTGTTTTTAAAAATACATTTCTCTTATTTCTGTCACTCATAATCCTTACAGTCTCTCTGATTTTCTGTCCCATTGTTCATTAACCAGGGAGGAAGAATGTTTCTTTTCAGTATGTGCTAGGAATTTTAAGCATGGAAATGTCAAGATGTTGACTCTAATTGTCTCTAGGTCACAGAGACAGAAAGGTGAAGTTGAAACAGTTTTTTAGTTTAACAAAACATGACTGTGGTACACATCATGAGAAGGGCACAGGAAAGACTGAGGTTTCTCTGGTCTCTGCTGTTGACTATTTGCATTTTCTATTTTAATTTACTCAGTCCCAGTTTTAACAAATTAATGTGGCTTCACTTGAAGGAGCTTGAGAACCATAGCACAGCTGTTAAATAACAAAGAATTCATAAATTTGACTCTATTCACCTATGGATTGAGGCTAGAGATGTCAGTACAAAAAAGCTTCATATAACGCATAACTGTTGTCACTAAAAATGAAAGTATTAGTTTTAAAAATTAGTAATTGAGAGATGTAAGTGAGTAAGTGGTTGAATTCTGTGATGGGGTTGGCTTAGGAGGAAACTGTCCTGTGGAGGAGTTTTATTTGCCAGGGTGGCACTCCACAGCAAACAGACTAATGTCATTTCTCTGCCAATGGGCTTTCATTTACTACAAACGAGTTCACTCTCTGCAGGATAAGACACATACATTTAAATCTTAGAAAGCTTTCTACTCATGCCATGTCTCTGAATTCCCCATCAGATCTCAAAGCCAGGAAACAGCATAATGTTTGTAAAGAGATCCAGGCTGTCTTGGCTCTCCAGCTCATATTTACCAGTAATGCAATCTTTCAGCTTGACTTGGATCCTTCTTCTGCTCTAGCATGTTAAGTCAAACACATATAAAAATTATAAACCATAGTCTCCCAGGTGGTATTAGCAGGCATTTTGCTTCCTGCCAGAACAATATCCCAGGGATGAGGGGTTCTCCAGCTCTAGCAGTACTAAGAAGCACTTTTAAGAGAGCACATCAAAAGGCACACTATTTTCAAACTAGATCAGGCTGCACTGGAAAACACCCTACAACTTTATATTTAAAATAGAGAAATAATATTGTCATCAATGACCAGATTCTTTCATGAGTTAAAAGATGCAGTTCAATTTTCTCTTTCAAAACCACATGAAAGCTAAAATACCACTGCCTAATAAATGTCAGAAAGTGTTAGGAAAGGGTATAATTTTTGAGGGTTTTTTAGATAAAAACTATGATGTTTCCAATAGCATATATGTATCCTTTAAAGAAAAAATCAGATTTCAAAAGTGTAGCATTATGCAGACCGATCTAATGAATATTCAATGACTACAGCACTAACTGTCATAAAGCAACTAACACAGCCTTGACAAATCTCTACAAGCCCCCTCTTCTATCTAGTTAACCACAGCTGGTATTTGGTAGTATTTGGTTAAGCCCACTTGGTAATTGGTAGCAGTAGATATGGGAGTGATAGTAATACAAATCCACTTGTGATTTTACAAGAACAGTTCTTTGATACTTCCACTGAAAGATTATTAAGGTACCTAAACTGTACCCTACATGTGCAGAAAATCTGAGACTTTGATTTATCAAGGAAAGTTGTGTCTGAATGAAACAGTCATGGTAGAGTTTAAGTTACAGCTTCTATGAAAGTAGTGAGTTCATTGTCACAGATAATAAGTAATAGCTTTTATTCAAGGACTTTTGTGTGGGTTTATGCTTTCACTTCTCATATATATGCATTATTTAATAAGAAATTGAGACAGATTTAAAACTGTCAAACACATACAAGGATTCTAGGGACACTCATAACCCAACAATTATTTTGTAGCTGGGTCTCATTTATCACTTTTAGTTGTGCAAGCCTGAGCCCTAACCACCCATGGTAGATAATGCTTCCATGCAGCAAAATTCATTAACATTTCTATCTTTGCTAAATAAATATACCACTTCTTCCTTCTTCAAACCTTTTTTACGTTTGTATTTATCATCCATCATCTGCATTTACTGAATTTTGTCAGATTGCAAAATCCCCAGGAGGGATTCAATCCATTTTATTAGCTTTGCATTTTGTGAAGTTTTCTGTCTAGCAGACTCAGAGGACTGTCTAAGAATTAAAGTAGTTAGGACTAGTTACAGTCTGATAGCAGTAAGGTAAAGATGGTGAGAGATTAATCTATCTTAATAACACCCTGGTTATGATACACTTCTGGGAACAGATAGAGTGGCTAAGGGAAGCTGACAGTGATGGAAAGACCCCACCCTGTTGGTTTGGATGATGAGGTTATTCAGCATTAGGTCCATAGGAGGGAGACCAGGCACATCCCCTCATTGTCAGAGCAGCTGCTGTGACTTGTGCCTTTATCTGCAGCATTCAGGACACTGTGATTGACTGCCAGGCATAATATGGAGTGGCAGAACACCAGCACCAATTACCCTCTGTCAGCTGAACCCACTGCCTGTAGGAGCTTTCACAAAGTTCAGTGAGGGAAGGTGTGCAGTTAATATCCACTCACAGCTGTAGGAAGGAATTTAGTTAACATATCCTTGCAGGCACAATGGGACCGTCAAAAATGTTTAGGAAGTCCTCCCACTGTGTTACAAAGTGCAGGAAGAATTCCTTGCTTTCTCAGCTCCTCAGAGGAAAGTCTAGGTGCAGCTGGATCCAGTCTCAGCTCCAGACTTTGTCAACTGTTAGAGTCCAAAGGATTAAAAACTGAGGCTCTATACAACCCTGTCCCTCGATTATGGATGACAACCCAGCTATATTTATGCAAATTTAAATTATTTATTATGATAATAATTAGACAAACAGACCTTAATCAGAACATTCTACTACACAGTATATAAGGTATAACCACTGGTAATGCATTATGAACTAATATTGAAGCAATTATATTAAGACTATAATTATATTAAAGCTAGAAAAAATAATAATTAAGTAGAGATTGATATTACTTACAGATACCAATGACACTGGGCAAATCTTTTTTACTCAGTCTTGAGGAGTGACCTTGAAGAGCATCCTCACTCAAAGCAAGAATTTCCACATCACTTCACAAAGGAGAATGTTAGAAGATCCTGACATTAAAAAGTGTGGCTGAGCTTTTTTAGTATACAGTGATTGACTGTCAGATGTCTCCAGACCAGCTGTGTTGGCCCAGCAGCTTTAGATAAGTTATTGGTAGTGTCACTTGTTTGCTCCTTTGTCAGATACATTACCAAGTCAATTAGATCTCCACCTCACTATGAGGATGTTTAATTTTGGGATTGATGAGTCAGGCTGGTTTCAACATTATTCAACACCAAAAGCAGCATGATGCCCCCTTCTCCACCCACCACTGGTAGCTTTGCAATTCAGCTTTGTTTGAGTTATTTAACCCCATTCCAGGCAGAGCATCCTGCTACACTTCTACACTGCTGTATTTCATTAAAATTCATTTATTGGTGATGGTATCTAAGACAGATACCTGAAAAACAGCAAGTATAGAAATATTTTGTACCCATCTTAGCAGAATATCAAAATACTGACATAAAGGATATTTTCACCCTGTAAACAAAATCACTCATTAAATAATAAACATTCTTTTTGTTTTGTTTTGTTTTGTTTTCAGGTCCTAAGAAACATTCATTTATAATGGGTCTCTCCAGAAGCTCTGCTACCTTGCACTTGTTGTTACCATATGTATCTCTATAATAGAGGTGCAATGTTTGTGTGGATAAGGTACATTTTACCCTTGTCATCTGGAAGTACATTAGTCTCTCTTGGCACAGACACTTTCCTGGATAAAATGGTATTCTTCTGGTTGAAAGTATGGAAATGAGACTCTAAAGCAGGTTCCACATAGTTTAGGCAATTTCCTTACACATGAATAAAAACAGAGGACTGACTAGCATTTGACCACATGAAACAACTCCTCTTTTTGTGATGTGATTTTTAAAATAAGATGTACATATTGAGTCAGCCCTGTTTTTTAAATTAATGCTTTCCATAAAGGAGTATTCTGACTGGCTAGGAAATGCATTTGTGCAAGTTTATCTTTTGTTGTGGAAACAGAAGTATTGTCTATGATCCCTTTGGTCTGAAAGGCATAAAGACATTTGGATCCAGTTAAGGTATATTCACTGATGTAATTGCCTACCTTTACATAGATTCAAAAATGAAACAGTTGGCAGGTATGAATATGCCAACCTACATAATTTTTGCCAGCAGCCATATGCATGCCTCCAATGCTAAAATATGAGGATTTTGTAAACAAAAACTGTTGATACAAACAACTGATTGTACATTGTTCAATTATCATTTTTTCTTTTTATTTTTCTGTGGGGTTTTTTGGTTGGTTGGGTAGTTTTGAGGTTTTATTAGTGCAGCAGCAGGAGGCTTATGGAAGGAGCTGTCATGCAGATATAGGAATAAGCTTGAGCTGATATCTCCAAAGCACCAAGCTTTCTAATATTATTCATAGTATCATGATAATATTGTTCAAAGTTAATTACTACTGTTACTTACCTAATTGAATATACATGTATTTATATATTTATATACTTGGCAAGGTTAATAATAAATGAGTGACTTTGGCTTTTCATGCAGTTTCCCACTTCTAAGAATGAATCTTTCTAAGATAACTTTATCTGAAAGGTTAGGCCAGCTTACTTCCTATTTTTCTTGCACCAGTCACTATGCCTTCCTGGAACAGGCTTTCCATGAGTTGGATCAAACTAATACATAAGATTCTGATGCTCAGATTCAGCCAAAACCTCATAAAGTCAATATCACTCATAAACCTTTATGGACTGGCTCTGTTAACACAGGCAACTCATCTTCACCATAGCAGTCTGTATTACTACAGCACTCTTTCTGAGCCTCTGCTCTGATTAAATCACATTTTAACAAATCTTAAACTGGAATGAGCTCTTATTATGAAATGACTAAAGGTCACTTTTCTTTTTCTCTACACTGATAATGGGCATATATACTTACATTGTCAGCTGTTATTCCTGACAATGACAACAGATGAAAAAAGAACAGACATTTGCAAAATATGGCAAAACTACAGCATACTATAAATGTTAATAGCTTTATTCATTTCAGATCTGGAATGTGACAAAATGACTCATGCTGGAGAACAGACTTCCTGGATCACAATGCGAGGTAGGAAATGAAATTAGAGATGGTTAACAGAAACAGCATTGCAGCTCAGCATCCCACACCCACTCCTGAAACAGTTGTCCAAAACTGTGTCCCTCTCCTGAGGTTTGAAACAACATTTATAATATTTTCATATTGTCTTTCCTTTCTCAACTCCTCACTTTTACCTGGTGATGGAGGTCTGAATTTCCCCTGCTGTTTCTCATGATAGTGGCCCCAGAGTGAGTGAATGCAAAAGCAACAGAAATCCTAAAGGTTGCTCTCGTGGAATTTCCTTGCACATTTTGATCCAATATGATAATAGTTTGGGAAATGCTGTTCTGAACAGAAGCAGAATGAATGCTAAACAGACACAAAGTAATGTGTTTTGGCATGGAAATTGATCTCTCTCTGAATCTGCTAGGGTCATCATCTAAGGGAAAAAAATTAGACCTTTTATTTGTTATATGTCATCATATAGTTCTATTTATACTAATAATATGGAATAAAATAGAACTATATAATTAAATAAACGTATACTGAGTTAAATTAAAAATTTTAATGTTATGAAAATATTTATTTACTGTTGATACTATAGGAATGTCTAACACTGGAATTTTTTTTTCATTCTAGTTTAGCATTTAAGGAATTTTTGAAAGATAAAACTCCCTCATGGAATGAAAAATGTGAGTTTTCCTCTTCCTTACTGGTAACTCAAACTGTTTTTTGAATGTAAAATATGTTTCACTGAATTATCTTTACATGAAAAAAAATTTCGTTTTCATGTTCCTTTTCTTCCCATCACTGTCATTACTTAAGTATCTTATAACATATTAATATTCAAAAACAGATGACATAAACTTGGTTAAACTTTTCACTTCCAAAGGGTTGGTCACTTATCACACACAAAGCATGGAAAATTCCTTTGAAATATTTCTAGGGGGAGGTTTAGCCACAGAGTTAATTATAGGAAGATGTGTTGTTATAGGAGGGATTTACAACTAATCTTGAAAGAGTGAATCATTACTTTATTCATAGTGAATATTTCTCAGTAAAAGAATTAAAAAAATCAAAGGCAAGCAACTGTATCATTCTCAAAAGATACAGACAGTTATAAAGGGTATAAAAGATGTGAGTTATTACCACACCAGACAGATAGGAAAAGAAACACAATATAAAGGTCAGGTTGGCTCTAGAAACTGTTAGAGGATCTTTTCCAGAACAAGTACAGCAGACCATCCAAGTGATGTCTCTTCAAAATGTCAAAAAGCAGAATTCAATGAATCAGGCTTA
>WEIU01005276.1:276813-300234 GCA_013389925.1 Aegithalos caudatus | reverse complement strand
AAAAAAAAGAAAAAAAAATAAAAAAAAAAAAAAAAAAAAAAAAAAAAAAAAAAAAAAAAGTTGTTTTTTTCTTTCATATGATATAAATATTTAAATAGCTTGTGCCCTCCAAAAAATATGGAGGTAATGATAGGTTATCCTGGGTTACTGGAATTCCCACAAAATGTCTCCTACTGTCTCTTGCCTCAGGCCAGGACAGCCATCTCTCAATCAGCTGAGATGTCACACTGGTGACTTTAGAGAGCACAACTTCCACTACCTCTTGCTTGATCCTGGCTGGGTTGAGTTAGAACAGCCCATTACATCAGCACAAAGCAGAAGTTATATATATTGCAGCAGTTTTTCATGCCCTACTAGAAAGCAGTGAAGCTGAAGATTTTCAAGACCTTGTGATAAGCAGTGTGTCACAGAGGAACGTACGCGCTCCTGCAAATGGCAGTGGGAAGGATTTTAAATTGCATGAATAAGTAGTCATTTCTACCTGCTCAAAAAAGAGAATAGTCTCTAACAACTAAGCTCTGATTTATTTGAATAGGATTCTTTTGAAGGATGTCAGATTAATTACTTAGGCAAAAGAAAGACACTCCAGATTTATCAATATGAAGGTCCTTTAATATTAAAGTTTGCCAACACAACGTGCTGAAGGAAGTGATTTGGGCAGAAACATAGACAGCCTAATATATATATATATAAAGAATAGCACTGCAGGCTGTAGCAATTTTTCTGCTAAATAAAACTTTGTTAACTTGGGTTAGGATATGACTCATACAGTGTCAAGAACAGATAAGAAAGTAGAGCTTATAAAAATAAAGGCAAAGGTAAAGTAAAGGAATATATAAATATTAACAGTTCATTGTACTTAGATGTGGTTTGAATATTATTATTGATTGAGACAGGACTTAAGACCATCATTGGTTTGGGGTTTTTAGTCAAATTTTGGATTAGCTCAGTGATACTTAGACCTTCTGCAGTGGTATGCTATAT
The DNA here is from genome assembly GCA_013389925.1 of Aegithalos caudatus. Lineage (NCBI taxonomy): Eukaryota > Metazoa > Chordata > Aves > Passeriformes > Aegithalidae > Aegithalos > Aegithalos caudatus. The sequence continues at coordinate 299,250 of WEIU01005276.1, read as the reverse complement.
AATAGTGTGTCCATTAACAACTCTACCATAACAGTTGTATATCACTATCTGTCAAAAGTATATATTTAGAGTGGGAACCACCTTACTTTGGTTTGAAATTTAAGTGCCTATATTAGTCAATCATTCAGGTTCCTTCTGCAGTCAATAGGCAGAGGGTGATTCATCCCACACTAATACAGGGTTGGTTGAATCATTCCCCAAAGATGCCTCTCCCTCCAAGAACTGTACTTTTCCTACCAAGAAACAAACAAAGAAACAAAAAAATAACCACGTGGCCTCTGTTTTCAATTCTAACCAATAAATGCAGCTGAAATTTCAAACATGGATTGCTTCAAGAATTCTGCACCCAGCCTGCAGACTGAAGAGCATTCGTGTGAATATCAAATGGCAAAAGCGTTGGGGAGGCTTGTTGGCAGATCATTAACCAGTTGAAAACAGGAGGGTGTTTGTTGAGCCATATGCAAAACTATAGTGGTATATCATTTTTAAAAATGACTGCCATTGATTGTTGCATAAAATAAAACTGCAGCTTGTGCTTTCTTAGCTCCACGACAGGGCTTTAATTGGGACTGGGAGGGGAGAGCGGCTGCGTGCCAGGGCTATATGCAATCATCCAGCTGTTCAGACTGCTAAAGACCTTAAGATGTTACAGCAAAGGAGCTGGCAGACACTCAGTCTGCCTTCTAGAGACCAGGGAGCATCCTAGCAAGCTATTTAAGGCTTTATTTAATATGTCAGTCATTAACAGTCAGAGATAAAAGGCAAAAGCACCATGTAATTGATTAGCTAGAAATGCACAAGTTTTTTATACGTACTAAGGTGCTTCACTATGTATGCCATTGCCTTCCTCTAACAGCACCTTTGACTTTTTAATTTGATTAATTTACTAAAAAACCCCGAATCTATAAATATCTATTTGATATTGATGGAACAAGATGCTGAGAGATGAATTTTGTATTGAGGCAATTATTGCATAAACAAGCAATGGATTCTCAAGCTTCCAGGATGAATGTCTTGGCCCTTCACCATAGAACTTAGTGCTCTGGCTCCTGATGAACTGTTCTTTCATCAAAATGGTGACCTGAATGATCAGTTTCTTCAAGAAACAATTTAAGGAATGTGTTATGAAGATTTTATATACAGTTATATCTAGACTAGGAAAAAAATCAAATAAATACCAAATTATATCTGGTTTTGTTCCCATCCTTGCAGATCATACACAATATAAGAAAGTATGGTCAATTTTAAAAAGAAAAAAAAAAAGCCTAACTGCTTCAGAAATATGCTTATAGTGCAACAAGATGGGGAGTTTTGTTATCTATTGATCACATTTTGACTTCAATTGCTCACTGGCATTATAATTAATTCCTGTGGGCTACGTTACTGAAAATAAAAGTTGAACTTTCATTATTCTGTGAGTAATGGCAGTAACTATTGCTGTAGAAAGATCTGAATAAGATCTAAATTTACCTAAATTTTTAACATTTACCTAAATTTTTGAAAGAGAAATAACAGGTTTGAAACAGTGACCATGGTTTCATAGCTGGAGGCACTTAAAAGAGCTATTTAAAACTGTTTAATATTCTTTTATACATGTTAGATTTGCTGGGTAACTTTTTGATATTTTGCATTGGGTTCATACTTGAGACCTTGCAGTCATGAGACTACATGTAATATAAGATGTGGATCAATTAATAACAAAGCAAATAAAACTATTTCATCTTTATCTTGTCCTATCATCCACCACAACTAGCACTTCTTTCATACCCCTACTAATTTCAAATCTGGTTTACTCAAACATTACTGATCTGTTGCAGAAGTGATTGTTTGCTTTCTAGCAGCAAGCATGCTGAGCTGTGTTCTGATGAGCTGTATTTGTAACCTGCAGAAAAAGTAAATCCATTAAATCAAAGAGAAAAAATTAAGATAGGTTAAAATACAGTATAATTGTGTTAACATGTCAGTTAGCTTAGCAGTTTTCTCTTGACTTACTGCTAGAAAAGCATTGAAAAATCTAATTTCTTCTTAAGTGGAAGCTTGCCCCAGGAAGTAATTTTGAGAGAAATTTTGACAATTTTACAGCACCACCTCCACTTCGGCTGAGTTACTAATTGGTACTAATTGGATAATTAACACCTATGCCTCTTCAAGCAATAATACAAATAAGTCAGTAGCAGCCCAAGTCTGCAAGAACATCATTATTCTGGGGTCCCTGCTTGCCTGTGTTAACTCATTAGTAAGTAGGCTGCAAGGTCACACAATGGTAACACCATCAGTCTTGTTTGCAAATACTCAAACATCTGCCAGTGCACAACAAACAGCAAATAAATCATAATAACGGCCCATATCAGCCCCAAGAGCTGTATATATAAGAAAATTTCTGAGAGTTTTCTCCTAGACATCTATATATTGTATGAAAATAGAGATTTGTGTGAGAGCAAGAGTATGTGATTTGATGAGGATTTCAAAGTACCAAATTTCTTTTTTCTCCACTGTAAATTATTGTAATATTTTCTGGAAAAAAAAAAAGTCATGTCGTTAAGGAAGGCCTGGATTATTTTTTTAATAGGTCCCACATGGCCAAGGCCATTATAAATAACTAGAGGCTTAAATGGCATTACAAATATAGCTCCAGAATAAAACTGATTTGGGAATGAATGCTAGGCCTGTGATGCCCTGGGGGCTTGGTGGGGGAGGTCCCTGTCCCCCTGCCAAGATTCATTTAAGAGTGCCCCAAGCCTCACACACACTATGAGGTCATGTATGGATGCAGATCCTGGTGTCCAGGATAGGGAACACTAGTTTAATGGGGGGTTGGGGAAAAAAAAAAAAAAAAAAATCCCTCTACTTTCAAAAAACCCCACAGAATTTGTCTTTTGTTTCTTGCAGAGTTTTGATTGCAGTGGAATGATATAAACCAGTATTATTTACCAGAAACCTTAAGATAAAGGCTTAAATTCTGGTCCCCTTTTAATCAAGACAGCAAAGGAAAGATGTGGATTTGTTGTATCAACATATCAGTAAATTCTTTCCTTCCCTTTGGTAAACATGATTCAGCTTCTGCTGTGCAGCTGCTGACTCGATATAGATGGAAAAAAAAAATTATGGATTCATGAATATGGAATCCTGGTTTCCTTAGGCTCCTTGATCAAATAAGGAACCTTCATTTCAGCACTCAGCTCATTTATTACCTAACTCAACTTATGCTAAGTGGCATTGTTTGTTTCTATTTTAAAGCAACTAAACATGATGATCTAAGGAAGAATTTACTGGTGTGTAAAACCAGAGCAATGCACAGCAGTTATACTCCTCAGATTTCTGCAGTGCAGGGCAAAGTAGAAGCTGTCTTGAAATCAGTGTTGTATTTATAAGGTAAAATTTCAGAATTATATGTATGAAAGTCACATGGCGCTTTCTTAGGGTCAAACATGGAAAAGACATGGGTAATCTCCTTGGAGGAGATGATAGGGAGCCTAGGTGTTACTTTTTAGTTGGTAGCAAAGTTGATGACAAATCATAGAATCATAGTATCATTACCAAAACTTTTAAAGTTAATTTTTTTTTTAAATGTAATATTATTGTCTTAATTCATAAGGGAAGAACAATTCCATCTGTGTTTTTGAGGACGATTGAACAAATTCCATTGAAGAAAGTGCAGCAAAATTAATTCTGAACTGAGAAGCAGGAATTGGATTACAAGTGGTGTCTCCTTTAGAGCAGGAGTTTGCCAGCAAACAGTGTAGGAGCTTTTTGCTTTCTGCTTGATAACAGCTGGGGACTGGCTTCCCCCTCTGAAGAAACAGCAGGGAGTGGAATTCAGTTCATGGATATCTCTTTGCTCTGATGAGTCCTAAGCACAGGCTGGCTCTCTCTGGCTGGTTCACCTGGACTTGTCTCTCCGCAGAGATTGGTGACCTATCCCTCCAAAGTTACCAGGCTGTCACCACACAGAGGCCAGCAGCAGCAGGGAGGAATCAAGGAAGTCTTGCACAAGGTATATAAACTCATACATGTAAATATAGAAACTTAGATGGTACTTGTTTTATTTTCTTCAACACATTTTGTTACTGTACTCTTTTGTTCATGAAGACAAATAGGGAATTTTGTCCAGACCATGGTTTTACTGTAAAAAATACTATCTTATTTCTTGTTCAATATTTATTCTCTAGCATTGAACCAGTTACACAGTATATCCTACACCATGACTGTAGAGAACTTTTTTGTTTTGTGGGAGTAGAAAAAAAAAATGTAAAAAAAAATGCCAAAATGTAGACCTAAGTTTTTCAAATAAAGCAGTTCTGAGATGGGCCCTCATGTTTTTATCTGCAGCAGTCTTGCTCCTTCAAATGAAACATCTTTTTTTGAGCAGAAATGACCAATCAGGACCAATTGTCTTTAATTTTACAACAGTGACAAATGATTTGGAGAAGCTATGACTCATTTTACCCTAACCCAGACAAGATTATTCCAAGCTGTGTAACTGGTAGGATAAACCCAGCTGTGCCAAATCATACCCATCTGTTTGAAAATGTGTGACAAAAACTACTCTGGACACAACATACCAGAAGCATGAAGCCAAATAACAAGTAAATAAAAATAAATAAATAAATAAACCTGAGCTGCCTTGGAGAGAAGTTTTCTCACACTGAAAGAAAAAATATTGTGGACCATAGCCATAACTGATAGCACTTCTATGAAACAGGACAGAAGAGCATCAGTACATATTTACTTTCTCTCTTTATGTATTGGATACAACTGGCTTGTTTAACCTTTTTATTAACACGTTATATAAAACACAAAGTATAGTAGAGAATCACCTATGACTTAAAACAAAAGAATCTTACAGATCCATGCTTGAAGTGCAACACAGGAAGAATTTATACACCAAGGTCCATGACAGCAATCTGCAAGAAATGCTTGGGTAGCAAAGGGTCAAGAGCTCTTCAATTTTCAGCTGTAAAATTTATTAAGTGCCTGAAGTTCTGCTCTGAGCGCTTCTAGAGAGGTTAGCTGTGCAAAATGTCCTAGAAACTCTCCCTTGCCTAAGCCTGTAGAGAGTAATAACTTGGCATCCCTGAAAATTTCTTGCATCCTTCTGTCCATGCAGGATGTTCACAATGACCCAGACACTGTTCAGAAAGGCACTATGCAACTGTGGTGATTTAGCAACACTCACAGGGACTCCTTTGCAGCTGACAAAAGAACCACAATTCATATTTATACTTCCCTACTTTTGAAGTACATAATAATCCTTAATTTCAACTCCTAAATCATCATCCAGCATTCATGTAACTTGTTCAGGTTCTGATATGCAGCCTTAGTTAAATGATAGTGGAACTAAAATGTTTATTTCTTTCCTGTAAACACTTAATAATAAATATCTCATTCAAATTTACATCCTTCCATTTAATTTTGTTATTAATACTATGCACTTGTTAATCTTCCAAATGAATGAGGACTTGATATAATGAGAATGGTATGAGGATGATCCAGTGCTTCAGGCTGTTAATATTCAATTCCAAATTAATAGGACTATTATCAATTAGATTAGCTGGCCTGCTGGTGTGAGTGGCACTTGCCTGGGTCCTCCCCTTGAGCATTAATTTTCTGAATGGTGGTGGACAACCTCATATCTTTCCTCTTAAAAATCTGATTAATAAGAGCACCCACTATAACCACCTTAAGATAATGAATAGACTCTCCTAGCTCCCAGCCCCATTTTTATGTGACCAATCAGGTGTGAATGGTAAAAAAAGTTACTTGGAGATGAAAATAAATGAACATATTGTAGCAGGTAATTAAGGAGGATGGTTTGATATTCTGCTAATCCTGTTTAGCCTCTCCTCTTTTCCTTGCTTGCCAGCTACAGAATTGCTGCAGCCTGTTAATACCAGGCACGGGAGCATTAATTTAAATGAGGGGTATGTTCATTAGTTAGTATGCAAACATGAACAGTGCTGGGGCACAAGGCATAGACACCAGGAATTTATAACAAAGGATTGTCTGAAACTGCCTTCCTCTCTGTGTTCATTTACAATGTGAGTTGAGAAGTGTGCAGGCTTACCTCCAGTGCTGTGTGCAATTTTTGGGTGCCACAAAATAAGAAAAATATTTAGCTCCTAGAAAGTGTCCAAAGGAGGGAAGCAAGGATGGTGAAAGGTCTGGAGGTGAAGGTGTACGAGGAGTGGCTGAGGTCCCTTGGTCTGTCCAGCCTGGAGGAGGCTGAGGGCAGACCTCAGTGCAGGTACAGCTTCTCCTGAGGGGATGGGACAGGCACTGATCTCTGCTCTGTGCTGACACTGACAGGACCCCATGGAATGGCCTCAAAATCGAGTCAGAAAACAGTTTCCGTCTCCATCAAGGGGGTGTGCATCAATCCAGGCTCAAGACATGCTGAACTGTAATGGGACATTCATATCAAATTTGCTAGATCACTGAAGAGGTGACAAGATATTTATGCACATGGTCCTGATCTCAGCCCTTCATCTCTCAGTTTTGTTTTCCTTTGCTGTAAATGGGATTGAACTTATTTCTTGAGAAATATTTTAAGTGTTCCTGGTTACAGAACCTGGGTGAAGTGAGATCAGTCCTTTGCATGTTTGATATCTGAAGAGAACATGATAGGATCTTTATGGGAAACCATTTGGAGGATCCATCTCATAGAATAAAAGCATGAAAAGCTAACATCATAGTAATGATTTGTCAGAATTCTAAAGGGTCTTGAACATTTTACAAAGGTTAATTTTTAAACATTGAACTAAAAGCAGTTNTCTTCATACCCTGAAAGCGGGACACGCTGTGTTCCCCCTTTCCCCCTGCCGGGACATCCCCGCCGCTCCAGCTACCATCAGAGCAGATCGCACCCACCGGCCCGGGATTGCTTCACAGTCTCCAGCCTGGTGCCTCCCAGCAAGACCGGACTGCTCCAGGGTTTTGTGAGAACAAAGCCCTTGAGGTCTCGCCTTGTTTCTTTTTCTGTTTAGTATTATTTTCTGTAATATTTGTTTGCACTGTTATAATATTAGTAAAGAGATTGTTATCCTTTCCATAATTTTGCCTGAAAGCCCTTAATTGCGAAATTATAATAATTTGGAGGGAAGGGGGAGGGGTTACATTCTCTACTCCGGGAAAACCCCAGTTCTCCTGGACAGGTACCTGTCTTCCCAAACTAAGACACTCACCTTCCTCTTTAAATGGCCTGAGTAGCAAAAGAAAAATCCAAACTCTACTACATTAAAATTTGGAAAAGGTTCCCATGGAGATTTGGGAACTAATGATCAAAAAAACTTGTAGAGTATATAATGAAGAAGACAGTCAGAAAGTACATAGATAAATGTGGTATCCCCGAGAAAAATCAATGTGAATTTTATAGAAAGACATCTGGTCTTGCTCATCCTTTAAAGAGTCAATAATCATTTGCTATTGTATACTTGTGCTTCAAAAACCTTTCAACAGCCCAAAGATACCAAATTATTGTTTCTTTCCAAGATTATCTCATGAAAAAATAAATACTCAAAAATTGGGAAGAAAGGGTAGGAATAAATAGTCAGTTTTGTCAATACAGGAAAACTACTCTAGGATCTCACTGGGCCCAGTATTGCAACATATATAACAAAATTATCTGGATAAAGCCTGAAAAGTGAAATAGCAAAGTTTTTTGATAGTATAGAGGCCTTTCTGAGCTGAAAAGAAGTTATTAATACAGCTGCCAATAAACTCTCAATACTGAGCTACCAGGTAGGTTAAAACTTAGGAGAATAAATGACTAAATAAGGAAAAGGTAAAGAAGGATTATAGCCGCGTAAAACATAATTTTACCTTTGGAGTGGTGTTTTCTAAACTGTTGATTGTATCTGAGGAAAGAGGTTTCAGAGGTCTTGTAACAGGGCTTGTGAAAATGTTAGTTCAGGAGTCAACAACAGCCAACAGAAAAAAAAAATGGGATGTTTATGAGTTATTGCAAAAAACTACAGAACAAAACTGAAAAATGCAATGGCACTTCAGGCACATGAATCCTGGGTATTGCTGGGAAATCTGTCTCCCTGTCTCCCTGCCACTGCAAGGATATAACAGAAGAAGTACAGGGAAGAGCAATAATGATGAAAAAATTTACAGAGCAACTCCCAGAGGACGGATTAGACAGACAAGAACTCCTCAGCTTAGAGAAGAGACACTGTAGGGAGCTTTTGACAGAACTATAAAACCAGGAGTGAAACTGAGAAGGTAGAGGGAACTGATGGTTGTTCCTCATAATTCAAGAACTATGGGAACTCTGATGTGAAGTTGCAGAGCAAACAAACTAATGAGGATATACAGAGGAGTTCATTGTCACAGGAAACTGTGACGTCCCCTGCTGACAGTTTAAAAGTGAGACTATACTGTTGGAAGATAAAGACTTCTTAAAAAATATTAAAACCAGTATCTAAACTCTACCTTTGCATGTTCACAAGGCAGGGATTGTTGGATTGGTGTAAGGAGTAAGATTGCTGTGTTTGCTCTGTTTCTTAAGACTCTCATCTAGAAACTGATTATTGTGATTGCTGGAGACATGCTGCAAAGTTGTATCAAGTTCTGAGCCACTAAGATAATTCCTACATTCTTAGCATCACTATTAATTTTTCACTTGTGAGAAGATGAAGGCAATCTCTGTTCCTTTTTTTTTTTTTCTCCAGGTAAGCAATACCACATCATAGCTGTCCAATGTGGATGAGTTCTGAGCCTTGAAGGAAATGGAAAAAAAATCCTGTTTGCCCCCAGAAACTATTCTCTTCATTACTTCTACAGAATAAATCTCACCAGAAAAGACCTTAATTGTTTCCTTATAAGTTTGTTTCTAAAATCCACTACAGTACTCAACATGCCACAGCTTATTCCAGTGCAAATGCTATTGTTCTAAACTGGAAATTACGTCCTTCAAGCTGTATTTGGACTAAATCAGTACAAAAAATATCTACCTCCTCTTCCCTTCATTCTGTTTCTAATGGATAATTCTAAATAAGTGAAATTTTGAGTTCCTTACATGAATAGGAACAATAGATAAAGAATTACATGAATTTAAAGTAAGTGATGTAAAATAAATGTTTATTCATTAGTAATGAGCTTTATGAATCTGTAATAAGCATTACCCTCAAATTTCAAGGTGTGTTGACTAGATGACTAAGAACTTCTCCAAGTTATTTAGCATACTAGATAAGATTATTGTCTGAGCTGTACAAAATAATGGGGTATTACATAACTGCATTTTCCTCTGTGACATTTTTTCTTTTAATTAGAAAAATAAAGTGCTAAAACACCCATTCAGGAAAACAGTAAAGCACGTACTTAACTATAATATAATTTATTCATTCAGATGGGTGTTTGTTGTAACTATGGCCTTACATGCTTTGCTGAAGCAGAGCCTTAACAAATAAGGCAAAAATTCTAACGAGGTCAACCAAAAATAGCAAATAGCATTTTGGTGCAGCTCTGTCTTCCTTTCCATCCCTATTGATTACACCTGGCCACCTCACTCCACCTACTCAACATTCACCACAGGACTGGAGCAAAAATCAACCCTAAGAATTAAGAGTTGTATTATGAAAATAGTGTGCCTGCATTTTATATGCCCCCGTGTCTTGGTTTTGAAAGACAGGTATCTGCCAGCAAAAGCTAAAAATCCCCCTTTGAATAGAGAATGTAAACCCCCTCCCTCAGATTATTATAATTTTGCAATTAGGAGCTCTCAGGCAAAGATTTGGGAATAGAAATAAGAGTTATTTACTAGGAATATTAAAAATATAAATGTAGTACAGAAAAACATGCAAATAAAACAAACACAAACCTTAGAAAACCCTGACAGAGTCAGGGATGTGACCCGACACCCTTTTGGTCAGGGTGTTAGAAGCAGTCCAGATGAATCCTCCTGGAGTAACAGACGCAGTTCTGTGCAGTAGAGATGGTCCTGTAGAAAGTCCAGTGGTGGTGAGATGGGTCCAGTCTTCCTCCAGGAATCCACTGGAAAACAGGATGAAGTGGCATGCCCACCTCTCCTTTTATCTAAGTAGGAATGCTACTTCACTGGGTGGAGCATCTCCCAATGGGATGATGTAATGTGCCTTATCATTGGTGAGGCTTAATGGCCCATTATCCGAAAATATTGGGCCCCAAAACTCGTGTGTGGCCACCCCTTTGTTTTGGTTAAGTACCCATAAGCACTCAGCAATGAGTTCCCTAGCAGCCCACCGGGAAAAAATTCCACAAGCACAAAGGAAACAAATCCAACCTCCAACATCCTGTTACAGCTGTAAATGTTACATGGCTGTGACAGGTACAAAATAAGTCAGAGAAGAACCCAAACTTTTCTTCCTGGTGAGTTTTCCAGTCAATTCACTGTGAGATTTGGGAAGGGGCAATTTGCTATGGGGCTGCACCAGCTCTAATGGATCTGGTTAGAAAATGCACGCACTGTTCCAGGCGTGTGAAAAGTATGGATAGTTTCAAGGCAGATCTACATATGGAGAAATACTGACTTTCTTCTTATAGAATTTCTGCCTTCTGGATGAATTTGTGTTTAAAATGGCAAACTTATTATTGAAGTACTGTCATTTTATACAAATGTTGTTTGCATTGCTCTTATTTTGATAATGAAAAAAGATACCTTTCAGCAACAATTCTCATTCTGCCATGGAGGACAGGAAACAATAAGTCTTTTCTTAATTATTTCAACCATTGAGCAAAATGTTTTAGAATCAAGAAAAATGTGAGTTGATACGTTAAAAACATTGCCAATGCACTTAATTTCTCAAAAATTAATATTATTGTCTTTTTTGCTGTTTCATTATAATTCAATTAAAATTATTTTGTGTTACAAAGCTGAAATAAAACAGCTTATTTATGCACATTAGGACAGTTTTCCTAGACTTCAGTGGCAAAGCATGGACATGAATCAGACACAAACTCTCTGTGCAAAGCACATCACACCAGATCAGCCTCTCCCTGGTGTCCAGGCCAGTGTGGGCACTGAAAGGTGGCTCATGAGCTGTGGGCTCCATCCTGCTCCAGTTTGCATCGAGCCTGTGCAAATCCATCAACAAAAGTCACCCCTATCCTAGCAGGAGTTGCATTTCACTCAGTGCTGCAACTCTAATGAATAAAGACTGTCCAGAGGATCAGCAGAAGATTTTATTCTGATTAAAATAACACATCTGTTATAGCAGGTTTTGTTTCCAGCATCTAGATAGCTTTCATCCTTCCTTTTATAGGGGGAAAGGGAAGGGCATTACAACAGTAGAAAGAGTTTAGTCTTTTTGTTTGTTGACATTTAGTTTCCTTCTCTTTGGGCAGATCCCCTATTGCTACAGCTTTGCACAACTACACTGAACTAATTTGACCTATGAAATACCTGTTTTTCATTGTAACTTTTATCATTTCATGGACCTGGACACACATTTAATAATTTGAGAGAGCCACAGAGGTGAAGGTGCCCGGTGCCCATCCTGACACAGTGAATCAAGTGGTCTGTGGGATGACATCTATCAATGCCAATTGTTTGGTTATGAATAAACTTGGGGTAGAGAGAATATGGGCCAGAAAATGAGCAAAGGGTGAACCTGTGAAAGCATGATGCATAAAGAGACAGAGGGAGATTTGTATGCTTTTATTTATATTTCTTGGAAAGGGACATTAACTACAAAGCTGTATTACTTTTGGGCCCATATGTAGGATTTTCTTCACATTTCTTTTAAAAAATGAGTAATCCCTGGGGCTTGTTGAAAAAAAAAACACAACAAAAAAAAACCCAACCAAACATGAAGAAGCAAGGAAAAAAGGCAAGAGAACAATTTTATGAAGAAAATTACTGGGTTTATGAATGAAAATGCTTTGTCGGAGGAGATTTTAGTATCTTATGACTTTCAGAATAATTTCTTTTTACTTTTGTATTTGGAAGTTCCTCTTTTCATCCCAATAATGTGAAAATATTTCATATGGTATTGCTAAACAGTTTATCTTGGTATATTTTACTGCGATGTTTTGTCACTATGAAATATGTGACAATTGGTACTTAAGAAAAACACTTTGGTAATGCCACTACAGTGCTTTCATATCAACACATTTAAAATCTTCCATTGGTTGAAAGAAGAGAATTACACTTTTAGCACAGTTCAGGGTAACATTTTTGGAATCTCATGAAATCTAACAACTATTTTAAACTGTAATGTCAATAATTCAATAAAGTAATATATTAGCAGATTCATGGTAGGGGTTTTTTTATTTCTATAGTTTTTTGTCTCTCTTTTGGTTTTGTCATTGCACTGGGATGTATCCTACAAAGATTTGTTTTTCTCACAGACTTGTTTTAGGCACTTCCCTTAATTAAAGCAACTAATAAACATAAACTAAGTGGATGTGTAGGATGGGTATTAGGAATGTGAACTGTGGGGTTTTCAGCATGGAACTATTTGAGAACACTGATCTCAGAAAGTTAAAGCAAATCAAATCACACAATTATCTGATATCAGAACTGATTCCAGGGACAATCAGAGCTGGGGTGGCAGTGAGCAGAGATGTAGTAGGGAGATAGTCACCTCATAAATATGGAGTTACTGTGAGCCCTGCTCAGTGTGGCTTACACTCTTTCTCAGCCAATCTCCCCATTAGCACTCTACTCTTTTAATTGGCCCAGGAAATACAGTTGGATTCTGTATTTGCTAATGCTGACTCCATCCATAAAAGCATTTGTAAACTGAGAATCTTGCTGCTGTTCTTCTCATCAGAAATACATAAAACTGTTGTAATGTAACAGTTGAAAGCAAAAGGGGCATCAGATGAAGAACTGAATGAATGGTACTTTCAAATGGAAAGGAGAGCTTTTGCAGTTGTTCTAAAAGTTGTGTTGACTGCTGGACTTCTGTCCTCCTTGGCCCAGTTGTACTTAAATGGTGTAAATTAACACTGAAAAGAGTGATGTCTTTGTATTAATAACTTTATTTTCACCAACCCTTCCAATGGTGAATACTGTTTTTTGCAGCCATAATGATGAAAAACATGAGTTGTAGCTGTCAGGCTGAACTACAGAACACATAAAAGATAAATATGTCCAACATACCCACATTACTATCCTGGAGGGAAGCAAAACTCCTGGATGCTGCCCAAGTGATGTTTGCCTGCCACCACTTCCTAGTTATACATGCAACATCCATGTTCTTATTAATTTTATTAATGAGTAAATAGAAAAACATCTGTATATTAAGGAACAATTCTGAATTACAAAATACTTGCCTGTGACTATTGTTTGGATTGTTGTTTCCTAGCTCTTCAGCAGACCCTGCAAGGAACTAACTTGACAAAATGGTGGCTTAGTATCAGTCTTTTCTGCATAAAACAGCATGACATTCAGAGTAATTTTAATTTCCAGCTCCATGATCACTTCCTAATTTCTAACAAAAATAAATAGCAAGAATGAAGAATATGAGGATATATATATATATTGTGAGATCATCTTACTCCTCCTGAACACATACATGTTCTGCAATTACCTCATTGTAGAGGGACAATTAATGGATGGAAGTAAGCTATTTTGTTTTACTTTCTGTTTGAAAGGCAAACTGATGTATGCTTGATGGAAGATTGGTTATACATTCCTCAAGTTGCTCATTGCTCTTTGTTTTAATATCTGCTTGCACTTGCATGTGCATTATGCATCTGGCAGCAGCTCAGCCTTACATGACTTTAGCTTGAAGCCTTCTGGTGGAACAGGGATCCTTGTTTGTGGTGCTAGCTCCAAGATCATGTTGGACAAGCTGCTCCCTGGACAGGCCACAGCCACTCTGCAACTGCAGCAGCTGGGAGAGGGCAGGGAAAGGCTGGGAAAAGGCCAATCCTGGTTGTGTGCTGCTGATTCCTGTCCTTTGGTCTCTCCTGGGAGATGACCACATTCGATTTTCTCTGCCGCTTAATCTGTAACTGTACAATGCCACATGTGTCATTTTCAAACAAAACCCATTTTACAGGGTCTGCCACTTAGGTGCTGTCACCCACCCTTGCTGTGTGACACCCTCAGCCCTGTCTGCCCTGCCCAGCCACCCTACAGGGCCCCTACACCTGCTGACAATTCCCAGCCTGTGGGAAATAGAAAAAGCAGAAAGCTTGCATAGCAGTGGGGATGTAAGACCTAGAGAGAAAAAGATACAACAATGAGGACACTAAGACTGTGGTTTTGTGCTGTGCAGAGTTAGGCCTTAGCAAGTAGGAAAATATGTTGAGCAAGAAAATAGGAAAGTTTAATAATGAGGCTCTGTGCTTTGTTTATAGAAGAGTACAAAAAGTTCCTGGGTAATAAGAAATATTAAACAAACAACTATTGTTAGATATAAGGTATACATGTAGTTTTAATGATTGGTTTATGCAGATGCCTGTATGGTCTTAACAATTTGCTATTGGTTAGAAAACTTTTTAAAGGCCTTCTACCACGTAGAATTTCGGCTGCTGTTGGCAAGATGTGAGCTGTTGTCATCTTTCCTGTCTCACCCTGTTCTGAGGCTCTGCAACAGAGCTCAAGAAAGGTCTCCCAACAGTCCTGCACTGTTATTTGGAAATAAAGATGCAACAGGACCCCATGCCACCCCGCTGGGCCAACAGNCTGTCTCACCCTGTTCTGAGGCTGATGCTGCAACAGAGCTCAAGAAAGGTCTCCCAACAGTCCTGCGCTGTTATTTGGAAATAAAGATGCAACAGGACCCCATGCCACCCCACTGGGCCACCAGCCCCTGCTCCAGCACCCCAGCAGGACCAGCCTCCAACTCCCCACAGCCCTGCCCTTCCCAGCCAGGAGTGCCACAGAGCTGGGCCAGTGGCTCACATCCCAGCCCCAGACATCCACAAAGCCAGGCAGGTGCCCAGTGCCCAGGACTGGCCCCTCCTGGAACTCCCAGCTGCTCTGGGCTGGGACAGTGAGTGTGACCTGGGCTGCCCAGCCCTGCCCTGCCACTCCCATGGGGAATCCCCACGCTCCTGGCCCCAGGGGAGCTGCCCTGCTCTTGCTGCACCCTGAGATGTGTAAGAATAGTCAACCAAGCATATGAAATTAGTCCTGAAGTGTTAAAGGGCCATGGCCATGCTGGGTGATTTGGACATAAAGTGATTTCTGACTGTGCACATTAGGTTTGCTGGCAGACACCTCGGTGCTCTGCAGAGATACATCTCTAACTGAGTTTCCTTCAGTATTTCAAACTATAAGAATTTGGATTCAGTGTGCTGGGCACATGTCTTCTTTACAAATATTTGAAAGAGTAAAACACTGTCTACACCGTTCAGAGCACAAAAAAACATTGTTGAATTCATATATAAGTTGTTCAGACTTGCTAATATATTTTAATCATGAACAGATCTGACTAAAAGCTTCCTTTTAACTCTGCAGGTAATTGAAGAATTTCACAAGAGAAGAATGACCTCTTACTGTGTTTTTCCTTTGTTTCTGTTGAGAGAAAAGTTTCAAATTCTTCTTTCTAACTTCTCCAAGCCTTTTTAGTCATTAACCCTTCAATCTAAGTGCAATTATTTAAAACATTTTGGTGGAAATTCCTCTACAATCACAATGATTTATTAGAGCAGTTGCCTCACAGTTGAGAGGTCAATCTGTAGATACACTTGAGGATGACAATAATTAAAAAGCCCTTGAAAAAATGTCATTGAAAAATAGGAGTTTGTTCCAAATATTTTGGATGTGAATTTAGCTCTTGTGGAACATGCCTGTGAGATGAAAGATGAAATCTGACTTTCTCCACAGAGCTTGATGGAAAAAAACCCCAGTGGAGCTTTGCTCCAAGACTAGTCCTAAAAGAGGCAGGTATTTAGCCTCCAGAGGTGCATGGATTTTGATTTGTTGGGAGAGGCAATGTGAGAGTCCATTAGCTCCCATTGCAGTGTGGCTTGGGAAGGTGCAGACAGGACTGGCTGGAACTGAACTGTGACTGCACCCCAATGTCACACAGACAAGTGAACAACAATGCACTGCTAAAAAAATATCAGCTGCTCCTGGGCTGTGCTAGGCTGCTACAGGGATGTGAAAAGGACTTTGAAAAGCCTTGCTAATTAACCTCACATTAAAAAGACCGCTGTAAATTCATGCAAACCTGAGCTGGCAATTACAGTTTTAACAATTAGAATAGTAGAGTTTCTCTACTCTATCTGTTTTTCAGGGATTTAAGCATTTCAGAAAATACCACACTTGTGTTTTGCCCCATTCTCAAGCTGCAACATGTCCAAGTTACCCAAAATCTTTACACAACTCCAAGCTTTTTGCTTCTTTAACAACAGTTTCCTAAGTCCCAAAGGCTCAAGTTCCTTAACATTTGCTCTTTAGAATGACATTTTCTTTCTTAGACAGTAGTGCTTGTAAAAGTAAACTAAGTGCTATTTTATCAGCAAGGTAAAGCAAAAGAACTTGATCACTGGCTTGTTTTTTTGTTTTTTTTGGGTTTTTTTTGTTTTGTTTGTTTGTTTGTTTTTTTTCACCCTTTCACCAATTTATTTAGTCACCGGTTCTCTACTTAACATAATGCTGGGTCATTTTGATAAATGCCTTTGAATTTTCTGCTTCAGGTGCATGATACTCAGAGGAAGACTTTGTAATTTTATTTGTGTTCAAATATTTGTTGTCTAACTTTATTATCAATTACAGGGCTATTATCTGCATATTTTTTCTACCTCTAGTCACATTCCTAAAATTAAACAAGTGAACTTACACCTATGCAAGACTATGAAAATGGAGAGTGAAACTGCTCTTGAGTTTTTTGGGTTTTTTTTTGACTGAAGAAAATGCATTCTTCTAGGCATAAAGAACAAACCACAGCCTATGCATATAATCATGCATATGCCACACACATAGTGATCTGTTCTTTAACTCTTCCTCTGTACATGGTAGCCCCAGCAGATGTGTCCAAACAACCATGAAGGACAGGTTTAAAGTTAGATCAAAACCAGCTCATACTACTATATAAGACTTTTTCCAGAAACTTTAAGGGGAATCAGGAATATTTATAACAGGAAGTGCAAACCTTCTATACAATACACACACAAAAGGAGAAAATAAAATTAAAAAGTAGTAAAAGCATAGTTTGTTGTTTTTAATAACTACTACAGTGATGTTGAGAAGAATAGTATATGGGAGAAGAAAACTTTCCTTGGGTTTGGAGACATTTTATTTTGGATAATGATGAGGTCTCTCTGGAACTAAACCACTTAATTCACGGACTGAATGTTCCTTGGATGTGATGGGCAGTTTTGTCCAAGTGCAGATATATTTATACTAGATTATTTGTAATGGACTATAGTACTAATAGAAATAGAATAAAGATTTGGTGAAGAACACCTAAAAAAAAAATAGACTGTTTTATTGAAGTTGTAGGCATAGCAGCGTTGGATCCAGATTACTGTGATAATCTTGTTTTGTTCACAAGTTTCCAACCCCGACAAAATTCAAAACCCTCTTCCAAGAGACAAAATTTCAAATACTTTGGCTTTGGGAAAAGGTCCCTAATGGTCCCTAATTTTTATAAATTAGGAATGAGAACTAGATGTCGAAATATCTTTGAGGATAGGGACCAAATTATTTAAGCATTTACTGCACATGACAGTATAAGCCAAAAGATGCCTAATGATAGCTATGAAAATGTAATTAGGCATTACTTCACAGAGTGCTTAAGTCTATGCATGAGGCACTGCTGATTGCCTTTGTAAATATGGTTATGAGTGCTGTAACTGAGAGGTTATTTTGTAACTTTTTAATAGAAGGGCTTTAATACAGGCTACATCATCCTGCAATAAATAATTCCTTTTGGCATTTATTTTTATTTAGTTTCAGTTACTAAAAGGCCTTTTTATTAAAGATTGAACATACATTTTTCTCCAGAATTAAGTACACCAAAAATCAAATCTAAAGTAAACATTTCACAGCACTGTTTTATATGTAAAGCTTTCTAATAATTCTTCAATTTTACAAAGATTGTAGCAGCAAAAAAGAAGGCAGGAAAAAGGCATAACATGATCCATCACAAACACATGAGGAAGCCCATGACAAGATTTTTGTGCCTTCACCAGTATTTGTGTTCCCAGGAGGTAAGCAGGTCACCAATTTAGCAAGTACTTATCAGCAAATAAGCTTTCAGGTTTTTCAGTGTATTTAGAGTGCTGACTTTCAGTTTTGCTTGAATAGATTATAAAACTAATTCTAAGATGAAACCCAAGCTTTTTAATCAGCTGTGACAAAAGCCTATATGCAGTTTTGAATAGCACTTCTGAAAGATGGAAATAAATTACCTCTTTATTTTCAATACCAGTAGAGGCTTATTTTCCATTTACACCATGTGATTCTTGTTAGCTGAGGGAGTTGCCATAAATTAGTTAGGGCAGATGAAGTCTGTAGCACAGTCATATTTCCTTTTTGCTTCAAAGCCATCATTTTAAAGCATAAATTATCACAAGGAAAGCTTTTATGTACTTTTCTGACTGTTTATTCATTTTGATTTATAGAATAATTAAAAGATAATATGAGAATCAAAATCCTACATGGTCAAGAAATCTGGTTTTAATATAGGCTAGGTCATTCACTGTGGTTAGGATAAATCACTTATTTTTTTAGGAAGGAAGGTGTTTAAGTAGAGTTTTACAAACAGCTCCCTTACCTAGATTAATCAAGCTGTAGAAATATTTTTGATGCATCATAAATGGCCTGGCAGAGCCAGAATGTAACACATCCTCCTGGAAAAGGCATGCATGGTTTTGTCGGATTAAAAAAAAAAAATTAACCCAGAACGTTAAATATTCCCCTAAAATTTTAGACCTTTCTTGCCAGGGAATATGATTACTGAGCTGAAAGTTGGGACAACTTCCCATACAATCTTTTGGTCTATTTTAATATTTATTAGATTGTTTATATTGATGAAAATTCTAGATAAAGTCTCATTTTGAACAATCAAATGCTTGTTTCAGCTAGTAGTTGACAATAAGCAGCTGCCTCAACATGACCAGCAACAAGTCTGCCTTTAAACATGCATCTAAAAAAAGATCAGTATATTTAAGTGGAATCAAAGTATACAGATACCTTTAAGGACAGATAATCTATCACTCAGAACATCAAACCTCAGACTCTGATCATGTTTGAGAGTCTATTATTAAGTCAATAATTTGCTGAAATGGTCTTTTAATAATTGTCATTAAAATATATTGTTCATTAAAATATTTTGTTCATCCTAAAATGCAATTTCCAACTAAAGACCTCCCTAGTATTTCAATTAACTAGCCTCAGCTTTAAAAATCTAACCAAATAATTCCAATAGCATACATTAGAAACACAATGTAAGATTTTCCATGGTGACTATAAACTGAGTGAAACTTGTTTTCTGGGACAAGAATTGAATAGCAAGAGTTGCCAGTTCTTGTTTTGCATCATTGATCCCAACCATACTTCCTTCATACTTGAGCAGCAAACAATGTACATTCTATATGAACATATATACACACACATAAGTACATGCACACACACATATGCATCCCAGAGAATGACTTTAAAAGTTACATGTCAAATATTCACTATCAAAACCAGCCAATTACTCTTGTTGCTTGCTCTGTGATTTTTTTCTTCTTTTAAATATACAGTATGCTACTAAGTTTTGGGAATGGTAGTTTCCACTGAGGTTTAAAGTGACATATTTCAGAATTCACAGAGTGTGTTGAATGCAGGTTTTGCAGTGCTACAGGCACCAGTGTGGTCTAAGAGTTCTCTGCATCTGAGCTTAAAACACACACGTACTGTTGCTGAAATCAGGGAGGATTTTAGATGCAGGGATTCTATGTGATTAGAGAGTGTCACAAACCAATCTCATCACTATTTGGTTGTTGCATGATGAAGACATGTACTGTGACATTTAGGGGCCTCAATTTAAAACCCTCTTCATGAATAGAATAATTGTTCTGAGAATGAGGTATAGAAAACCTGATTAACATGATGGAATAACTTTATCAAAAGAATGTAATATATGTTGCTCTAGTGTCTTACCTTGATTTGGACTTCAGGAGTTTAAATACTTCAGAAAGTTTTGTGATTAGATTAGCTTCCTGGAGACCAGATCTGTCTCAAATAAGACTCCTGTTTGTGGGCCAGCAAGACCCTTAAGCAGGATGATAATAATTGAAATGCAAGAAAAGCAGGGAATTCTTACTGAAGGCTCTCTGAACTCAGCCAACAGTGTTGCTGCAAACATACATATGTGTGTGTGTAGATATATATGTAGGTAGTGTTTGCAGAACTGGGATGCAGAATTTTTACTTAACCCCAAAATAAGAGCTACTGAACACTAAGAGACCATGCCTGCTCATAAAGTCAATGTGTTCTTAAATGCTGAATATAAGCATATATGCATATAAGGTAATGTTCTTCCTGTTGTCAAATCACAGTAATGAGATTTTGGCTACTGATACAGGCAGTCTGGAGTCACAAGTGTCAGTCATTAAATTTTTGTCTCTATCCTGATTGCCTTCCTTCTACATTGTTGTTATGGAAGAACAGTGATCACAACTAGGTCAAAATGAGGTTAAATTATCTTCCCTCCATTTTGGCCTCGAGAACAGACAGAAAACAAGCTGGAATAAGAAAAGGGAAGCAGCTATACCATCTCCCCACATGGCTTTTAAAGACAGCACAGAACGTATGGGAAGCTCGGGATCAGCTGTTGAGAAGTGCATGAATCCCATTTTAAATTCTGTAATGCTGTGCATGTTATGGGGGAGGGGAAGGCATGCAGGAACTGCCACCCTCCCCAAAGCACCAGAATGTGAAAAAACAAGTCAGCTTAAAAAGGAGAGGCAGAGGCCAAGAAACCAAGACATCAGGAGACAGACACGCATTACTGAATGTCTGGATTGCTGTGGGACTGGGAGAATCTAACTGATAAGTTGGGAAAAACTTGGCAGTGGGTGATAACAGGGTACTAAACAGAATGGAAATACTGGAGGAGAAACTACAGGCTCTTCTCACTAGCTGGCGTAACCCAGGCTGCAATTTGATCTCAGACAGGTTTTCTAGCAAGAGCCCCTGTGGTGGGAGCCAAAATTGCATCACTGGAAGTTTGAGAGAGTTGGCACACACCAGGGGCAACGAGAGGGAACTGAAAATGGGAATATGGACAAGGAAATATAATATCTCTCCTCTGAATAATCCAAGGACAATTTCATGCATTTTCTGAGTAATGCTTTTTGAGTATTTAAGGCTGGCAATACTTCACTCTTTTCCCACTCACTTTATTGAAGTAATAAACACTGATCATCACAAAAAACTTTAAAAATACTTTTGGAATTATCAGATTATTGAAAAACTCCTCATCTCCTTAATCCCTTAAATCTCTTTATGAACAACAGGAGGGCAGAACCCAGCCAGGAGACACTCCCTGTGTGGAGGGTGTGTCCTGCTGCTTCACATGGGGGACAAGCCCCTTTCCTCAGAATCTATCACCACATGCTTTGCCGCCTGTAAATAGTTTTCTTCTAGTTGTTCATTTTCTCTGACCTGGTTTTCTTACCTAGTTCTATTCTGTTTAACTCTGTTATCTTCAAAGGTGTACATTTCTTCTGATATACTCTGGAATACATGAAGAGATGCAAGTCCTTTATCTACACAAATACAAGTGAAGGCATACATCCTTTCTACAGCTTATCCTTAATTTCCTGTACCTCTATATATTTATGAATTATCTATGACTTAGTGTTAAAGCTGAGAAGCAGCTAAGCTACATTTGTATTAAATACACTATATTGTTGTCTTATAAACTAGTAAAAAGAGGTGATTCTCTGCTTGTCTGTATTTGAAGGTGCAGTTTTTAAGAGTTTGGATTTCTCTTGTAAGGAAAGCGGGTGTTTAAACACATCCAAGAACATTTATTTCCTGTGCCTGGTTACTTTCCCCATGAGGTGATGCAATCTGCTTGGGGGCCTGGAGAGATGAGGGAAACAGCATAAAAGGCAAGTCCTGAAAGTTGGTATGGCGAGAAAATTGAGGGGCAAGGAATAATGGTGGGCTGGAGGCAGCCATCCAAATTGACACTTAAAGGAAGGTTGCAAGGAAGCAGTGCCAGTGGGAAGCGTTTTGTCCCTCACTGCAGTGAGAAGGGACAAAGATGCGCCTTTCCTGTATTAAACGCAAGACAAAATGTTTTCCTCTGTCCCGCTTTCCTGAAAACGGATGAGAGATTTGCCAAGCCTGCAGGTACCCTGCAGGTACCAATAGGCTTTGGAGCAGTGCCACTGGGCGAGGTATCCAGGACCTTCGCCCCTCGGAGGATGAACTACAAAGGAGCGAGCAGAAGACAAACTCCAGCGCGTTTGTGGTTTGATCGCTGAGACAGAGCTCCCAGCCCCGGGGGGGCACGGGCAGCTCCGGCGGCACGGCCGGGGCACCCCCGCCTGCCC
>WEIU01005276.1:231750-276658 GCA_013389925.1 Aegithalos caudatus | reverse complement strand
CGATGAGTTCCGCGATGTCATCCGCAGCCGCTCCGGTAGGCACCGCTCCGCTCCGCGCTCCCTCCTCCCGGGCCGGGGTCCCCGAGCAGCCCGAGCGCTCGGGAGTTCTCTTTGCCAGCGCTTTACGGAATTACTTTTTACATCAGCTGAACTTTTCCCTCGGCTGTGCGGCGTAGAAGGGGCTCTCCCGCCGGCTCGCTGGGCGAATCGCGCATCGCGGCGCGACGCTCGTGTCCGTGTCCCAACAAATGAGTGTCACCGTGCGGGTCCCGCGGCGTCCCCTACCTCGGGCTGTGCTTGTGGTGGCGGGCACGTTGTTAAAGCTGTAAATGGGAACAGCTGTAATGCTCCCCCGGAGGATAAAGTTTCAGGTGCCTGGGCCTTTTTTTTTTTTTTTTTTTTTTCTCCTGGAAAGAAACCAAATCCGTGGTAGTAAAGGTATTTATAGACCATTCAGCATTTACTCATTTGCAGCGCAAGTGTATGTGGAGCTACAAGTTAATTTAACTCTTCTCGAGGCTATATGTGCTTGCCCAGTAAACAAGCTTTAAAGTACTGATGTCCTTAGATAGTTAAATGACTTCTTAGAAATGATCTCTTTTGTGCTTGTGAAAAAGAGCAACAAAACACTTGTGATGCATTATGGAGTAATTAGGGCTGGTATGGAAATTTTACTCTCGGAGTGTTTGGGTGGTAGTAAGTAGAACTTATGATTTCTGTGATAAGTTTTGAGAATGTTGCTTTTACTCTGGTAGTGTAAGGACACTTGCAGCAGAATTTGGTGCTTTCCCACTGAAGTCTCAGTGATACAGTTCCTGAAGTTACGTTTTTTTTCTATCGTTATCACCCTACTGTTTCTTCTCATAATAATTGCTTCTCCTTCAATTTGGCATTTAAAAGGATGAGTGTTGCCCGTGGGGTGTAGAAAGTGGTGAAGAGCTAGATGGCTGTTTACTTTTTTTTTTTCTCCCCAAAGACCTTCTTTTGGCTTCTGAGTCATGTCTTTTAGCTGGGTTTCTGCACCATGAGAATGCGAAAGAAGTGTCTGGTGAGCTGTGTCCATAGTCATTCCTGGTTAGGCTGGCTGTGTTACCTCTTATAGCAGCACATGTTCCCTGTTCCATACTTAGCTCACTTACAGTTTAGGGGATATTAAATGCAGACTGAGTGCAACACAGAAAAAAACTCCCTTCATTTAAAGGCTTGTCCTGGTAGTGTATAATGAAATATTTGGACAGTTGCTGATTGGAGATGAGAGAACTCGAAGATTAAAAAATATCTTCAGGTCCATGTAATTTTCAGGAAGTGAAGTTGAAGGCAGTAACTTTACTGCTAGATGCTTACAACTCTGAACTGAGTGCTTTCTTCCTACATTTTTTTCCTATAGCTCATAATTACTTGCAGTGTTCAGTTGGATTTCCCGCTTTAAAAATTCATAATTGAGAACAGACGCTGTCTGAAAAACGAGACAGGAAATGTTACCTATGCATTTCCTAATTACCCTTTATACCCTGTTTCACTTAGAAAGTCTGCTTCCAGATTAACTTCAGTGGCAATATGTTAGTTACATCATAATAAGTGTAAGATCTCAAATGGCTTTAAAATGTTTTTCAAGTTTCCTGCTATAAAGTAGCATTAGGATTTAGATGTTAGTAGTAGACATACAGCAAACATTTGTGCTTTTTAATTGGGCACAATTCCCTGGTGTATTATCTATGATGAATAAGAAACAGAATCAGTTTAAGAATCACACAATTGCCCCAGATGTTTATAAGCCTGGAGAGATAAGGAAATTCAATTTCCATGGTAACATTCATCACAGGTATACTTTTTTTTTGTGGTATACCCCATAGTGATCTCTTGCTCTGCTTATCTTTTGTTGTTATTATCCTACTTCAAATTGCTTAAAATCTGACTATGGATTTGGGAAACAGTAATGAACAACAAATAAACACAGCTGTTGGCAGAGGCAAACTGAGAAGAACTTGGTGAGATGGTGTTTACAAACCTCATGATGGGTTCATTTTGGGTTGGGGTTTTTCTGTAACTTATGACCTAGGTAAGGCGTTTCTGGAGTTGGGATTCTCTGTTTGGACATGTATTCTTGGACAAATTTAAGTTGGAACTTTTAGGAGGGCTTCTCAAAAGTGAAATGCTGGCAGTGCATAATCATAAACACACCTTAACTCTGTAGTGATGGTGAGGAAACAAAATTGTTCTCAGGAGGTGCCTTCTAGGCCTGCAGAAAATATTTTGGGACATATTGAGGAAGATCTTGGTGACTGAACATGAAGATAGTGCAGTGAGCTCGTGGAGATTTAGGGCAGCAGGTACTGGATGGGCTTTAAAAGAGATTGTATCCCACTTGATTTCCACTGTGTTTATATTAATTTCATGCTTCAAGGGTCTGCTGCTTTTTGACAGCTCCTGGATAGGAAGTTTGACCTTTGACAGGTGCAGGTCATGTCTTCCCGTGAAGCCAGAAAAAATATAGGGTAGAATGTGTTGCTGTATTTGCCATATCAAAATATTCTATTCTGCCAGATTTAAGGTCATATTTAAAAGCTCATAGCACCAATATTGGATTAAGATGAATGGCTGATGCAGATAGTATTAATTTGGGCATCCTGCTGTCAGTTCTAAGTAAAATAATTGAATAAAATAATGAGGATTCACTTTCTGTAAGGACAAAATTTTAAAGTTTGTTAGTTCTATTTGCAGGAAAGGAGGCTCTCAAATATTCTTGATGTAAATTTTATTGATCAAGTGATTTCTTGCAGTATGTTACACACATACAAACACACATATAAAAAGCACTAGCAGAAAAACACCTACTAAATTGTTTAAAATACACAAAGCAGTTGTATTGCAGAAGTTACTGTCAGGGAATTTTAAAAAAAATTTGGTTTTCCTTGTTGCGTCTCTGTGGGGATAATTTCAAGCTCTGACACTAATTCATCATTTCTTACTCATACAGAATGGCCTCAGTTGCCTGAGCTTTGAAGATTCACACATATGCAGAGCTTAGGAGTGAGGAATGTAGGCTGTGCTGCCAGAGGGAGGGAAGAATTTAGTGGCCACTGCAGGGGCTCTGTTCAGCATGTCCTTGTCATGTGATGACATAGGGAAATGGGGGTAGCAAAGTTTATTTCTGACTCTTGTATATGGCATGGCTGATTCTACTATAAGAAATGTGCTGGAAGGTATCCACAAAACTGGATATCCAGTGGAAATACCTATGGAGCTTAGCCAATAATTTTTTTAAGCCTTCTTGAGATGTTGCAGAAGTAACTTTATTACTTTGAATATATTCATGGCCAGAAAATCCTGTATGCTGAATGCCTACTAGGGGAGGGAGCAATAAGGAAGGAGAAGTCAAAGCTAATAAATTTATTTAAATGGGATATTTTGCACAGAGAAGATGGTTAACCTCTGGGGATAGATGCTCCATATATAGAGGTGTTTGGTCCAGCATTTTACTTTTTTGTAAGGTTAGCTTTGTTCAAATGCAGGTTACTGGATTCAGCATGTAAGAGCTTGTTGTAAAATGTCACTCCAGTCATTTATCTTACTGTCCCTTCTGGCCACAATGGTATTCATTTGTGTCTGCCTGGCTCTTCAATTTAATACTTGCTGTCCAAATTGGGCCTTTCCCAGACCTGATGGACTATCCTGTTCCTTTCTGGTGTGAGACTGAGGCTGAGCAGTCCTTTTGCCCTGGGCAGGGGCACTGGCAATTCTTAAAATAGTGGTGTTAAACCAGAATCCATCCAGGTCTTGATCTAAGATTGCTCCAGAGAGCTGCTGAGATAGTATTAGCAAAGAGACAGTGTAAAACAACTGCAAATGTGGATTTTTACAAGCTGCTGTCACTTTCCAAACCACTAATAAGCATGTCACTCTAGTAAGTGTGGATCTCTAATGTATTGTACTTGATTTCATGTTTGTTGAACACATGGAGAACATGCCTTGGGAAATGAATGTTGCAGAGCTTTAAAAAAAAAAAAATCTTATCTTTGTGATTTAATTTCTCTGAAGAACATGTGGTTTCCATTTCTCAGAATGTCTTTCCTGGCTGTACAGTTAAATAGCACCATCAAGTCGCAAATGCATTTGCATGCTTGCTATGTTGAAAGAACACTGAAAAAAAAAGAAGAAGTAAATGCAACCCAAAGCTGAGAGTGAGTGACTTTATGCAGTAAAAAGAAATCTGCATGCCATAAATACTTTCTCATAAATTTAATGAAGATTTAGACTTTATTACTGTTTCAGAACTTAGTAACTGTAGTCATGATTAGCAACACAAAGCCCTCTAATTTTTTTTAGTTCATAGGCAGCCTTCAGAAAAGTGCTTAAGACCTCATTTGTTCTTAACTTATAGCACAAAATTATGCAGATCTGGAGTAAGCTGCTGTTTTAACTTGATGACTGCTTAGAAAAATGATTTGGTGTGGCTTAGTGGTTGAGTGAGGACTTTCTCACCCACATTGCCTTCTGTTAAGTTGCATGACTTGAAGTTCTGACTAGAAGACAACTATTTTATTCTTTATACACAGCATAAGAAAGAGATTGTTAGGAATTGGCACTAAGCAGTGTTAAACAAGTTTCCAGAATATATGCTTGCTTTTCTTTTTTACTTAATTACCATTAAAAGGTAAATCTACAACATGTAGTGGTGATAAAAGCAGTTAAATAAACTTATAATGGTGGTTCTTTTTTTCTCATCTTTGCTCCCTCTGCCCTCCCCGAGTTTCATTGATGTTAAACTCTAGGTGACCAGAACTAGTGCATATCCCAGCCTGGATAATTTGAGTGGGTTCTTCTCCTCACTTCTCCCTGAAGCACCCAGAGACCTGAGAGAGTTCCCCGGGTTGCTCAGTGCACAGGGAGCAGCGCAGGATGCGCTCCGGCTGAAGTCGCCCTGCACACAGGGATGGCAGGGGGCTGTCAGCACCGCGTCTGACAAAACAAATGGATTGACAGCTGTATCCGCATCGCAGAGAGTGCCCGGTGACTCCCAGGGGATCGCTGATGAGAGGAACCCCTGGCGTGCCGGGGATGCTGGCACGCCCGGGGCTGGCACACGGCGTTCCCGGTGCCCCGGGGCTGACACGGCATTCCCGGAGCTCTGCTGGGAGAGCAGGTAAGCCACAGCTCTGCTCAGCGTATCCCTGCTCTGCTGGATGCTGGTGTGGCAGTGCTGCCCCAGCTGCAAAGCCTTGGATCCCCTTCAGAAATAAAGGAATGCTCAAGTCGGGGCTTGGCTCTGATCAATGGCAACTGGAGCTTGCAGTGAGGGGAGACTTGTGCTGGCTCCATTCCTAAAGTGCTCGTGTAGGAGGAATTGTGGCTCTTGTCCAAAAAGGCTTTAGGGGCTGGGTGAAACTGCTGCATAAGGGAAAGTACAGGGTCACAATGCATGTGTCAAAATAAATATCTTATTTATACATAAATATTTTACATACAAAAGTTGGGTCTGGATGGATATATTGTTATTTTGCTTAAAGAAAAAAGAAAAACAACCTCTGCTGATGAAACAGAATTGAAATGTGGATATAAACTGTTCAGACTAATTTGTGGCCTTGCCAGTTCATCCATGGTTTTGTGGGACACTTCATAGCTTGCAAAGCAATTTTGGGAGAAAGCTGGTAGTGATGTGGTAGTAATATCCTCCTGTACTTCATTCAACTTCAGGACATGGATTAGCTAGATCTAATAAGCAGAAGGAACTAGAAATATTTTGTACTGTTTACAATCACAGCATACAAAGGTGTATGTGTAGAAGGTGATTCTTAAATATGTGGTTTAGATGGGTAAAATAATATAATCAGTGAAATAAAGTTTTTCTTGAGTTCAGGGCTTCATTATGTCCTTTAAACTACTGTACTCAAATCAGTCTTTTGGGTTTTTTTCCAGATAAAATTAGATTACATATGTTGCTCTTGCTGAAATTAAGTTTCAACCTTGTTTTGGTTTTCTTTTATTTCGAGGTATTTCCATTATTTCTATTTTACTTGACAGGCTGAATTTGTTTTAATAGAATGAGGACCTAACTATCCACTGTATAATATGCTCATTGTAGTGGAGCAACTGCCTTACTCTGTAGGATGAAAAATTGACTTTTGTGGAGTTAGGTGGATTTTTTCCCCCCACCTATTTAAGGATTTTAAAAGCATGAGATCTGGTATGTTCAGAAGTGCTGATCAGTTTCAGCTTCTGTTCCTCAGTCATTTCAGTCTGAACAGAACTGGAGGGGATAAAAATCACTGTGAAAGGTGTTACCAAAATGTCTGAAAACTTATATCTTGTTTAGTAGTATTCTCTGATCAAAAGTAGACATTTCTTTTTCATTTCAATGGTAAAAAGTCATACAAGCAGGAGCTTATTTAAGATACTAAATTTAATAGCTTCCTCTATAAATGTTTTTTAATTGCCTGCCTTATGTATACTGTTGCCTTGACAACAGTATTTTTTGTATGCTAAGAAGTTCTGCTATTTCAAATGGAGATCTAAAGAAATACTATATGTGTCTAAATTAGGTTTAGACCTGCAGCATCTGTAAACAATTATCATTTTTGCTGGTTGAGTGCAAGTGTGTTGGTTGTGTGCTGTAGCTGATTCTGTTGTGTGAAGTGCTCACTTCTCATCATTAACTGTATGCCCATTGGATGTTAAGGGTAATGGATTTATTTTGATTAAAGTGATCTCCTGCAATACGAATCTTTAATTGGCAGAATTTAATTCAACACTTTTTTTTTTTTTTTTTAAAGTTAAGAATAATTAACTGACTTGAATGAAGTGGTGACTTGTTTGTGGTTATCAGCAGTGGGGGGAAAAAGCCCTGCCTTGGTATTAAGTAACTTTGAAATACAAGTGTCTTCCTTGAAAAAGCTGAAATATTTCCTGCCATGATACCAGTGTCTCTCTGTGGTGTCCCATCTATTGTTGAATTTCTGCAATTGCTTTGAATAAAGTCCCATCTCTTATATCTGCAACTCTGAGTGATGTGCTGATTTGTGTTACCTAGAAAATATTATACTGAATGTCAAGGTTAGTTTTTGTTGTCCTTATCCTGTGTGATTGGTATCAAGAACACAATGTGATTGAATTATGCTGCAGGATGCAATCAGATACCATAAATAGTAGTATCTACAAAGAGTCTTGGAAGTGGTTGCTGGACTGCTTTTAAAGAGCACTTTGGCTTGGCTAATAAAGCCATAGATTGGATCCTAATTTTGAAATATCAGCCTCTTTATTAGAAAGATAATACACTGTATAACTCATTTATTGTTTAGAAGAATGGCTGGATTGTAAAGAAATATATATATGAACTAAAGGAAGTTTATGTGGTTTGTAGCTTTCAAAAGCTGCGTTTATCTTTTGTTCAGCCAGTGTATGAAGTCCTTATCAAAGAGGATGTGCACTAATCAAATAATTTAGGATGTTTGTCCTGCTTAGAAATTTTCATTTCCACTTTGATATACAAGGAGAAAAACATAGAAATAAGTGCAATATATATCAGCTTCTGCCCAAACACTGTTTTCCACCTAAGTTTGAGATAATCCTATAGGATAGGAGCACCTGTAAAGAAAGTCCATCCAAAAGTTTTCACTAAGTCCTAATGGTCACAAATAAGCTTCCTGCTTACTTGTATGATAATGTATTAACAAGTAATGCATTGAAGCAAAACTATTATTTGACTATGATTTAGTGATTTTATCATGTTAACTTTTTTGCTTTATGATGGAGCCTGCTGTTCTCATTTTCTCTAATGTCAAGGAAAACTTGCTGTTTGGATTTTATCAGACTGTTTACAAATATATTTGTATGACATTTCCACTTTGTCAATGGAAGTAGACTGGCATAATAAAGGTTGTGTAATAAACTTACATGCAATAGTATTTCTGTTCTTGATGGTCCACATCTACCATGCAAACAATCTTCAGGAAGTGGCTTTGGCCTTGCAGATGGCCTTTAAAGTGTGAGGTATAATCTTCTACACCTATGACCTGAACTTATTTCTTCAGTCCTAAGTGTGCCTTCTGACTGTAGGGGCATACAATTTTTTGGTTATCTAGCATCACAGTAATCACATATGTTCCTGAAAAGAAGCTAGCAGCTGAGGAAAAAAAATCTTCTCTACAGCACTTTTGTTTCTGTGGGTTTTTTTTTTTTTTTTTTTTTTTTNTTTTTTTTTTTTTTTTTTTTTTTTTTTTTTTTTTTTTTTTTTTTCCCATGCACAATAATTAAGCTAATTCAATTAGGTTTTGTGTGATCTTTCCCCTTTTATCTCAAGTGTAATGTTTTGCTGAACACTAGAGGGAAATAACTAAGAATTGGCAATGTGCTCTTGCAAAATATTCTTCAGCTGAATGCTGGCTGCCTTCTCAGAATGATTTCTGGTTGTTGTGGATTTAAACAATTATCATTTCATTATCTTGAAACTCTGTAAACGTGTCACTGGTCCCTAATTTGCTGGAAATGTCAGTGTGCTGTGGAAAATGTGTGAAACTGCAGAGGACTTGCTGCTTGTTTGGGATTCTTTCTCCATGGGTTCCTGCACCCAACAGATGGGTGAAGGAAACTTCTACTGAGTGAAGAAACTCTCTGGTCTGCTTCCCAATCCATACTGGACTTGCTAAATTGATGTTCATGCAGTCATATTTTTTCCTTCCTCTTTGTGATGCTGCTGGCTGGCAACAGCAATAGTGACAGTAGTGCTGGAAGATGCCCTGCCCTCTGGGATGATGACTGTTTTCTGGGTTGTTTTTTCATAGCTATAAAATCATCAGTAGTGCAGGAAAGAGCTACAGGTTGAGGCCTGGTGACATTGCACCAAGATTTGCTATCTCTTCATTCAGCATCTGTGTGCTGGCTTGGTCAGAGCTGTGCAGGCTGGGTGTGACCTGAGGCTGCCTCTGTTGAGGTAAGGTCATGCAGGTCCAGACTCTGAAAGCAGTCAAGGGAGAATTTGGTTCATTAGAGATAAATAAAACAAATCGTGAGTACTAATTAGATGTTATGGCCTACAGTAAAAATTTCTAAGCTTGCCCTGCCCCCCCAGGGGAAAAAAAAAAATCCCAACAAAATACTTACTTGAATGTAACCAGAAGGGTAATAGTGGTGGTCCTTGGGCAGTCTTCTTCCTTTCTGCTGAATTATTCCAATGACCTTGTCTAGAACTGTGGTCTATGGATATCAACCAGGTGTCCTGCTAAACAGAGAAGTGAGTCCACAAATGGAATGATTTGCATGGCAGAGTAGAAAATTAATTCATCATGATGATTGCCATTTGGCTGATAGTTAAACAGAGGCACAGATAATACTAATGCATTCTTCCTGCAAGACTAAGTCAATTAAACCCCATGCAGCTGAGACAGATCCCTTTTCATCAAGATTTCTTTCAAGGCTCATGTGACTTCCTCCACATAATAAATTAGCAACTGGGAATGGAATACCAAAGTCAGTTTCATTCTTTAAACTCTTAATATAAACTCCCTCAGGATACTTTGGGGAAAAAAAATCAGCTACAGTACATTTTTTTCCCCTGTTTAGAAATTGTCTCTTAAAAAAATATTCCCTGAATGACTCATTTAGACTTATGCAAAATATTCTGCTAGAAAGTTCTTAGTGAAGTGGTATGTCAGGATTTCAATCTTCTGTTGTGGAAAAGAAGAGAAGGTGTATGGTGCATAGACACATGACTCCTGCAGTCAAACAACTAATTCATATTCGAAATGTAAGCACTCACCAGGAAGAGTTTAAATCTTCTGGAAATCTAGGGTAGTTTTAAAAGATCCAGAGCTTATATTTAGGTATACTGCATTTTTGTGGCTAGGCTGTTTAAAACAATTATTTCTGCTTAATTAATATTAACAATATTTTGCATCTCTTGTAGCTGCTGCAGTTTGAATAATTCCAGGGTTTAAACTATTAATTTCATGTAATTATTTTGCAAATTATTCATTGCCTAGGTTATAATAAAGGGGAGGTTTAAGTATCAATCTGAATAAACACTGTGAAATCATAATTGTTTTGGAAGATGACTTTAGTGCTTTTTGTTCCAAACCATTATACAATCTAGTATCCTAAACAGATAAGGCAAGATCAGTCAAACTGCAGAGGTATTAATATTTAAAACTTGTGCTTTGTCTTTCATGAGTACTCTTTTACAGATAGCAGAGAGAAGGCTTCTTCACTCCATCTGAAAATGAAATAACTCTTTTCTGAAGGAGCAAATGTTCTTAAATAAAAATAAAGCTCACCAAGAATTGCAGTCCTGGCACCAGAAGTCCACGTGTAGCTAAGCTTGGGATCCCTTGCCATGATAGGGACCCTCCTGCTCAATAAAGGTGAATCTGTGATTCTAGGTGTTAAAAACACCCCAAACCAACCAAACAAAAAATCAAAAAAATACCAAACTGAAAACAACCTCAAAGAACCCACCCACACAAACCAAACCACCCTCCCACCCCCTAAACCTTCAGAATACAACAAAAAACTTGCACACAGCCTCCCTGCCTCCCAGACTGTGAGAGAAAAGCTGGCCATAGCAGTGTGCTATGTGTGCTCTGACTTTGCAATGTTGATTAACTGCTGTTAATCTACTTATGAAGGAGGAAGATGAATCTGAATTTTATTTCCCATGTGGGTGGTCATTCTCTGATCAAATCCAAGTTCAGCTCCCAGTTACACCCTGCCTGAGCCTGACCTCTTAAGCTCCATTTCACCTGACTTCAGAGGGAGCTTCAGCAGGGGCACCTTCCTCAGGGTGCAGGTACCACTGCTGTGTGCCCAGGAGCTTGGCTTTTACAGCTCCATCTCATGGACTACAGGGTCCTGGTAGAACTGGATACAACCTGCTGAAGCTGCTAATGCCTGGAAGAGAAGTTACAACCAAAGCACAAGCACAGACTGTTTCTTTATCAGAGGCTGAGACACGTGCAGCTCTCAGCAGCCTCAGCTGTAGGCTGGGCTAACCTGACATGTTAGTCCTGATTGCTAGACAGTCTTCCCAAAATAATCTGCTGATGGCTGTTGGCACTTCTGGAAGTGGAGTACCATGTGAACAATCCTGTATCATAAAAGAGAGGATGGGATGTGGTAGTCCTCAAGTGACTGGGAGGAGTGGGTGGTGGGGTTTTCTAGGCAGTGGGATCGTTGTAGAAAAGGGAGAAGCTGGCTTGCTTGTTACAAATGTTCTGGCTGTGCTTCCCTGCCAGAGCAGTGTTAACAAAGGAGAGATGAAGACTCAAAATAGACAAATGTATTCCCTGTAAATAACACCATGAATGTGTGATACATAGTGCTACTGTTAGAGTGCTGCATTAGTGTAAAAAAAGTTCTGAGGATATAACTAATACTACTAGAAAGGGTATATTCAATGTACCCCTACCTAGACAGGTAGAAAACTTGTGGAGAAAAAGGTATAGTGTCTTAAAATGTAAATTAATTGACAGTGACTGTATAGGAGGGAATAGTTAGCTGTCTTCTGTCTCTCATTTTTCTATGATATATATGTATTCTAACTGGGAAAGAAATGAAAAGTTTAATTTCACTTCAAATGCCTTATTAAGTATTTTGTTGTAATTAAATTAGAATGCTGCTTGCAGCAGTTTACAAAATGCTTGTCAAAGTAAAGAGCAACTTGGCATATTTCTTGTTTTCAGAACTTAAAGAGCTAAAAAACCCCTAGCACTGGAATTAAACCTGCCTTTTTTTTTTTTTTTTTTAAGAGTTTACCTGTGTAGAAACTGATTTTGTAGGCTTTTCATACAGCCCATGAGTGTGACTGGAATGAGGAGATCCCTTTGGAGGGTTGTTGTGAACCAGAAATTGCACTGGCTTACCTTCAGTGCATATGCAGCTTATTTAATGAAGTGATGAGCAAAGTACCTAAGCCTGAATACACTAAAAGGGAATGGAAGTTGACTTTTCTTGATATAATTATGCCTGGGATTTGATCTATTTCTTTCCCTGTCCTGGTGGGAAGTTTATCCACTTACTGCTGTTCATAAGAGCTTAAGAATGCTAAATTCAGCTGTTTCTTCAATGCATA
This sequence comes from Aegithalos caudatus, assembly GCA_013389925.1. Classification (NCBI taxonomy): domain Eukaryota; kingdom Metazoa; phylum Chordata; class Aves; order Passeriformes; family Aegithalidae; genus Aegithalos; species Aegithalos caudatus. The sequence continues at coordinate 264,600 of WEIU01005276.1, read as the reverse complement.
TATTTGTTCAAAGATATTCTATTCAAGCAGAAACCAGGAGACTTCTGAGTCAATTATCAAAATCAGTAGAAAATGCAGGTGTGTGAAATGTATCCTTTTACACACAAAACGTGTCTGGTGTTTTATAAGGAACCAGCTGAAGTTTATATAGTGAGGAGTTTGGCATTTGATATTTATATGTGCCTTACTTGAATACTGTTTTCTGTCTCAGTTCAGGAAAGTTTTCTGGCAATGCCATGGGATCACTTACTTCTAAAATGTAGCACCACTATGTAAGTAATGCTCGAGTTAACTTTGAGTTGTTTCATAGCACATATATATCCTACACATGGTGTTGCCTGGGATGCTTGGAATTGGGTTCCAAACTTCAGCTTTCTGTGAAATGAATATATTTTTACTGACTTCACTGATCAGCATATCTAAGATTCTTTTCTGCCCGAAAGAATACAATCCAGTGATTTGTGGTTTAGTGCAATCCTGATATGTTCAGGTACATATTTCAAAACAATAATTGAAGTAGGGTCTTAAGAGGGCTTAGTTTTCTTTTAGGGTGAAATTAGTGTTCTGCAATATTTAATATCCATTCATAAGAATATATCTTAATTATTACTGTATGATCTCTTTACTCTTCAAAATACAAAAATACCAATTCTAATAAAGTGACATGTTTAAATAATTAAAAAATCCTCCCAAACCATGACAACATAAACCAGTACAGGCTTTACTTTCTGTTAGTCAGTCAGGCTTACCTGTCTTCCAAGTACATTAAGACATTTTGATTTATAGAGCATCAATTCCCTGATAGAACAACTGGACCATGCTTCTTTGCTTAACAGGTAATTCTGAGATATAGCTTTATAATGTCATTATATTGATAAATGCTTTTGTCAGAAATATGATACAGCTGTAATGAAATTGTGGTTCCAAACAAAATTTGCAATCATAACACAGATGTCAAGAGTACCAGTTCAGCTTGATTTTTTTCCCTTGTCCAAGCTTAGCAAACCAAATAACAGTGGAGTTGGAGGAAGGAGTGCTTAAACAATATTCAGGTTGCCCCATGTCAATACCACTATTGATCAGAATGTAAGAAATGTATATTTCTGTTCATGAGGAAGCTTCTTCCAATTTTGTCATAAAATCATGACTACTTTGTTAACCATGGAAGAAGTGGTTTATGTTACAAGTTGTATATCCACTTGGAGGTGGGAGAGCTGCATTATAACTGCTTCATGCTTCCTTTATTTGCAAATAAAACACTTGTGCATGTGTGTGTAAAAAGACATGCAGAGTTGAAGCTGTAGTCTAGGAATGTACCTTGGAGTGCTCAAACATTCATCCCACCCTCTGGTTTCTGTACTCCAGTTGGCACAACAGTCAAGACAAGGGAAAATCTTACATGCAGCCATACAACCCTGGTGTGTTCTATACTGGAATGGAGACCAAGGCATTGCTTAAAAGATCCAAAGCTGTTTTTGCAGAATTTTGTTTCTGGATGGATGCTGCCACTTTTTCTCAGCATTTCCCTTTTGCTGTGGGTGTCACAGACAGCTCTGATGGTACCAGCAGTCAGGAAAGTGTGGGGATCTGTGCTTTGCTTCTCAGGTTGGCTCTCATTTTCTAACGTGCCCTGGTGAGTCCTGTGGTCTGTTCTCCCTGTGATAGAAGATACAGCACTGGAATAGTGTTCTGGGAATGTCTGTGTGTATTTTGGTGGCTCTTTTCCCCACCAGTACCTATCATCAGAGATGCATTAACCGTTTTGTTGGATTTTCTGGTACAATATATTATCTAGGTGGCTAGAAAATTGTAGAGGAGGCAAGATGTCCTGGAACATGGAAAAAGTGTGGAAAATTAACTCTGTTCATTCAGCAAGGAACCCATTATCCTGGTGAGATTTTATGGTGTCTTTTTTTTTTTTTTTTCCTCTTTCAAGCTCTGCCAATTAAAATTCGGCTATACAGAATCCTTGGGTTTTTTGAATCTCAAAGAATCTCACATTCATTACACACTAAGAGCTGAAAAATAAGGGTCAACCAGTGTCTGTTTCTTTGTGTTCTGTACATGAAGTTCTCCACTCAGGGACTTCTCTTGAGTGATTAGGATTGGCAGCAGAGGTACCAACTTTTTAAATCCTTGTACAATTTTTATAATACTTTCAGGGGTAAAGGGATTTGTTGGCTTCTGCATGTGACATTTTTTAATACTCTAGTAAATGTTAGTAGTGGCAACCCCTCTTGGGGCAAGAGGAATTGGGCTGAAAGGAGAAATCTTGGTTGAAGAATACCTGGAGTGGTTCTAGAGAAGCCTATGTCCTGACCAGTGCTACACAGAAGTGTCCTGGACTTGCTCTTCATCAGGCAACCTCTTGATAATTTAAACAATGCTGCATGAAAAATTAGAGTAAGGGTTGTGGAATCTGTAGTTCGCAGGAGAAAAAAAGTGAATGCTTTCCAAGAATGGGAGGATTCTTCCCATTTTGACTAAAATCCAAAAGGATTTTATTCAAGTGACCAAAAAAAGCTATGAAAACATAGTGAAAAATTCTAAAGTATATTTGCAAGATAGGGCATTTCAGCATCATGAATTTCTCTGTAACATAACACAGAATACACCAACTTCTAGGATCCTGAATATGACCTCAGAAAAATAAGGGGGAAATTGTGCAGATGGTACTGCAGCAGTGGATGTCAGCTAAACTGGTTTAGTATTCAAAAGAGAAGTTTGGAACTATAATTTAATTGTAGAAAAACTTGAAGAACATAAACCACCTTGGTTTAAAGAAGTATTTGTAAATGTGTATTTTATTTGCAGAACCACATCTCCAGCTGTCAGGTTTGACAGCAGATTATGATACTAATCCTACTTAAATGGTTATGTAACCAATTAGTGGTAGGTGTGATGAACTCAGTGCAGCCTTGGAAGAGTTTAGCATTCAAGTAATGTATTGTGTATGGAAAAGATTGCATGGTAAATGTTGTGGATTAGAATTTTGGTCATTTTCCTGTGTTGATGTCTATAATTCTGAAGAGTGAGGTCTCTCTCTTGCTAAATGCATTGTCTGTTTTCTAAACATACCTACGTATGATGCAGAAATCTTAAATAATACCAATTCTTAGTCCTATAATCCCTGTTCCAGAATGTGGTCAGCTACTCGAAAAGACATGTTTATTAATTGATACAGCTAGTTTGAGGTTAATAAACTCCTGTCTAGAAGTGAGAGAATATAGGTGAAAATCATGTAAATAATTGCATAGCATCGAAAATAGCTTCTCCCTTGGTGCCTAGGATCATTCTTACCAGAAGAGACTAACAGACCTCTGTTAACAATTTTTCCAGGCAGATAAAAAAATGGAAATGAAAGTTTTGCAGAGTGAAAATACTCTATGGAACATGAACTTCTTCAGTTTAGAGATAAACAATGTAGGTCACTTCTGTCTGGCCTCTTGAGGAGTAAGTGGCCTTTTTGAGGTCATGATTTGCTGATACCTCATGGATGCTGTGTCAATAACATTGTATTTATCTTAATTGAATCTTGGAAACAATATGGTTAGAAGATAAGGCTTTTTAAGACTCATGTTTGCTGCTATATTCTCTTGTCAAGATCTGTGGGGTAAATATTAAAATATTTAACATTCTGTGAGTGAAGGTTTTGGAGCCCATTCCTTTAAAGCACAACATCTAAGACTCTTGGACTGTTCAGATTCCTTATATGTTTAAAGCTTTAGTGTATATCTTGGGGAATACTGGAGCTTGTGAATATATTCAATTTTACCATCATACTTGAACAGTTACTGCTAAGTTTTAATTGTTAAAAAGTTAACAATTAAAAATTAATTGTTTAAAAGTTAACTACCTCACTGTAGCACTGAACTAGTAAGTTGATCAAACTACCTTTTTAAACCCAGCAAAATGACCCCTTTAATTCAGCAATGTTGGAAGTGATAATCTCAAGCTTCCTGTGTACTTCTCTGTTCTCTATTGGAAACTATTAAAGGCAGATCCAAAGGATTCAGGTGAAATTCTGTGTCTGCATCCACAAGGATTGACTGGGAATGCAGTATGGCTCCACATTGCTAAGGATCCCAGGATCACTGTTTTGTATAGTAGGTCAAATTTTTGTTTATTTTATTTTTCAGCTTCAGATTAATGTCATGTTGTAGTTTAATTTAAGCCCCAGTTTGTTGTACACTAATGCCAGGTAGCCTGACTTCAGGCACCAATGAGATCGAGCTCTTTCCTCCATGGTAGTGCAGTTCAGGTTTTGATTGAAGGCCAGCTGTACCCTGTTTTCTGGAGGTGGTGTGTGCATAAAGATTATTGGTATAGGGAAAGGAGAATTTCCCAGTCTTTGGTCTGCATTACAGATTTGTGGTTTTCAGCTTCATTATCGACTTATCTGCATTCCCTTACAAGATATGTACTCCAGCACAGCAGTGCAAGCAGTTCAAGTTTAATAGCTTTTGCTGGAAGAGGTTAAGAAGAAAAGATATGGAAAAATCTATTCATCTTTAGAAAGATTTTTTTAAGTGCTTTTCCATAACAAGCTGTTTAATTATTCAGTGCAATGTAAACATAAACAGATACTCTTTTACAAGGAATAACTTCATTAAATATCTATTCAAAGCAGATGCATATATTTTCTAACATGGCAGGAGGGCTGGAAGGTACTTATCTAAGGAGGAGAAAATTTAGTCTATAAAATGATTGAATAATAGATATGTTATTTTCTAGCTTGCATGTTCTTTTGGAGCATTAGTGGCATTGTAGACCTCATAAGCTTTGCAGAAGAGTATTTTAAATCTTCAAACTCAATGGGGCACATATAAGTCAGTGTACATACACAGGAGTATATTTGCATTGTGACTCTCAATCTTGCATACATATGTGCACAATTGAGTCTCTCATGAGGAATGTAATTTACAACTTATTGAAATTCTCTAGGCTATAAATTTCGGTAAGCAGCTGCTTTTTCAAGGTTCACGTCCTCTGTGCCTTTTTGTAAACCTGCTTTCTGAAATGCTCCTTTCCCTGAACCTCTCTGACTTACAGGAGACTAATGGGGGAATTCCTTTTGATTTATCATCTGTGCTGTAAATCCTCCTTGCAAAACCCTGCCTGCACCCCCTCTTCTCTGATGCTACCTATAGTGCACTTTTATATGTGGTAGCTTGTTGCCACGCTGCTGCTTGCCCTGGGTGACAGCCCTTGCTCTCAGTCTGGCTGCCCCTGGCTGCTCTTCACTTGAATTTCATTGCTAGGTGATGGATTTCTGGTTTGAAGCGTGTGGTCTCAGGCATCCATGGGACTCTCCTACCCACAGTTACAGGGTTCTGCCTCTCTGCTCCTGGTTTTTGCATGGGCAGTGCCAGATCGAAAGCGAGGAGCTTAAAATATTCTTAGAGGTAATTGGTAAACTGTGAAAGCTCTGAAGACTGCTTCTGTCCTAAGCCTCTGTACAACTTCTCTTCAAATGAGTTTGCAAAAGCCCTTTCTGGTCTATAAAGTGTATGAAATCGGGTTTTTCCTCTAGACTGTGCTCGCAGCTGGAGTCTTTCTGTCCCTTTAAAAGCTGCTGTTTTGTTCCAAATTCCATGAGGTGTGTTGCAGTTGACTTTTCTTTCAGAAAGGGCTTTATATCACTCTAGCCTGTACTCCCTTTGAGTCAGTTATAATCAGGAGCAGAATTTATGTGGAGCAGTAAAATGTGATACTGTGTACAACCAGCTGAAATTTGCAATGGCTTATCCATGGAATTCTTCCTGTGAAAGCTGTTTTGTACTCCCTCCCTCCCTACTGCTCATTACTGCACCTCTGGAGTCTGATTTCAACCACGGGGAAAATGACTGAAAGAAGGGTGAAATAAAGTTCTCTACTGGAGTTAATGCTTTTATATCCACTAACTGTATAGCTGGCCTACTTGTTGACATAAAGGAAAATGTCATGAGGAAACAAATAGCAAACCCTGGCAGCTTTGCAGCACAGCAGCCCTGTGACAGAGGAGACTGCAGTGCGTTTTGTAGCTCCTTGCTTACTCTCCTCCCAAACCTGCCTCTTGCCCAAATTACACTGCCTCCAATAAAACATTACCCTTAGTCTTGTGATTTGTTTTTTATCTTTCCTTAGTTTTGATTTCACACCTTTTTATGATCCCTTTCCCTGGTGCTTTCTCTGCCCTGAAATGACTGTGGGTATAGTGTTGCCTTCTGCAAAATACAAATGGAATTAATGTCAAATAAAATTGGGATAACAGAAAAGAGTTTTTTAAAATAATTTTTTTTCATAACATCTGTGCTTCAAATATTTGTTTTACTACTGGAAACAACTCAAAGTTTTTCTGCTTCTTAATCCAGAAGAGCTGTAAGCTTAATGTTGAATATATTCATAATTCTTTTGAATGTTTGGGGTGTATTGGAGCAATTAATATATAATAATATATACCTAGTGTATGATTCATTTTAATGAATTTAAGCTGATTATTTGCAATATAGTGAATATTCTAATTGGATGTTGCTAATTAAGCATTCAGTTGTAACTGATTCAGCAGCACTGGTAGGGCTGCAGGTATGGTCAGCCTTGTTTTGCTATATTTGTTCTTCAGCTTTACGTTTCATTGTCTTGTAAGAGTTATCTAATTGCAATACAATTGCAAACAAATCCAGGCATTTAAGAGCTTGAAAATGATCTTACTGGATCAAAGCACAGCAACTGAGACTTTTTGTGTGCATGTGTATCATTGCATTGCTGCTCCTATTGAGAGAATCTTGCTTAATTTAATTTTGTGGGAAATGTTTTACTGTTCACAACTAGCTGCTTATCAATTTGAGCTGTGTGAAATAAAGACCGTGCCCTCAGGGCTATGGCCCTGACAATGAGGATCATTATCAAGATGCCATATGATGGTGTTGATAAGCATGCACTGTCCTTGCAGAATGACAGAAAATTGAGTTTCTTCTATATGCTTTGCATGAGGCCAGAAGTATTCCTGCTTATTTTAAAACCTTGAATGTTTTTCCTCTTGTAAAATAATCACTTTGATTGTTTTGGACTGTGTTGAATATCTACTTGTTAGCACTGAACACAAATACTAGACCGTAGTAGTCAGAAAAAAATCAAAAAAGAAAAATCAGAAACATGATAAAATCTGAATATTTATAAATATTTAAATATCTATTGTCAGCAAAATATTTAAATGCAGTATACAGCACATATCTATGATGGTTTTAGCTAGATTTAGAGATAGAGTGTAATTCTGTTTGCCATATGTGGTTACTAGCACTGAGAAGGAGACAGTGAGCCTTTGCTTCAAGCTGTCAGTCTTAAGGAAAGTGTGAAAAGCTCTACTCAATTATCTATCATTAGCCACCACATCTCCAGTGAGGGTTTAGTACCACAGCATTCCATCTCTGTTGAAACATTAACAATTCTTCAGCTTTGTTTTTTCATATTATCCTGCTGAGCTGGGAGGGGGGGGCAAATATTGTGTTTTACTCTGTGCCAATTAATGAAATCCATCTGAGAACAGTTGGGCAGGACAACAAATACCCCCCAGCCTTGTGTCAATCTCCTGAAAGAATCAGTTCTTCAGTCCAGCATAGCAAGAGGGTAGTTTTGTCCAGTTAACAGCAAAACACCAGCTCTGTTGTCCCTCCTAGAAGATGGTCATGTCCTGCTTGCTCTCTAGAGATTTCACATTCATCCTGGCTGTTGAGAATTCACTCTAGAGAATTCACATTCATCTTTTAGTGCCTGTGCCTCAGGGGCAGGAGGGGCATTGCACCCACCCTTTGGGGCTCAGAAGCCTGTGCAGATCCACTGGCTGGGAATGGGCTCCCTGGCTTTTCCCTGGTGACTCTGCCTGGCTTTCTGCAGGAGTCAACCTAGCTCATCTTCCAGGCCCTCAAAAAGATGCACTTGCATCATTAAATTTCAATATTTTATGCATTTTCATTGGCTGATGTTAGTATTTATGAAGCACTTTCTATTCAGGAGTTAGGGCAACAAGGAACACCTTTGGGAGCTGCTGTGCTATTACTACCTTGCCTTATAGATGAGAAGGTAAATTGACTTGCCAAAGGCCATGCAAAGTCTCTAAGGGAACCAGAAATATAGCACAGATCCATCAATGGGTCCTTTTCCCTACGCAGTAATATCTTTGCTGTAGATAAAATAAATTTTTTAAAAAATGGAAATTTGAGAACAGGAACCATTAAAAAGTAATGCAAATGCAACCCATTTTTCTGGTGAAGTTATCACAGAAGCAACCTCAAGAAAGCACTGTGCAGTGAGTTCCTTTCTATTAGTAAATTAATGCCTCAACCATGCCATCTGACTGCCTGCCAACTGAGTTTTGCTTAATGTTGAATGAGCCTGGGGCGGAAATAGTAAGTCCTGTGCCACTCATGAAGCCAGCTTGGTTCTGTATGTTTTACATTTTGTTTCAGTGGTTTGGTCCAAAATAGTCTCCCTGTGGCACCTAGAAATTAGATGTTTGTGAGTATGATCCCACCTACACAGAGTGGGACTGATTTACAGTATTTGTGTTGCTAGGTTTTGGCAGGTTCATGTAGAAGAAAACAGCTTTGATCAGCTGAGAGAGAGAGAAAACATCCCTTGTATGTATTTCTAAGCCAGGGATGAGTACCCAAACCACAGCAAAGAAATGAAAGGATAATTGGTTGGAAAGTGGAAGTTTTCATCCTTAAAACTATGTTTGCCCTGTTTGGTCAGTGCTTGGTCATTTACAGCTCTGAGATATTATAAAGCAGGAACCTACTTTACAGGGAACAGCACCTGAAACATGAACTCCTGTTAAAGCACCAAAGATCTCACCCTCTGCTATTTTCAAAACTTGCCTCTCATATAAGCCCTTGCAGCAGACATGAGACATCAGCAGTCTGAAAAGGAGCCACACTAAGAAACACCAGATCTATAGTGATATATTATTGATGTGTCTCCCCATTAAGTACTCTCTAATCCCATTATGTTAGGATTGTACAGCTTGAGTGCAGTATTTTACAGTACTTAATGTGCATCACATAGTTGTATTGCTCAGTGTGAAATCAGATAGGTGTGTGGTGCTTGCCTTGCTTTTGTTTTTCAAACAGGATGTACACCTTGTTTGAAACTTCAGGAGCTGCTGTAGATCAAGAATCATTTGTTAGCTACGTTGCTTTTTGTCTTACTTTTCAGCTTTCCCACTGTCCTTCCAGTTGCCATTCACGGCCTTTATAAAAGCTACAGCTGAAATGCTCAACAAGAATTTTAGGAGACCCCAAACCCATCATATTACTTCTCCAAATTTACTTTGATTTCTTATCTTGTAAAGACTTCTGGTTTTTTTTTAATTTTATTTCAAGACTCTTTTATTTCAAGACAATAATTTCTGGATTCCTTCTTCAATTTTAGAGTAATTATTTTTAAAATATTTTGCTAGTAAATTTTATGTGATTATGTGTGGAACTGTTTTCAGCGTACCTGCAGACCTCCAAGTATCTCTTTGGACCAGAGAGGAGCTGGATGACACATCTGAGATGTCTTAAAGCATTGAGAGGGTAAAAGAACAAAAAAGCTCCACAAACAGTTCTGTTTCTGTTTTAACACTGTAAAGATCTTGTAGTGGCTGAGTGTTAGAGACAGTCATGGCCAGTGCTGAGCTGAGGTTACAGAAGCAGAGGGAACGTGGCTTTGCCCTATTTCCATTGCCACCACCTACACTGTGCACATTGTGTTGCTGCCTGCTGTGTGCTGCTGCCAGCCTGCTGATGCTCTCCTGTGCTTGTTGTAGCCAGACACAGTAGCAAACCTGACTGGTACCTGTTCCATCAGAGTGGGAGCTGAGCTGGAGGCCACAGATGGTGAGGCACATGTTCCTGATCTCATCCAGCTTCTTGCTCCAAACTTTGTGCTCTTATGTAGCTGAACTGTCATTAGATAGGGAATCAGTGCAGCAGGAACATAACAATAGCAGTAACTTTCATAGCTTCTGATTCTGTGATCCCTGTGTAGGGACTCCTGCTTACTGCCCTTTGAGATGTCTCTAAACTTCAGAGATGTTTAGGCAAAAGTGCCTGTTCCTGCTGGGATGATAAGTGACTAAGAAAGGGAGGTGGATAGAGCTGGGAGAAGAGTTGGCGTTGCATCTGTTGTTACCAGGGAAGGGAGAGGTGCTTCTCTCTCTGCTGCTATTTCACAGTAACCAGTTTCTCAGCAGTAATAGCCAGGAGCAAGCCTGATTTTTCTGTATTCCAGTGTGCTGGGAAGCACAATAGAGCTAAGGGTGTTTTTGCTGGTGGGGCAGACATTTAGTTGCTAATAGTAGTAGCTTGCCATGCCTGGCAGTGTGGTTTTTTTTTTTATTTTTTTTTTTTAAATTTTTTTTTTTTTCCCTAGCTTAGTTTTAGGCTTCTCCCAGTTAAAGAAATGAGACAGAAGGAGTTTTCTGTGTGTGGGAGCTTAGGTCATCCATAGGGATAAAGAATTAACTTATGTGGTTTAGTCAATAATTTCTGTTTTCTCTGGGATGATCCTGGGGAAAATAAGAATGTGCTTCTCTTTTCCCACTACCTTTGAAAACAATCTCCCTTCTCTGTGTGTTTAATCTGCATTGACTGAATGTTAATCAGGGTTTATTCCCAGGTAAGTGTTAAGAATTCATCTCTGTATTTTGGATTTTGCATGGTGTGCCTTCTTTTTATTTTTACAGCTAGTAGTTCTCTGAACATGACTATGAAAAATAAAAACCCTTAAAATTCAATGTGCCTCAGGTTATCCTTGCCTCTATTTCTGCCCTAGTGCCACTCTTGTTCTTTATTCCCATCAGGACTCAGTGAATCTGCTTCCAATTTGTGGTCTTCCAGAGAATGGACCTATTCTTTCTGGCAACTTTAAGTAACTCTGATTGTTCAGTCTCTGTATTGGCTTGATTGTGTTCTATAGCAGTGTCATGGTTTCTGTAATATTCTTTTTTTTTTTTTTTTTAATAGTAGAATGACCAGAACAGTAAGAGCAACTTTTCAGAAGACTAGAATGAGTCTGAGAGGTGTGTGAATTGAAATACCAGAGGAACTGATATTATTTTTTTCAACTTTTTATCTTAGTACTGTGTCAAGTGACGATGAGTAGCTGGATCTGGGAAGATTCTAAGCCAAGTAATCTGCTTAGAAAATGTGGAATATGGGAAAAAGATACATTAGTAAAAAAAGAAATCACTTAATCCTGACTGGGTTTTTTTTTGTGGGTTTTTTTTTTTTTTNTTTTTTTTTTTTTTTTTTTTTTTTTTTTTTTTTTTTTTTTTTTGTCAACAACTGCTTAAAAAAATCTGTTTACTCATTATGTTTCCCATCTAAGTTGAAAACATGTCTTGATTTTTAAATAAAATCAGATTCAAGGTGTTTTCAGATAGAGCAGGTGGGATTTAAAATAAACAATTTTCCAATTAGACAGTTGAGTCTGCAAATATCTGTGCAGGTACCTGCCTGTGAACATAAGGTTGTCTGTAGACAGGTTGGTCTGCTTATTTGACTGTGTTCCTGCCTTCTTTCTGAGCTGCCACTTGAAATATCTCCTCTCCTTCAAAAATTGGAACAAAATCTAGCTTTCTAGCTTGTTTTATCAGCTTCTCATAGTCAGGTAACTTAGTGAGCTCAAGAGGGGATCATATTGGTAAATAATTCAGTTTAGTTTATAGTCTGAGCTGCTTAGGCAGTGTGACAACAAAGTGAAAAAACATTAAAACATCTAAGAAATAAAACACTGAAGACAAAAGCTGCTGAGATACCCATGATTTAATGCTGTTTATGTGCTTATTTTTTTTCTCAAATAAAAATGTGCTCAATTCTTTTGAAAAACACAAAGGCTCAAACAAGTCTCTAATTCCTCAAGTGGGGGATTTGCTTGTACTTTTGTAATTAAAAAGAGCAAGTGCCTGGCCTTCATTTGATTCAGTAGTAGGAGTAAAGAAGTTTTCTGAAAAGAAAAAAAAATCCCCAGTGTGTCTTTCACATTTGACTAAAATGATTTTTTTTAAAGTGAGAGTAACACATTTCCTTCAGAAATCTGGATGTCATAATTTCATACTTGATTTGGGAAGGACACTGTGGATGCAGAATGAAATGAAACCTCTGCAGCAGCTACATTGTCTCTTTCTGTCCTAGTTTAGCCCCAGCTGGCAACAAAATTCCAACCCCCACATCCATCTCATGGTGGGGTGGGGAGAACAATCAGAAGAATAATATGTGGGTGGAGACAGTACAGTTATCATTTGAAATAATGTAAAATATAATAATAGTCATAGTAAAAGGGAAAAGAGAGGAATAAAATTCTGAGAGGGGAAGCACTGCTCAGCAACAGCCAAAACATTGGTGGGTTATCCAACAGTATTCTTATCCCAAATCCCCAAAACACAGCATTGTACCAGCTACTAGGAAGAAAATTAACTCTATCCCAGCCAGAAACAGTTTTTGTCACCACAGTATAAGAAAGATAATAAACTATTAGCAAGTGACCAAAGGCAACCAGGATGGAGAAGGGCCCTGAGGTGAAGCCGTGTGAGGAGCGGCTGAGGGCCCTTGGTCTGTCCAGCCTGGAGGAGGCTGAGGGCAGACCTCAGTGCAGGTACAGCTTCTCCTGAGGGGATGGGACAGGCACTGAGCTCTGCTCTGTGCTGACACTGACAGGACCCCAGGGAATGGCCTGAAGTTGTGTTGGGGAGGCTTAGTTTGAATATTAGAAAAGTATTCTTCCCCCAGAGGGTGTCTGGGCACTGAACAGGCTCCCCAGGGCAGTGATCCCAGCACCAGCCTGACAGAGCTCAAGGAGTGTTCAGGCAATGCTTTTAGGCACATGGAGTAACTCCTGGGAATGGTTCTTCATAGTCCTAGGAGTGGGACTCAATCCTTGTGTGTCCCTTCCGACCCATCTTATTCTGTGATTCAGTTTTTATCCCAGACTAAAAAAGAAAAGTAAACTCAGGATGTTTATTATCTGCTGATAACTGTCCAAAAATACTTGCACCTTCCATGTTATGAACATTTGGCACAGAGGCATACAGCAGTAAGCCTTTTAAGAAGTGCTGGATTGGTATCAACTCAAAGGAAATCTGTCACCTAGTAGGGACAGGATTGGATATGCACTTGTCTAATTATCTTGGACAGCTGTGAAAGCCATGCATCTGATCCTGCCTCTAAACAGACAGCAGGATGGAGTTAGGCAGGTAGGCAGAGCATCTAGACAGATCTTACAGAGATGGGAAATCTCACAAACATTAAATTTAAATGCCTGTTGCTTGTGTCTGCCAGCCAACTTCAGTGGATGCTTTGGCAAGTAGGCTTCAAAGCTGTCTGAGGACAAAACGTGAATGTTTCAGAAGTAATTGAAATATAATTTAAAATATTAGTTCACAAATACTAACTCATGTTCTTTTAATCTAAAGAAATTCTGTTAGTGGAACACTTAAGACTGTGAATCCTTCAAGGATGTTATAAGCACATTTTAACATGGAGAAAAATAAACTCCAGGTTCTCAGGTAGTTGAAACAGAAAGTCTGCAAACATGTACAAGAAGCAGAGATACTGAAATGAATATTTTATATTGGCAGGAAATCAGAATTTACCCAGTTTGCTTCTCAGACATTGATGTGAAATATTTCATTTTCACAAGCTTTTTTGCCACCAAATACGTGTTCTTCCTTAAATCTGAGAGCATGCCATGTATGAATCTTCCAAATGTGTTGCTAATGTTCTAATGCTTTTGTGAATTGCCCTGGTGAGCATCAACTTGCTCTGAAGAAAGTAGTGTTTATTTAATGAGGGATGTATAGGACTTTGGTATTTTAAAACCAAAGCCAAAGAACAACCTGTTAGAGGGGAACCAGTACATTCCTTCCTTCTGTAATCTGGTAGAGGTTTATAAAAAATAGATATGAACTGCATTTAAGGACTTGATGTAATTTGCTTCGGCTTTCTTGATGATATTTGAAGGACTGCTTGTTTAGAAAGTTAGAAAGATTTCATCCCAAATAAGGAATGAATTAATACAATAAAAAGCCAATCCGATAACTCTGCTCTGTCACTCCAGGCCAATATATCACATCAGAAAAGCTTGTTTCACTCAAGGTGAAAGTGGGGGAAGGTAAGTCGATGACAAATAACAAAGTACTGATATTGCTGGAGAGCTGACAGCTATGACTGAAGGTCATTACCATGACATTATCATTATCTGGGCAGGATTAAATTAAGTCCAGAACTAATTATATTGTCCTTTCCAGAAATAGTCCAGAAATACTTCTGGTAAATGTCAAAAATACAGTTCAATATTTTGATGTTTGGAGCTTGACACTCAATAAGGGGTGCGTGTGTTTGTGCAATCACAATATAGTAAGTGGAAAGGAAGCCAGTAAAAATGAGCAGTATCGGAATATTTCATAGTCCTCAATCTACGCATGCCAATAATACTAGACTGGATAGATACAGGCAGACACTGCAGTCCCACACCTTTTGTCTTCATTCCTTTGAGAGTGGAAATAACTGTTTTTACTTCTTTTGCCACAGCTAATTTTCCAGCCTTCAAGCCTTACTTTCATATATCCTTTCTTTCCAACTTGCTGTAGTTAAAGTACTTTGAAAGATATTTATCTTCAAAACATGTCAGGTTTACAAGTGTACTTTTGTGATCTATCCTTTCAACTGTCATCTTTCAATCTCTTTTGTATGTGTATTTCTCCTCTTTCTGTGTGTATATTTGTGTGTTTTTATTTTCTTGGATATTCAGTATTTTTATGCTATGCCTATCTTGATTATTTGCTCTACTTTCCTGTTTACCTACATTGGTCTTTTCTCAGTGTTACTGCCTTTATTGCTACTTGCCAGAAGCATAGCTGAATTTATCTTCGAAAAATTTCAATTTCTTTTCTGTTGCTCTTCCTGTCTTGCTTTATACCTTCACATTTCTTTTGGCTTTACTCTCTGCCCACAGTGTGTTGTGCTGAAATACAACATCTTTCTTTACCTCTAGTTTAGTTTTGGTTTATTTATGGATACAAACACAAGTATATTACAGGTGTTGTTTAAAAGTTACCCCATCTGTTCATCTTAGAAATGGGATTTCTGGGTTTTAAGCCCAATTTACTTTCGAAGGAAGTGCCTTGCAGAGATGCCTCAGCTATTCCTGTAATCATCGAGCTGGGTGGCAGTCAAGGCAGGTTTGTTCTTTCTCCTATTTCTAGTCAAGTTTATGCCTCTCTTCTCTCACTTTGTGCCCTTCTGTGAAATCCTTGCTATCATCTTCAAGTTCTCTTTTTTTCTCCCCCAGTCTCTAGTTGAAACTCTCATTTGTATTTTTATTTTTGCTGTAGCACCCCAAACTGCCCCAGCCCTGAGGTGAGGCTGCCCCAGCCCAGAGCAGAGCAGGACAATCCCCTCCCTTGCCGGGCTGGCCATGCTGGGCCTGATGTGCCCAGGACACGCTGGGCCCTCCTGGCTGCCAGGGCACTGCTGGCTCAGATTCAAATTGCCCTTGGTCAGGACCCTCAAGTCCCCTTTTCCCTGGAACTGCATTCCAGTATCTCATTCCCCAGTCTGTCTGTACATCATGAGTTGCCCTGTCCCAGTAACAGAATCCAACACTTTCCTCCCCTTATTGAATTTCACGTTGTTGGTTTATAAGACTTTGTTTAAACTTGTAATTCCCTTATAAGCATGAAGGATGGGGAAGAGAAGAGAAAAAGCAAATACTCTTCACTTTAAAATGGTAATATTGACAAACTCCTAGTATTCTTCATCTCTGATATTCGTGCTTTGATTAATTTCTGTGTGAAAACAACCTGTGTGCTGAGCTGACTCTCAGTATCAGCAGTCTTAGGGTTCTGATGCCCACAGTGCAGATCTTAGTTTTTTAGTGGATTTCTTCAGATGAAAATATAGTTAATCACGCAATACTGTGAAATCAAAAGCTTCCTATAATTTCATGCCCTTAATCAAACAGGCATTTCTTCTCTGACCTTGAGAGATACAGAGATGGGGAGCAAGAGAGCAAAATGCAAACCCACTCGGACACTGTGTACCTTGTGCCTCCTTCCTGTAATAAAAGCCAGCAGCAGCTGCAATTCAGTGGCTGACAAAGGAGAAGCCAAAGTCAGCATGCCCTGTAGCATCTCTGGAAATGTATGTGGGATATGGAGATTCTTTGCATCTCCTCTGGACCTCAGTGGTGTATTGGAGGCTGCCTCTTTCGGGGCTGTAGGGCCTCTGCGTTTGCAGGGTTTAAATGCTCAGATCTACCTGAAGCTGTAAGACAGAGAATTGCACCACTACAAAGTACTGCTTGGAGTAAGAGGAGATACAATATTATCCTGGCGCCTTTCTGTTCTTGTTGTTTTGTTTTGCACTCAAGCACATTCCTTTTTCACTGGAATATTGTCTTTACCTTTTGGACAGGTTGCTGGCTTGCTGCATTGCTTGTGTATTTACTTTTTTCTCAGCCCTTGCTTCTGTCCTTCTGTGTCATGTTAATATCTGTCTTAATTTTACTCCAGATGTATCTCATGAGTTGTGTGTCTGTGTATACATGCATTTGTCCATCCGTAAAGATTCACTCAAAAAGCCAAAGAAACCTTGCTGCTTGTTGAACACATTAGATTTCTTTTGTCTTTCAGTTTGCCCCATTCAGCTGTAAACAATGCTCCTTACTAAGAGTTTGTGAAGTTCTTAGTGCAGAGGGATTGGAGACCTTAATTATGTGATGTTCTTGTCCAGCGAAGAATAATTTAGCTAAGCAAGTTGTTTTTGTTTTGTTTTTGTTTTTGTTTTTGTTTTTTTTTAATCACTGCTAACACTAGGAGTATGCTACATTAAGCTCCTTAGAGTTGTTTTTCTTCATTGTATATAAAAAACTCCCCCACCTATTTTGTAGTCAAATTATGTGTTTGTTCTAGAACAGCAAGACACATTTTTATGCTTGATTGTTTGCATACCCTTCAAATAGTATTGCTTGTATGCTTAATACAAGTCTTCTCTATGCTGGTGCACAGTTAACTTATGTTTAATTTATAGTCTTGGTCAATTTAAAAACAGAGAAAAAAAAATAAACAGCAGAAAACAACCCTGGACAGTCTCATTAAGCTGATGAAAGATGAGATGAAAAAGTCAGTGATCCTTTGCCAGAAAATCTTGAAGATTCAAGCCCAATCCCAGCAGAGTCTGGTTTCTTTTGGTTTTATCAGTCTCAGTCACTGTGTCTCCCAGCAGAAATGTGTTTCCTTCGGCTCAAGCACTGCCCTAAGTCCTCAGGGATAATTATACCAGTGTTGTATAAAATGTGGGGAGGCTAGAAGGAACCAGTTAGATAAATATGGGTGTTTTCAGTGGGTTCTAAATATTTAACAAGTTATTTTCATAATAAAAAAAAAAAACAAAAAAAAAACAAAAAAAAAAAAACAAAAAACCCACAAAAAAAAACCCACAAAAAAAAACCACAAACAAACAAACAAAAAAACAAAAACAAAAAAACCAAAAAAACAAAACAACCCTACTCATTCAAAATTTGTGCTGGAACTTAATGTTTTTGCATAGTAAAAGATATAGTAGAAAAAATTGCAGTTACATTACTAACTACAGTGTGTGTGGTTTTTTTCCATTATTATGTGAATTTGAGTCCATTTACTTTCCTAATTGTATTTTGCAGTCTTCATTGATCTACCACAGCAATAAACCAAACCCTAGTTAAATGATGTGGGCGAAAAACTTTTAATTGCCTCTTTCAGAATAATTTCTAAACTGTAATTTTGTATTTTTTCCAATCTTTATCTTCTTTCAAAGTCTATTCTGTAGCGTCTCTGAACCTTAAGACAAATTATATGAATACTAGACAGTTTGGTTTAGATTATGATTTATTTGAAAGCACTCAGCAATTGTGGTTTTTTTTGCTTTTAGAATTTAATTCAGGTTAATTTGTTTTCTTCAGTATTAAACATTGAGACATATCTGTGATCCACATGGTCTTTGGGTCTTGATAGATATTAATATTTTTAAATTGGGGGTTATTAAATACCTATATTTTTTTTGAGTTGAGAAAAGTAATGAGACTTATTTCTTTATATAATATTGGGTTTCAATGACAAAAAGAAAACAAAAATCTTCAGAATTGGAAATGCAGTATTTCCAAACATGAAAATTTAGTTGTTAATCATAATTTTTATGATCTTCTGGGAGAGGAATTCTTATTCCTCCCAGACCTAGTATGGTGTCATTGTCCTTGTTTTCAACTGATGTTAAGGGAAGTTTAAGTTGTCTGGTACCTTCAAGAAATGCTCAGCATCTCACAGAAGGACACCATGTAAAAACAATGCTACCTGGTTACGTGACTTTTTATAAGCTTTTTTATGTTTCTTCCCATTTGAACATGTTTATTTTGCAATTCACCCTTAGTGACAAATGTCTGTATATTCCTTTTCCTGAACTCAGTCTGCCTATTTTGGGAATTTAAACTGTGTTGAGCACATAACTGTTCATTACATTGTACGTGTGCAGTAACTGTGGCAAAATGATGAAGTTCAGCTCAACAAAGTTTTAGTTAGTTCAGGGCTGAATTCTCAGCTGCCTTTTCTTTAAAATGCTATTTTGAGGTAGGCTATCTGACTTTGAGTTAACAAAATATTTTTAAGTCTCCACTTGAGAAAGCATGTAAATACTACCTGAAATTTCAAATGAATTTAATTTCTTCAACTATTAGGGAATCTTCTTTAGCTGCCAATCCAAAGGGAGGATAATAAGTACCTCTGGGGGGAAAAAAAGAAAAAAAGTGTGAATCAGTTAACATGCCCTTTCCATCTCCAGGAGGAGATGCACCTGCTGCCTGATATTCATGGGATCTCTTGTTAGGATCAGAGATCTGTTACAGAGTGCAATCCTCAAATATTTGTCATCACAAATCCTTTAACTACTGGATAGCAGGTTCTAAGAAATGTAGTTTTTTGGGGTTTTTTTTTTACACAAAATCGAAGTAAAAAGCTATTGAGAGGTAAGAATAGTCCTATTTTCTCTCAGAAGAAAGAATAGATTGTGTGTGGTGGCTTTTTACCTGGTAAGGCTTTGACCTGTCTTATGACAGAAATTTTTACAAGAAAGGGTGATGATGTTACTGGAAACCCAAGCTGGATTTCAAGATGTCAATTAAAATATCACAATTTCCCAATAATTGTTTCTCTGTGTGTGTGTTTCAAGTATCTTGGAAATAGGTGGGAAAAAAACTGCCTGGTACACGCTAAAGAGTTGTATTTTAGATAGATTGAGGCTTCTGTGATCAAAGTGGTAAGAGATGGCCATGATGAGAAGTGAATGCGTCAGAGTATCCAAGGTTTAAACTGGTAGTGTCCTTGTTGAATGGGTGAAGAGTTTCTGTCACAGGAGAGCAGGGAGAGAGAAGGGAACCCCTGGGTGGTGAATACAGCTGATCTACAGAGGTGTTTTTTAATTTTAAACCAGACTGTGCTCAGGGATGAAGCCAGTCTTTATAGAGCAGTTATAATACTGCTCTACAGAGTTCTGTATAAAATGAAGTCTCCAGTATATTTGCAAGCTGGTGCTGTTGCTTTCAACATAGTAACTCTTTCTAGGAAAGTGTCTTTGAGTAGAGTCATAGAGGTTGGCAAGAAGAGAACTGCACAATTTGTCATTCAAAGGCTAGAAAAAAATCCTGTTGGATTTTGTGGCAGAAAAACTCATGCTGAATCAAACCTGGATTTGTGGTCTCATGCAGTTAACCACCAGATATTTTACTTTTGGCATTTGATGATTTGAATCTTTTAAATTGAATTCTCTTCAGTAGTTCTCTCCACTGAGAAATGCCCTTGGTATCTGCCAAGACTTAATTCTTTAAAAATATTAACAGCCCTCCCAGTGGGGGTTCTTTAAACTGTCAAATGCCAAATTCTACTCTTTCTTCATATGGAAAGTTATTTTTAAGTTGATAGTATGCTCCTGCCTGTTTCTTCTTAAGTTTAATGCAGCCATTACCATGCTGGAGCCACTGGCAATCTCTGCATTACCATTGCTTTCTTTATGATTCTATTCCATTACTGCAGTTCTCTTCATTAAGTCTGATTATATTTTGTATTTACAAAAATATATTTGTAAACCACCTTATTTATCTGCCTGCAAAATTAGTTTGTTGTGCACTTAAGAAATGCGTGGTGGCTACAAGCAACAAATGCTGCTTTGCAGTCCAGCGTGCCTCTAGCTCAGCTTTCAACTCCAAGTTCCCACTTGCCTTCTTCTGTGGTAATATGGTTTTTTTATGAGGCTTTGTACTAATTAAGCAAGTGAGATGTAACTTTTAAGAGTTTGCTTAGGTAGGGAGGGAGATGGTGGACCTTTGTATCCATGGATACTCTCTTGTCCAGGGACTCTGCTAAAGATAACGTTGGAATTGAAAGTCAACACATCTCATCTGCACTATCATTACTGAAGTGTTTGCAAAGACATGATCACTGTTAATTTAGAAGATTTAATTTAAAATAGAGGAATTAAGGTTCAAAAGGCATATTTAGTGACTAAATTGCTTTAGAAGAGGTGAGGGCTCTCTCAATCTTGATGAGGCAATTTCATCACGATTTAAAAAGAGGCCAGCTAAATTTCCATGTACATTACAGGGCATGGACATTAGAGTATTTGAAAAAAGATAAGTGCTAGAAATCTATTGGGAAGAGGACCATAAAACTGTCTGTAATTTAAGGCCCTAAATTTAGGGCACTCTAATTAAAGCTGACTTGGTACCCAAAAATAGCAAGCGTATTACAAATCTATTTCATTATATATTACAAGTATGCCACTTTATTTCTAGTAGATCAGATTTTTTTTTTTAATCCAGCTAGTTTTGTTTGGCTGTTGGGAAGTGAGGGAAGAAATTTTTATGCCTTTAATCCTTCTCTTTGTGTGTAAAATCCCCTTTTTATGACAAAACATTTCATTTCTTCTTATAAAATTCTGGAGATTGAAATAAGACTTACTGTATGAACTTAAAATTTCAGGCTGGCTCAGACTGGTAAAATATATGAATGGAAGAAAATAGAAAGATTTTGTCAGTAATACAGTGTATATAGATTTGAAAATGAGATGTAGCTTCTGAAAGGATTTGAAAACTATCCCTGGGTTCTTCAGGCATAAGCCTCCAATGCCACCATGTATACTCTGTTTCATATCAGGGCAAATTGATTTTTCCATAAAGTAGCTTGTTTTATTTGTCTGGAGACCAGTTTTTACTTCTATAGTCTAACCTAGAAAAAAGAATCTATTTTTCAGAGGTACCAGTAATAAAAGGTACTAGAAATGTATCTGGTTTGATAAAGCAAGATGCATTGAAATCTGTCTGTGTACAGTCTGTCTCTGACACTTCTAAAAGGGTGGGAGTTACAGGATTAATGTTAATGAGACCTGTGGTTTTTATAGCACTGACTTAATAAACTGAGAGCTTCTCTGCTCTGGGTTTGTTCCTCACCAGTGGCTTTGGGTGACAGGGTTATAAGGTTGTTCTGCTGATGTGCTTTTCTGTGTTCATTAATTTAAATTGTTTTATGACTTCTGTTTTTCATATTTGATCCTGTAGTTCCTTACCTTGTCTGGAAAAAAGCTTTTTTATTGTTTGATTTGTGAGGTTAATTTTGCTTTTTAAATGAATAACTTGAATTTTAACAAAGTTAAACTAGAAACATGAGATGAAACTAAGTAGCAAAAACCATTGTTTTAAAAACCAAGCAAACCCTGCAGCTGACTTGCTACAGTCTTTTAGTGTGAATAGTGAAGCGCCATCACTTGAGTAATGTTAAGATCCTGAAAAAAGACAGTGATCTTTTGATAAGTTTCCTTGACTGTGTCTAGTGATACTGCCTGCTTTCTCCAACCCATAGTTGTCTTTTGAAATCTTCACTCTTGAATTACTTCTTTCTAAAAATAACCACACACGTGAAAACTTTGCAAAAGCCTTAGGTGGGGTGGAAGACAGAGGGGGACAGCTGCACCTTGGGCAGCAGCTGGGGCCTGTGCTTGTGTGATGCCATATTTTGTAACCAGAGTGCAGAGGGATTGCTTCTGGAATATCTGAACAATGAAGGGAATTTAATCCCATGACCCATGTACTCAGGAATATACACAGTCCTAGGGAGCAGGTCCTTACTCAGAGCATCTGTGGTATTAATACTCCTGTCTTTGCCTGTTGATTTGTACTTTTATTTTATTTATCTTGCTTACTTGCCTCCAACTCCAGATGAAACTTAATTCTCTTCTTTGAGGGTGTGATGGGTGCCACAGAGAGGGGCTGAGTGCCCACAATGGCCTGAATGGAGGGAGTCAGAGGCTGCATTCCCTGTGGGAAGTGGGGAGCTGAGCTTCCCTAGAGAATGTTTTCTAACAGTAAGAAGCAGCCTTTTAAAATGAAGGGAACTACAAGGCTTTTTTTGTATGTGGATCCCAGTTTTCTCAGTATGTTGGGCATGCTCAGAGTCTAATGGAATTATCAGGCTGAGCCTGGAGAACACCAGTGTGATGGAAAGAAGCACTTGTCTGGCCTCTTCACCTTGAGTGAATGGAGTCTTGATTTCTGCAATACTGTCAGACCATGTTCTCTTTCTGAAGATGTCTAATGTGTAGTGAATTTTACAGAAAATGTTTTAATGCATTTGAGTTCTTGGTAATGGACCTTACACAGTGGTTTTCAAATGTGATGTATAAAACTTGGAAACACTATATAACTTATACACTGCAGTACATTATCCTCTTTTTGCTGCTTATGATACACTTGCTGTTGCACTAATGCAAGAATATAGAAATATGACCTAATTTCTTCAGTGGCATAAATGGACTCCTGATTCTTTCTTCTCAACCTGCCTGGCCTTGAGTTTGTCTCTGATAGCTCTCTTTGGTNTTTTTTTTTTTTTTGTGGAAACCACTTCAGAAGAAACTGTCAGATACAGATTGCAAAATATTACTTAAATCATTTAAATAAATCTATTGGAAGCAATTTCATAGAGATAAATCCAATGTTTAAAGGAGTCAATAACTTTGATGGAAATTCTTCTATGAAAGTTTCTCACTTTTCTGTAAAACAAACCAATAGTCTTGCATATGTAACATTTTGATTGCATGTGACAGACCTACAAAATCTGTATCTCTGAAAGGAACAAATAATGTTTTTACTATGCTAAATATTATATTTAAAAATAAAAATAGAATTGCTTCTCTGGACATAAAATAATTTAGTTGCAAACCTAACCTTGTTGCTGTTGTTTTTTAAATTGAAAGTGGAATAATGATGCTTCGTTTCATTTTAAGCATAAATTAAAATAGTTGTTTTTACCAGTATGTTTTGAGTTGTATATTTGGAATACATCCAAATAAAGTTCTGAAATGACCATGGACTTTTTGTTAGTCACCAATTACTCTAGCATAGCTATTTTTTGTGAATTTGTGAAAATAAAATGGAATCTACAGCATGGAAACCCTTCATTGAAGTAATTTAGTACAAGGAGCTAGAAAATGCTGCTCCAAAATGGGATAAACCCATAGGAAATGTCTTGAAGATAAATGATGGGATTGTTCTGGTTAGTAAGTATATTCTACACAGAAAGGAAAATGAAGACCATAATCCACTTTCCCTGGTTTTATCCAATTTGAGGCAGTTCTTTAAGCAAAAACATCTAAATGCTGTTTCATTGGAAGCAAATGAAAGCTTAAAGTTACTATAAATTTCTTTGCCCAAATTCCTCTGTGAGGTGAGACAATAATGTGCTAAAGGATGGGGCCAAGTCTTTTTCTTCCTGTGGCATGTTTAGGGCTTAAGTTCCACTTCTGAGAGACATTTTAAATGTATTGTTAGCACAAGACACTCTGCCTGAGTAAAAGCGAAGGAAAAAAATTAGATTTGGACTGTTTTGGGACTTTATAGAAAAATCAGTAGTCCAACAAGAAGTGAAATATCTTCTAAAGAACCCCCAAAACTTAACTCTTTGGATTTCCCATAAACTAACATTTGTTTCTTTCTATTGAGCGTGACATGGCAAATAGAGGAGCAGCAGCTTTCAGAGCATTGCTTTTATGAAGATCTAATGGTCTAATGAATAAGTAATATGCCATCTTGTAAAGCTACTGCCTGTTCATAATGCATCCATATTATGGTAACAGATTGTAAATTAAGAAATATGTTGTTTCTTTATCTGTTCTGTCTGTTTGTGGTTGTCCCATAAGGATAACTGATGGTTCTCCATATCAGGCTTCAGTCCTGGTAAAAGTGGCTGTTTGGCAGGAGCACATGTCCTTAGGACACCTTGAGCTTGCTGTGATATGAGAGGAGGATTTCTCTGTATTAACAGCAAGTTCACCTAGAAAAAAATCATGGGCATTTAATTTGAGTAATGTTCTGTAGAAAAAATTAGCTAGTTAATTAATACTGTTCTGATGTCAGATTATTTGTTTTAGAGTTTGAATTGCTGGTTTTTCTTGAAAGTAAATTAGGGACCAATAAAAGTGGCTAAATAGCTGAAAATAATAAATTGTATTTGTAAACAGTAGAAAGTTTGTCATTTGCCCTGTCAAAGTCTAACATTCCTGACAAAGTCTTCCTCTGCATCTGCTTGAAAATGATCATATACATTAATAAGGTGCAAATGAAGCACATTAGCATCACTAGCATCACTCCTTAGAACAGCTCAGATTTATGAATGGGACACAATGCTTCTTTTGTATTTCAAGAAAGGGGCAATAGAAATGTTATTGTTTTACCTCATGCAGTTATTTGTGGTGTCTTTTAAATCATTCTTGTGTTTACTACATTGTCCAATTATGAATGGTTCACTCAAGAAATATGCTGCTGCTTCTCCATCTTAGACCTTTATCCTGTAAACATTAAACTTTGTATATAATATTTGAAATCTACTCCTTTCAATTTTCTCACTCTGAACAGTTTATCTTGGGGAGATGGGGTAGTAGCAACCCTTAAAAATTATTGCTCAAACCCATAACTGTGTCTTCTTAATTGAAGCAACTCTGTGTGATTTTGCAAAACCAGACTAAAATATAGCTACACCCTCCTGAATATGCTTTTGAAAATATTAAAGTTTTATCTTATTCAAGATCTTACATTATAATTTTCATTATTTTAATCACAGTAACTTTCTGAAAGCAATTGACAATAATGACTTCATCCAAGGATGTTAACATACTATATCTCATCTAGGTGGAAGAGATGAAAAAAAACCCCAAAGCGATCCCAGTTACATCAGAGAATAAAAGTTTAAAAGCTGACTTCACTGATGTCAAAGGACAAATTCACTTTAATTTTAGTTGCCTAGTATCATAACATATTATTTGTCTGACAGTCTTGCAGCTGCTGTTGTGTGTAGCTATTGCCTGGAGAATTAAGGAATTTCATCCTATTTTTGTAACAGTGAGATATGCACGCCTTGACATCATCTCCAAAATCATGACCCTTTTTGTCCAAGGGGAGATAATTGCATTAGAAAAATGGTGGCATCCTGTTTTTTCTTGTCTTGTCAGTCAATAATGTTTCAGTTGTTTCCTTCCATGCCTAGGAGCAAAGAAAAGCATAATACATGGGAAAATAAAATCTTTTTTCTATTTCAGGCTATAAGTGGTTGATACATGTTAATTTTGGGTGTAGTTGTAACTGTTCAGTATTACTACCAGCAGTGAAGGTTTTTATCTTCATTCAGCATGATCTTATTCCTATTTGAACTGTGCAGTCAATTCCCTTGTTTCAGCTGAGGTGGGTAGAAGTGATGTTGCTGTCTGTGATGAAATGAGACAGCTGTTTCTGGGGGTTGCAGAAATAGTTGATGAAATGCTTGCAGGTACATTTAGTTTGTTTTTCTTCATTTTATTTAGAGTTTTTTAGCCATTTAGTTTTATGCCAATAGTTCTGTAGAGAGAAGAAGTACAAAACAGGCAAAGAGCTTTCCAGGTATGCATTCTACTTTCTGTTCTATTATGCATTGCTTGTTGGGATTCTCTTTTTGGCTAGAATCAAATACCAACCCAGCACCTACTCTTTTCGTTCTTCCAGTCTCCCCATGTACTTGAATACGTAGGCATCACTTCCACATGAGACCTTGGAAAATTGCTTGCTAATCCACTGATACCAAACCTATCCTATTTTATAGAAGGGGTGAGAAACTGAATGCCAGAATAGTTGGTGGGGTATTGGCAAATCCTTTTTGTGTTTCCCAGCTCTCTATGCCTAGAATACTGGATGGCAGGTAAGGGAATAGCTGAAGGACCAGCTTAAATACAAAGGTTTCAAGAATAGTTTTCTGAAACAGAAATCTGGGATTTTATTGTGTGGATTAGTCTGCCTGGGGGAAAGGGGACATCTGAAATCTTTGTAGCTCTGAGTTAAGCAATTTCCTCCTCTCAGGGGAGTTTTTCCTTTTGGTAAGGAAAATTATATATAATAGGTTTGTTGTGTTTATGAGTCATATATCAGTCATACTCTCACCTCTTCACACTAGAGATGCATTAATGTTCAGCCTGTTAAAGTAATAAAAATTCAGCTGGGTGTTTAAATTGATCCAATTGTCTGCTTTTATTCACCTGTGTATCCTCATCAATTAAACATTGTTTTAAGACATCTGTTGTCATGCTGGCCTTAAGCCAAACCAGTATTAAACCTTTCAAAGGCTGAAGGTGCTGAAAAAGCTTTTTACACACATTTCTGTCCTTATATCTAACAGGGATAATTTTGGAAACATGTTTTTTTCTTTGTTTAGTAAGAAATCTACCTCCCTTGGGAGATACCTAGCATATCCTTGAAAGACCAGATAAATTATAGATTCAAAGCCCTGGGAATTCCCCAAATCATCATGCTTAAATCACCATGCTTACCCCAAAATTTATGCAAATAATGAAGTGTATGTACATAGGTGTTTTGATTAGTGGTGACATGAATAGAGAGGAGGTAGTCTTACTGTGTTTTCTTTATTCCTTAATTATAGTGCTGTGATAAAATATATTAAGGTAAGGAAGTGTATTAGAGTAAGCTGTCAAAACAAAGTAAAAAAGAATAAAACCTGCTTGCTTCATAATCTCTAGTGAAATGGAAATTGCTTTTAAAAATACTTAATTAGACCATGGCCCAAAAGGTAGCTATTGTAGTTTGTGGAGTTAAAAAAAATAATAAAAAAAAAAGTTAAATACATGCTTTTTAATCCTCCAAGAGTTTAATTGCTAGTAGGATTGTGTTTTGTTAATATTTCTATCACTCCTGTAAGGACGTTAAGAAGACCTGTATTTTAAATAAAAATGTTTTGTCGTTTGAGGAGAATTACTTTCAATGCCTAAAGTTATTTTTTAAAAGATCAGCAGAATATAATTTATTTAGCTTAAAGGCACTCTAACCTGTTTTTTAGAGGGCATGTCAAATTAGCAGGTTTTTTCTGCTGTATTGTCTCTGTGGCCTGCTGTGCCTGATCATCACAGGTATGTCCAGGAGCAGGACAGAGCCATGGGGGGACAGAGTGCCCCTTTGGTCTGTGCTCCCTGGGACATGGGAGAAATGTTCCCTCTGGCCTCCATCATAGGCTGAGGTAGCTGAAAATACTCAGAAGAGTAAGAGGTTTTTGCTGTGAAACAATTAGTCTTTGGCAGAGCTCAAGAGATGAAAGTATCTTTCCTCTTGCCCTTGAGAGTTTTGGTTGATGAATCCTGACCTGAAGTGAAAGCACAGTGCAGCCTGTCTGTGGTAGCTAGGTGATTGGTATATGTGCATCTCAGGGTGGATTAAAAAAGGCCAACTCTTCTGAATTATTTAATTTTCCTTTGTTTTGATTGTCCCTATCTGTTATTTAGAGTTTTAGTGAGGTCACATAATCTTGTACCTGATGTAATCAGAGGGGGTTCCTAGGCCTTCAAGGGTGTCTCTCCTTCTTGAGTGAAACACCTACCTCATTTCTGATTTGGGGCTTCACCAGCAGTCCTTGCTGTCACTTTCTTCCACATTTTCAGGTATTGTGATTTCCAGTGTTGTGAAAAGTCCTGGATGCTCTGTTAGGATTATAATGAAAGAACAGTCTGGCAGAAGCAGGAGGGAACCTCTGCAGATCTTTTGGTCCAACTCTGTAAAAGCAGAGTCAGCCAAGAGCAGGGCAGTCAGGGCCACATCCACTTGTGTTTTGAACATCTTAAATCTGGTGGTAGATAATCTTCACTGTATTTAAAAAAGAAGGAAAAAAGAAAAAAAAACCAAAACCCACCAAAATATATTCTGTGTTTCTGTTATTACTTGTTGCTCCTCTAATCCTTCTTCTGGGCACCACTGGGAAGTCTGTCTCTATCATCTTTACCTTTCTGTCAGGCATTTACATGCCTCCTATCTTCACTCTGTTTATGTCACCTACAGACTTGCTATGGGAGATCTCCACCCCTCATCCAGGTCACTGACAAAAGTATTTAATACTTTTGACCCCAGCATCAACCCCTGGGGTACACCACTGATGCTGGGTTTCAGCTGAACATTGTGCTGCTGGTCACAACCTCTTGACCTGGCATTTAACTCAGTTTTCAATCGACCTTATTTCATTTATCTGGCTTGTACCTCAGTAGGTCATCTCTAAGTGTGTTAGCAGTGTTGAAAGCTGTGCCAAAATAAAGATAAACATCTGCTATTTTCCTCTCATCCAGTTAACCAGTCATTTCACCACAGAAAGCTATTGGGTTGCTGAAGCATGATGTTCTCTTCATGAATATTTGCTGCCTGCATCCAGTCCCCTTCTTGTCTTTCAAATGTGTTTGATGATGGATTTCAGGATTATCATTCCATGTTTGTCCCAGGGATCAAGGTGAAACTGAGCAGCTTAAAGTTATCATCCTCCCTGCCATTGTGGAATTTAGGAGTATATGATTTCTTTCTTAGAAACCTCTTCTGGGCAGCAAGACCTGTCAAAGATTGTGCTGAGTGGCCTTACATCGGCCTGTTTCCTCAGCAATAGGCATTAGCCTATTTCCTCAGCACTCAGGAATGACACCCATCAAGTTCTATGAACTTCTATCTCTCCATTTGCTTTAAATGGTTTTCTAACTTGATTCTCCTCCGTCAAGAGTAAGTCTTCCTTATTCTGGATGACCCAGCTCATCCCAGAGACCTGTGATTGCTGAGTGCCACAGCTACCAGTAAAGACAGAAGTGAGAAAGGTCTTGGGCAGTGCCCTCTCTGTGTCCTTTGCCACCGGATCACTTGTTCCATTCAGCAGCAGATCCTCATTTTCCCCAGTCTTCCATTTGCTGCTTGCTGTACCAAACAAGAGCATTTCTTGTTTCCCTTTGTCTCTTGCCAGAATCAGCTGTGGGCTGGTTTCCCTAACATTATCCCTGTGTATTTGGGCAGCATCTGCATTTTCCTGGGTCATCTGCCCCTGCTTCCACTTGTGTACACTTCTCTTTTATGCCTGGCTCTAGTCAGGAGATCCATGTCAATCTTTAAATATCTCTTGCTGCCTTTGGCTTGTTTCCTGTTTCCTGGGATGGATGGCTCTTGAGTTTAGAAAAGGTAATCCTTGAAAATCAGCTAGCTTTCCTGAGGCCCTATTCTTTTTAGGCATGTGGGATTCTTTCAGGCAGGTTCCTGGATGAGTTACTCCAATCCAGGGTTGTGGTCTGGTTATTTGCCTTCTGCATTTCTCACAGGCACCTCCCCATGTCTTGGTTTCTGCAGCCAAGGCTGCCCCAGCTTTCACATTCTCAACATATTCTTCCTTGCTTTTAATTATCATGTTCAGCAGAGTGTCTCCTCTTATTGGATTCATTCTCAGCATGTCAGGAAATTATCACCAGTATGCTTCAGAAACTCTAGAATCTGAAAGTTAAAAAAAAAAAAAAAAAAGGAAAAAAGGTCCTCATTTATTTCTGGAGTTCACAGTTCTCTCTTAAAGGACAGTAGGTGTCATTGCCATTACAGATCTTGCAGCAAAGTCCCTAGAATTATCTAGTGAGATCTAGGGAGAGTCAGTCATTGAGATTAATAGCTTCATAGAGACTTTCTGGAAGACTATGAACTCCAAAGTGTTGTATCAACTTAGAGTTCTTACCTATATACTCTAATAGCTGTCAATAGTAAGCTCTAAGAGAGCTCCAAGAGGAGCTCTCTTAACATAAGAACATAACAATTCTTTTATTTGGACTTAGGACAGAATAAGTTGCTCTTCTTAAAATGTCCTTTAGACCCCCTTATAGCTCCCAACTATCAATGATCAATTTATTTTATTTATCATCCTGTTAAATACAAATAGATGTTCTCATTACCTGTATCTTTCTTCAATAAGCTGTGTGGTTTTCTACTTTGTGGAAGTGATTTTCAAAGATTAATTATAGCTTGTGTAAAAAGATTTCCTTCATTAATTTAAAACGTCTGCTTTTCAGATTCATTGATTGGCCTTTGCTCTTGCATTAGGAGGCAGAGCAATTAGAAGTGCCTAATTTGTGTTTTCTCTTCCATATGTTATTTTGTGCACCTTTATTCTGTCGCCTATTAATCATCTCTGCTGTAAGCTGAACTTTCCCCATCTTTTCAGTATTGCATTGTTGTCAAATGCAGTAAAATCAATGCGAGCTGAGTGGTTTCAGATAGTTACATTGTAAGTTCATTTCATAAGGGTTTACCTTGTATCAGGAATAACAATTTGTGAAGCATTTAGTTGAGTGTTTATTTCAGAATGACTGGAGAGATACTTTACGTGAGTAGTTCCTGCAATTATTGTCGTAAAGAGAACAATGATGTTTCCAATGTATCTGCAATGACCAAATCTTAAAATGACTACTAATGTTCATTTAATTATTTGGCATCTCATATTGTCCAGTAAATTCCAAACGTCTCTTTTCTAAGTAATCTAAAAATTACTTCAGTTGACTGTTTCAATAATAGGATGCAATTGTGTATGTTATTGATAATTTGATTTATTCACTTACCCAATTACTCTGTATCTAAGCAACTGAGCCTGCAACAAGGTATCTGATTTACAGAGGAGTGATCAGTGGCCTGTTGTGTGTTCAGTTTATTAAAACACAAACTTCCTCAAGAAAAACATAGATGTATGTCTAGGTTTCTTAGAATCTTCCATGTCCAAGTGGTTCTTTACACGTGATTCTGATGCTGGAAGGTGGGGTAGCAGCTTTTTAATGTTAAAATGACATCTTTACATAAGCATCTCAAACTGGTATTCAGCAAAAGGGAGAACAACTAAGTTCTTTCATCCTCTTGCTAAGCTTACTTGCTTTTCACTAGAAAAAATGCAGGTTGAAATGTGGATGCTTTTCCATACAGAAAGAAACAAACAGGAGCAATTTTTTTTTGCAATGTATGCCTGAATGTTACTGTTTTCCTCTCCCAAAGTGTCATGCATATTTTAAACCTGACATTATCAGTGGAAAATACACTTGCCTGAATAAGTTCATTGTGTGAGAGAAAAGAAGAAGAAATGAGAAATTGCTTTTCAAAACTACTGAGAATATAAGCTCAAGTAATTGTCCACATTTGAGATTAACACTGTGTTTTCCTATTTCGAATGTAAAGGAGCCCAGAAGTTTTGGAGACCTTAGGCTGTGGCCTTATGCATATTCACAATGTACACCATTTATACATCTGTGTTTCAAAGGAGACAGAAATCTTCAGTTCTCACTTCAGACAAGTTCTGGATGCTGTGGGCTGTCACTACCAGGGAAGTGACAAACCACATTACTAGAAAGATCATGTAGTGGGGTTATGCTTTACTTTAAGAGATTTATAGTTATTGTTTTAGCTTTTTTTAATTATCTCACCAGTTCCAACTAGAAGCAGAAATATTTGTGTGCTCCTGTTTTAAACAGTTTTAATAATGTATGAAAGATTTCATCATGTCATTTAGAAAAAGTTTGATTTTCAGTGGCATATATTTGATTATATTATTAGAAATTTTAATAACATAGGAAATGATACTGTAGGAAGCATGTTTTGAACAGTATGGCAATATACAGTAGTGGAGACCTTGCTTTTCCAAAATCCATTTTCAAGAGTGGTTTCCCTGAGAAAACAGCCATAAAGATGTTTCTCATTATCACCTTTACCTTGCTTCAGGCAAAGCTTTAGGATGCAATAAAGTGTCTGCTTTTTCTTTTTTTTTTTTTAATGTTCAGTTGTCTTATAAAGTTTCAGGAGAAAACCAAGCTTAAAAAACTGCCTCTAAGTAGACTGCACTGAGACTGCTCTGAGACAGCGTGGTTTGGTGTTTCTTTGTGTGTTTTGTGGGGAGTTTTTTTCCTTTGATTTTTCTTTAGACTGTGTGTTTTGGTTTCTTGGGGTTTTTTCCCTTGGTTTTATGGTAATTTTTTCCCCTTGCCCTCCCCTCTGCATACCTCCCCCTTCCCTATTGAAGTACTGGAGGTGTGTGTTCTGGAAATGGTCTGGTAAATCAGGAATTTTGTGTTTAACTGAGCTCTTTTTGTACCTGTAAGTCCTCATTTATACCCAAATTACACTGCCTTGTATGTCTGGTACCACCGTAAACCTTTTCTATAAATTTTAGGGGTTTGATTGCCCAGAGATACAGAGACAGGCAAATTGGTAAAAGCTATTGCTGAAAGAGAGCAAAAGCAAGAAAGTGAACTAAATATTCAGTGTGTGTCATAACAAAACCATAGATTATGTAGTGCCTCTGTTCTCTTGGAGAAGTGTTTGGGGAATAAAGATGCCTATGAAATTTAATTATCTTGAAAAATGAGGAAGGAACTGGCGTGTCAATGGGGGAGATATTTACTTCCTGGCAGAATTTGCTCATTTTCAAGAGGGAGCTGACCAGTGGTAGTTTGTGCATATCCACACACCCAC
>WEIU01005276.1:205154-231708 GCA_013389925.1 Aegithalos caudatus | reverse complement strand
TTTTTTTTTTTTTCTTTTTAAACCTTGAAACAGTAACTGCTCTGGTACAGTACCAGCCATTCAGACTCATCATGCAGATGTTGAATTAAAATCGTTGAAGGAATAAAAGAACTGAATAGTACTAAAATCAAAGTGTAGCTTAATACTGATTTCATAGCTTAATTAAATAGTAAGGTGAATAACCTATTGCTGAGGCTTTCTTCTGAAATAAAAGGAGGAAAAGAAAAGAGTTACTACAATCATGAGTGTCTATTCTTCTGTCTCTGTCTAGGGTGACTACCTAGGCTTGGAAGCTTAATATTTAATTTCAATAACATAATTACCACCCTTAGATTTATCATAGTTTTGTCTAACACTAGAGAAAGCATGAGGGCATGAAAAAGAAATGCACTTCATAACAGTCAAGTATTTTTTATTGGATCCAGATAGAAGTTATAGAAAAAAATGACATAGATTAGCAGTATTGGTTTCCATCTTTAAAGCTAACAGAAACTACAAAGAGCAAACAAAAGGAAGTGCCCATGTAATGCCTTCATCCAGGAATAATTTCATATAAAATGATCCATTGGGAGATTTTAAGTGACAGTGGATCAGGAAAAACAAAACCAAACAAAACAACAAAAAACCCCACCTAGCATTTCTAGGTAATTCATCATGTAAGTCGTATAACTCACTTATCACTTACACTTCCTTTTCTCCTCTGTCACCAATTTGAATCTAAATGAGCTGGGAAGTGACTGCAGTAATTTCATTCAGAAGGCTAATTAGCAGCTTAAACTACTGATTTTGGGGAGTTTTGTTGAGATGGGTGCATCCCAGGTGCAGTTTTAAGGAACGTGTTCTCCATAAGAAAAACCTTGCACTCAACAACGTTCTCACTTAGAAATGAGGCGAAATGAGCATGGGGACTGGTTTAACCTCTTTAGCAATCACTGCACTGAGACAGTTTCTGGCACTCTGAGCAGTCATGTTCCTCAGTACAGGCTTCTTTATATTCATCTTTCATCTGTCTTGTAGACTGTAAATTCTGCGATCCAGAACCATCTTTCATCAGTGTTTTGTAGAAGACTAGCACAGTGAATTTTGAGCCAGGACTTCACTATGAATAATAAATGCAGTTCTGATAAAGCATGCTTCTGAAAATAGAAAAAAAAAATCAATGCAACAAAATATCAGTGTCTTTTATGGTGTTGTATAGAGAAGTTGAAATGTTTGGATTTGTTCTGCATCAGCCCTGCTGAGAAACACAAGCAAACACTAATTGTTTATTGTCTCTCACATGCTGCTGAGAGGATGTCCATGGGACCATTTGAGAAATGAAGTCAGTGCTATCCTTGTATCCTTGCAGCTCACTGATCACAGGTTGTCCATTGGAAGAGAGATAGAATTATTAGATACTGGCAACCAATTCTGTAATAAAATCTGTGGTTTTGACCTAGTAACAGAGATCCAGCCTAGTGATGCCAGTAACAGATGTCTATGGTGAAATAATGTCACCCATTGTGTCCATAATTTCAGTAAGATCAATTATTCAGTAGCAATAGACTTCCAAATAATTTTCTGAATTGTGGAGGGTTGGGGTAGGACTTCTGGAGACATGAGCAGAACAAAAGCTTTCAAGTTGCCTTTGTCAGGTCTTGTTCAGTTTTTCTGTGTTTTTAAAGAGAGTGTTCTCCTTACCTGCAGCCAGGTAGTAGAATTCAAACTGGTCCTGAGCTTTGTGTTCAGTTTCCTAAACCTTTAGAATAATCTCCAGTAAGAATATCCCACGTGCACAGACAGCTCCACTTCCCTTTTCTGCCCTGTAAAGGTAATATTCCTTTCAAGTGAATGTTCCTGTAAGAAGGAAGACAGAAGTTTTCAGGAGGAGAAAGGGTGAAACAGTGGACATGGCCAGTTTGTTTCTTAGAGCCAACAAAACAAGGGAATAATTAATTCAATTGTAGGACAAGAAATTAAGACAGAACTTGGTTTGGGTTTCCTGTAAGCCACATGGTTCCATGAGAACCAAAGAGGGGGATCCCATCCTTCTAATGACTAATGAAATTAATCATTGTAATTCCAAGGAGCTCAAATGTCAGCCTGGCAGAGCAAAATTTTGTATCCTCGTAACAACAACAAAAATCTTTGTTCAATTTTGAAAAATTGGGGGAAGAGTGAGTTGTTGTGTGTAATGTTTGTTTTAAGTCCTTTAATCTGGTAGATGAAGGAGGCGAGCAGGATAATGTGTAGTGGAAAAGCACATAGAGTTTCCAGTTCTTTAGGGACAGATTTGCCTGGGGGTGGTTTCTTTTATATGGATGAGCAGCACAGTAGGAAAATATACTGAGAATATCCTGTGTCTCTTTGGAGATTTTTTTTTTTTTTTTTTTTTTTTTTTTTTAAGGTTAGGCAGTATTGTGAAATCCTTGAACAGGCTTTTAAATTTTTATTCTGCTCTGTAAGGTTAGCACCTCTCTTCATCATGCATTGCTGTAACCTGCTTAGTGCATAAATTCCTCTTTAATCATTCAGGTACCATCTTCATTGCTGATCTGCCATCTGTAATATGACCAGGACAGGTGTGGAGTACTATATGTTTTCTCTCTGCATTACTGATGAAAAAGGTTCCAGTGTATTTTCTTTAGTTAGTTGCTATAGTTGAAAAAATGAAACATATATTTTTTCCATATTCTTGCCTGTATTAAATTATTACATGTTGCAAGGTTGTATGCTAGTGACTTGAACATCCCAATGTCTTTAACAACTTACATCTAAACTTCTGCTCTTTGTCCAAGCACTAAAAAACCCTGGTGTTGGTATATTGCAAAACAAGATTTTGAAGACCTTCTACAGCTTGAAGTCACTGTTTTTATTTGTTAATCTCTTGTGTTAGATAACTAGGATAGTGTTTGATAAGACTGTTGGGCTACAGTATGAAACAGAATTTATCATAAGAATGTTTCTATTTGGAAAAGATGTAACTCTATGAATCTATGCCCACTGATTCAGGTAAGTTGAACAGGTAAACTTTGCCAAAGGTGAAACACAGAACACTGCTTCAAATAACTGTAACCACGCTCAAAAAACTGTTTCAAGGTGGTGACAAGTTGCATCCCCAGGCAAGCTCTGTTACAGTGAAGGCTGTTTTAATCAGACCTACTTTCTTAAGTGTCCTCCCGAGCATGATTGCTGCCTGTGCCAGGAAAGGTGTTTGGTTTTGCACGTGCGTTGTGTTCATGCAGCAGAAACTGGAATTTAGCAAAGGTTAGGTCGGATCAAGCTGCAGGAATAAGCAGTGAATGGGGATGTGTGGGGGTGTGCCACTGGGGTTAAAATAGGGAGTCTGCAGGAGTGCAAGATGTGGAAAAAGGAGCATGAAGAAGGGGCTGGTGCAGTGGGGAGCAGAGGAATGAGGTGTGGGAGTAGGGCACAGGTGGTTATTGGGAGGTGCTGGGGAGAAGGATGGGGATGTGCACACAGGCTGCTGGCTAGCAGCTCCTGGCACCTGGAGGAGGAGGCTACAGGGATGAGTTTGGTGCCAGCTGTCTGTGGGGGCTGTTCTGGGAGAAGGATGTGAGAGGAAGTGGGATTTTGGGGCAAGACGCTCACAGGGTAATTTCTTGGGGCTTACCGTGGTTTGGCTGAGCTCTTAAATACAGGAGCCCACTCGTCACGACCACCACTTTCAGAGCAGAGTTGCTTCTGCTTATTTTACTTTGTGAGCAGAAGTGATTGGGTTAGTAAAAAGAATTTTCAGCATGTTCTCAAATGCAACTGATTCATCTTGGAGAGAAAGGAGATGGCGAGGTGATCTTTGAATTAGTGCCCGCCTTCTGCTCTCTTTTTTTGAGGGCTATGTGTGTTTGCCAAGATGCAGGGTAATGTTGAAAAGGATAATTAATTAAACAAGCAAGATCCTTAATTGCAGGAGGCCTTTATACTTCTGTCAGCATGCTTTTAAAAATGACCTGTGCCATCACACTTCTGTGACT
The DNA here is from genome assembly GCA_013389925.1 of Aegithalos caudatus. Taxonomy (NCBI): domain Eukaryota; kingdom Metazoa; phylum Chordata; class Aves; order Passeriformes; family Aegithalidae; genus Aegithalos; species Aegithalos caudatus. Next base: position 227,734 of record WEIU01005276.1, on the reverse strand, counting down.
AGGGAAAACTGTTTCCTGCTTTTTGAGGCAAAATAAGAGCAGATAGTTCAATATAATGTGATAGGGTGTTGATGCCCCTATGCCACCAGTGCTGACTGTCAGTGGTACCAGTGAATGGATCCTGGTGGCTGTCACACTGCTCTGCTGTGGAGTCCTCTGTCCCTGTGCACAAAGGTCACATAGATTTCTGCTTGGCTCTGGCTTGCAGTGAAATATCCATCAGTTATAAACTTACTTGCAGCCCAAAAGCCTAAAGAGGCCTGAGCCTGTAGATTACAGTGCTCTTTCCCTGCACAGCTGTGGAGGTGAACACCAAATGCTGTCTGACACTCCTGGTAGCACTGCTGACTTGGGGATGTGTGCCTGCACTCCAGGGTGCTTACGTGATCAGAAACCTTGGTTCAGAAATTCCTCCAGCAACTCCTTTACAAGCTTCCTCTCTTAGAAAACTCATCCCTTGTTGTAATGCACATAACAATAACAAGATATGGATCAGTGACAGATGGATACTTTCATACTTGGCATATGGTGTGTTATGAGCCTGCTCCCATGATATTGAAGCTGATCAGTCTTTCCGTTGAATTCAATAAGCTTTGGATCAGGCCCTGGAAAAAAAAAAAAAAAAAAAAAAGAAAAATTCTNAAAAGGGGGGGGGGGGGGAAATAAAATCACTTTAAACCTTCTTTTTTTTTTCTCTGTAGATGTCTGTGGGTTTTGGTTATGTATTGTAACTGAGTTGGAAAGACACACACATGGGATCATACCAATTAAGAGCCCTCCACAATGGGAAAAAACTTCTTCTTATTGTATAAATCTTTAGCTTTAATAAGTGATGTTTGAGGGTTAGCAGCTGACTGACTTTCCAAGGCAGTGAGGCATAACAAAGCTGGAAATGTTGAAGTGACTGGAAAATATATAAATTATGGCAAACACCTTGCCTCTAAATACTTAAAATTCCCAGCTGGCTCCATTTTAAATGTCTTCAGAGAATACAACTTAGCAAAATTGTCTTTGAGGAATTTAGAAACATTTTACTCAATTAATGCCTTATTTTAACATTCTGTTAAGAAGTATTTTTTTGATTAACAGCACACAGTTAATTTGCATAAATAAATGTGTTTAAAATTTTGACTGTGTCACAAGACTGTCAAAAAAATTATAGTTTGAGGGATTTTTTATACAGAACTTGATCTGAATTTTTGATTCTAACTGCCTGCATCAAATATGGAAGATTTGCCATAAGCAGCTAACAACAAAAATGTCTTATTGACCAAGGCAACTGTGTGGTATTTATTGGATCATATAATTCATAATTTACCATAAATGGATGATTGCTCTCTAATAAGAACACAAAAGAAAGAGATTTGTAGGGAATGTAGTTTTGATATTGAGTAACCCACTTGATACTGAGTCTTTTTTTGTTGTGTTGCTGTTGAGAGATGATGCCAAGCCTAATGAATCATTTCTTTGTTGCTACCCTTTGTCAGGCACCTGCTCAGAGCCTGGGGTTGTCCACAGAGATGGCTTTGGTTGTAGAATAGCAGGTTGGAAGGAACCTTAAGGATGATTTGGTCCAAATTTTCTTGGCAAAATACAATTTAGACAAGATGGGTCAACATCCAGGTGTGACAGGTTGCCAGCTGGAAAAGGAGCTGTTTGTCACCATCCTCTGGGAGTGACAGTGAGCCAGTTCCCCACCCTCCACATGGAGCACTCCTGCAGGCAATAACACATCAGCTGTTTTAGGAGGGCACTGGGGGGAGCTGCACCAAAAGCTGTGGAGAAGTCCAGATAGACAATGTACCCACTTCCACTGAGCAGGCTGCATGAGGAATCAGGGCACAGTTTGCCCTTGGTGAATCCATGTTGTCTTTTCCAATCATGTGCTTCACCTGACTGGTGATAGCCCCCAAGAGGGATTTTTTCTATGATATTCCTGGGGACTGAAAGAAGACTGATGGGCCTCTAATTGCCTAGATCCTCTCATCTCTGCATGCACTGGCAGATGCCCTTGTAGCTCCCAGTGGATATTTGTCTGCTTTTCCATGTCTGGAACAATTCTCCTTTGGTTTTGAGCAGACTCTGAAGCTCATACTGAGGGGATGCTCTGCTTACTTCCTGTACTTTTAAAGGGGATGAGCTGTTAATGGGGATGAACTGGTTTTGTGCATCCACAGGAGAATTCCTGAAAAATTCCCAGCACTCACCAGCTCCTCTAGCCTCTTTGAAAGATCCCACAAAGTCCTTCCCAATGGAATTCTGAGCAATCTGCAATATTAAGCTTTTCCTTGGAGATGACCCCTCTGATCTTGACCCAGAGGTGTTTGATAAGGGTTTCCCACAATTGTCAGAGGTGACTTCTACACACTGAAGGTTCTCCTTAGCACAGAATCCAACAACTCTTCTTCCTTGCCTTTCTTTATGGAACAGCCTAGAACCACCCATCCTGGTCCTCCAGGCCTATGGCACATGGGCCCCTCTCCCAGAAACCAGCTGCTCCTGAGGTGCTTTGGTGCCTGCTTTTCCTTAAAGCCACATGATGGAATGTTTTGCACCCAGGCTTATGCTCCAAATGTGTGACAGTTTTATGATGAGATCATATTTCAGTTTCATCACTGTTCAGTGCTGTTCCCTTTTTTATTTGCACATGATAACATTAGAATAGTAGCTCAATGAACTGTACTCTTTGGAAATTAAAATAGCTCCAAGATGTGGTTACTAATGAAGAAAACCATGAATTTTGCTTATATATGGACAAAGTTTTAATTTTTCTTTCCTCCTGGATTGTATTGCTTTAGTTCTGGCTGTGATATTTGGGGAAATCCAGTTTTTTTTCCAGTACACACTAATAACCCTTTTCTATTTAATAGGTTATTATATTTTATAGTGCTTTTTGGCATAAGGAAAAGAATTTAGCTTGTCACTAGCTTAACTTCATGCTAGGAAAATGTGTTGTGCTCTTCATAATGTCCTGTTTTGAATGAGAATTACATATATTTTATCAAAACATGCAGAGATTACTTGTTTTAAATGCTGACAGAGAAATTTCAAGTCTCTTCTGAATGGGCACAGCAAGGTGCTGGTAGAGCAGTGCATTCCAAATAGCTTGACTGTGGTTTCTTTCTCTTTACAGTTGTTGTTCAAAACACATAAAGAGTTTGGAAGCACTGTAGTGAGAGAATTCATGTTGCTGGTTCTAGAAAGTTCTCCAGAAGGAATTTATAATAGGCTTCTCTGGGATGGTCATGAACTGTAAAGATGTGATCAACACTGACTGCCTGTCCCCTAGGCTGGCTCCTTCTATTCTGCTGTACCATTCCCACAGTATGTTTTTGTGGTACCAATTAAAAAATAATGTAGAAATCAAAGCTACTTGAATACAAACAGTAGCATACTAGAAATGCATGATCTCTGCATGCTTCTAAAACCTGCTGGCCTGAGGAGTCATTCCTCTGCTCTTCATCACCTCTCCCAGCAAAGTAAAGAGCATAACACCTGTATTGTTCTCACTGGAGCTGGGATTAAATTGTTCCTTTGGTGATCTTGCTCCACTAAACGGTTGTAACCAGTTTTGTTTTTCCTACTCTTTTAAAACTAGATGTAGATGAACAAACTTGAAGCTTTCAAACACTCACAGCTACTGAAATCCATGAGGTTCTGTAATTCTGAAGGGTAATAATTGGCTTCAATCTCTATAGTATAGTTTTCAAAAATTATAAGTAGATGGAATGAGAAAAAATGCATACAGAATTCCTAACAGGTGTTAGGGGAAAATGCAGAGCAGAGGAACTGTGATCTCCAGGCTTGTGTATAATGCTGGGAAATTGAATACAGTGGATTCTAGTTTGGTCTTTCCCTGCTTTGTTGTGTGCCTTTGGGGGAGCTGCTGGACATGTGTGCTTGCTTTCTGTACTGCAGAGATAGCACAGAGTTACCTTCTCTGGAGAGTGCTGGTGTAGCAGGTAACAGGACTCTGCATACATCAAGTCCTGGAATTGTTTCCTTCTTTATCTTTTTTCTTTTCATTCATTCACAGCAGGTCTTGCTTGCAGAATTGTGTAATAAAGCGAACCACAATAAAAATTTAATGTGAAATGAAATTATGCTTATAGATATTGTTACCTTTGTTTACCATACTCCATTGGCACAGGCTCAAAAAAAAAAAAAAAAAAAAAAAGTGTATTACTTTACCAGAGGAAAAACAAAAGATGGAAGTGTTTTGGTTTTTTTTTTTTTGGTTTTTTTTTTTTTTTGGGTTTTGTTTTTTGTTTTTTGTTTTTTTGTTTTTTGTGGTTTTTTTTGGGTTTTTTTTTTTTAATCTTTAAGAAAATTATGTATTTGAATTTAGTACAGGAATAAAAAAGAGACTGTCTGAAATTACAAAGTAAAATTACTACATGATATGTTTTTCAGTGTGAAACTATCTCATCAAATATATTTAATCAGTTTCTTGGTACTTACTGCTTGCCTGGTAGTTCTATTACCCTTTTTAATCTATAATTATGCTGTGTATTTGTTTTCCTGCAATGGATTCATTCACTTGTATGTCTTTGAGGCTCTCTGAGATGTACATTTCTGTTCTGTGTCCATTTATGCCATCTGCTCCGTGTGCTTAGACAGTTTGGCCAGAACAGTTTCAGCACGCATGCAGTAAAAATAATTAAAATTAATCTCTTTTGAATAAGAAGCTTTTGATTACTCCCGAGTTTTCCATGGAATTGTGCCGTGGGATTCCAGATGCCACCTGTCGGGGATGCTGAAGACTGCGAGCAGCTCCTGCCGTGGGGAGTGCAGGTGTTACAAATAATAATGCAAGAGATTTTAATACCACTGAGCATATAATAGAGCATAAATAATCGGTTTTCTCCAGGTCAGTGGTTTATGCCGAATAACTTGATTTGTTTCAGTCTTTTGACTTAAAGATGTGTTCTGGTCTTCTCCAAAGATGCGGAATTATTTTAAAAGTAATTGATTTAGTCCTGTAATTTTTACTTAGGCTCGGTTTCCCATGGTTTGGGGATATCTCTGTGAGCCCAGGCACATTTGGGGTGGCTCCTTCTGCTCCTCTGGGAGTTCACCCAAGGAACGCCTTCCAGAGCTCCAGTATTTCCTCTGTTTTGGTTATGACAATACCTTCATTGTGTCATTTCTATTTTCCTTTTTAGTTAACAGATGGGTAAAAGTATGTTGGGGGAGTTGGAGTTTTGGTTAGTTTTGTTTTGGTGTTTTTTTGTTTGATATTTGGGGAGAGAAAATGTTCATTACCTTGTTCAGGCTGGAGAAGTGCTGTCCTTCTGGACTAAACCACCATGTAATTTTTTCACTTAATTTTCCTGATAGCAAGGATGAGTGATAAGCGTATAAACTCAATTATATTGCTTTGAATTTTTAATTTGTATTGTTGTTTTACATTATCTTTAGGCTGATCTCATAACTCTTTTATAAACAGCTGAAGATAACTTTCATAAGGAAAAAAAAAAACAACTAAGGTAGAAGCACTTTTAAATATTTTTATTTTATTATATAAGAAGAAAAAATTACTATTAAATAAAATTATTTGGTTCTTTTCCTGGTGTCATGTGAGCCCCTTCAGGTACAATAATCTACCCATTGAATATCATTTGTTGTATTATGTCTAAAGGAGAGGAAAAGCCACATATTATTCTGTCTGTTTTCTGGCAAAGGCATCAGAATATGTGGACTTTTTACTTATTCTTCTTTGGATAAGAATGTATTTTAATTTTCATTAGAAAGTAGCATTGGAAACGCTACTGAGATGCAATATCAAAAAATTCTGTTAAAATATTTTAAAACATTAAGTTCTGGAAAGACTTGCTGCTAATTTTAGTAGTCCAAACTTATTTTCTACATGACTGAATCCAGAGATTAAGTTTCAGTCAATTACTTTAAAATAAGATTGGGTCTGAGGAACATGGAGAGTTTTAGAGACAAGATTTCACCTTTATCAAGCTAAGCACCTCAGTAGTACACATTGTGACTTGAAGTAGAATAATTTTGAATGTGCAGAGTTTCCCAATGGGTTTTTTGTACTTGACTCTTTTATTATAGCCTCAAAGAGAGAGGAGAGAGAATAACACATCCTCTCTTTTATTCCATTTTGATTCTGTGGTAAAAGGCATTTCTTAAACTGCAGGACATATTTGTACTTTCTGCAGTTGTCTTTGTAGTTTTGATTGTACTTTTGAGTTATTTTACTCCTAATGCAAACAATGTCTGTTTGACCCAGGAGTTCTCCTAGTGTGCTCTGAATTCTGCAGGCTTGTTCTCTGCAGAAAGCTAACCAGACTAACTCGTGTTGGGAACAAAAGAATAAAAATCCCACCTGCCATTGTTAGGCATCCATGTGCTTTGCTGCTTACTCAGCCTGTGTGGAGACCTTAGATTGCACAGAAACTAAATTACTTCTTTGTTCTTTATTTTTGGTTTTAGGGTTTGTTTGTGGTTGTGTTTTTATTTGTTTGTTTTGTTTTTAATCCACATCATGTTGATTATATGACAGGTTAGAAATACTGTGATTATATCAATTGACTTAGCTGGGTTGTGGGCAATTTTTCCTGTACCCATACACATATTCCCAAACTAGCACCATGGGAATATCTTAATTTCTACTTTCTTAAGATTTCTCCTGTGGTGGTATGTACTCTAATCCTTGTTTTCTGAATGGAGCTACTGAGCTACTGTTAGTCCTGGGCTGACCTGGCAATTTAATATCCTGCCTTTTCCCAGTTCTGGACTGCTATGTTCAGACTGTAAAATTTAATTTTAGAAACCGTGATGAACAGTAAAATGGGTAGACAGTGTACTCTTTTGAAAACCTTGGTATTTCTCTGTTGTAAATAAAAGGAAAGCAACTTCTGTGTTTGATGGTTTATTTTGCACAGCGGGAGTTTAAATCCCCCTTGGCACTCATGGTCAATGTGAGGCAAATCATTTTTAATAATGAAATATATATGACTGTCTGGGTAACTCCAAGATCTTTCAAAAAATTAGAAAGTTGTATTTTTAAGAATAAGGATGAATGAATCCTCTACCCTCTCCTCTCAGTCCACAAGTGATTGTCATAGAAAAGGCGTAAGGTGAGCCAGAAAATTTGGAAATATTTTTCTAAAAAGAAATCTTCATTTTGTGATTTATGGTTGTGTCCTTAAACTAAAGGTTATCCTGTTCCATGGCAAGTTTTCATTTTATTTGGTTTGGGTGAGTAATGTGAGTCACTACTTCCTTCTGAATCCTTCTGTCTGATTTATCCTGGGTGACACAGCTGTCTGCGTCAGCCCTGCTTTCACAGAGTCTGCCCAGTTTCCTTGGGTGGTCTTAGATGTTTATTCTGGTCGTGCCTTTGCCAGTCAGGAAAGGCAGGTGATGTTTTTGGGGTGGTTCCTTCAGGAGTCCAAGCCCAGGGGCTGGAGCAGCCTGTTGCAGGAGGGGCAGAGGGGAGGGGGTGCCTGGAGCTCTGCAGCACTGCCAGGTGACCCTTGTGGAGTTGCAGTGCCCTGAGGTGAGCTGCACAGTGGGAGATATTTCACATGGCAGAACCAGTTAGTGTGGCACTGGGAATACCACTCAGAGCTAGCTGGTGTGGTTTCTCTTCTTAAAGGAGGGATGGAAGACTGGATAGTGGTATGACCTTCTCTGACCTTTCTTGCTGTCATCTCAACAGCATTATGAAACGGACACTGATGGAAAGAGAAAATAGAATAGATAAAAAGGAAATAAATTTGTAAAGTAAAAAAGTTTTCCAAAGGCAGCTCATATCAAAACTAGAGTGAGGATTTCCCTCAGATTGTGATGGGAGCCTGAGATGAGAGGCTGTTTGGGAGGACTAGTTGAGGGACAGATCTTTCATTTGTTTGCTTGTTGTATTTTGGTCTAGAAACTTTTCTTTGTAGGTAAACTCTGCCATAATTTACTGGTGTGAAAAGCTAGGGAGGCACTTGATGGGAGGAGGAATTAATTAAATGGTTATTCTTAAGAACTTGGTTACCAGGGGAGCCTGGGGAGCAGAACAAGGAGGACACTGACACTTGGACTAGCATGTGTAAGATGGTCTAGTTTGAAAAATGACAAATGAGATGCAAATATATTAAATATTGCCAACTCAGTCATTGTCCAAATGTATCTGTGTCTGATGTACTAACAGGAGAGCTTCTGTGTGAGACTTGATAAATGTGTTTTTGGAAGACAAGGACTCCTGCAGGCTTCCCTGGTCTGTCTCTGAAAGTAGAAGGAGCAGGTGCTTTTTGGGACGAACATTCCCTGCAGCTGGAACTGCTGGCTTCCCTCACCCTCAGCCCCCCCCAAAGTCTGCTACAGATTATTATGAAAAGGCTGGCATTTTTCTTAGCCCCTCAGGGCACAAGCCCTTCTACAGGAGTTGATGTACATGTAGAAGAAAAAATGAAAACCCAGAGTGAGAAGAGTGAACACCTGCAGGGCATGGCTGTAGTATATGTAAACAAGCAGCAGAGAAATGTCTTGGCTTCTTGTTTGGCATCTTCATGTGGAACAGGTCAGTTTAGCAGTATGGCAGTTCAAACTGAGCATAGCCAACAGTCATTTTTTTGAACAAAAGGATTTCCCTTTTGCTTCAAATTCAGCTTTTTGTGAGAGTATCTGGATGCAACAGTGATAAAAAAATTACCATGTAAATGGAAAATTAAAATAAGAATTAGCTACACCTATATTTTAATACCTGCTACTTCACAAAGCACCTTTCAGCTTCCGTGAGTTATGTAAACATTAACTTGTATTCATTGTGCCCTAGAGAGATGTGTTATTAGCTTGATAAACAATAATATTAAGTAAATTATTTCTTATTTTCCCCCTTGCTGTTTTCATTATTATTTTGCATGTTTGAAAATTATTTCCGTTATGCAGCTTTGATTTTCGCATAAAAAAATTATAAAGCCCTGAAACAAATTTATTATTAATTAGGCATGCTTTATTTTATTTAATCCTTTTTCTGTTTGAATGGAATGTCTTCATTCTTTCTGATACATTAGGTAAAGTGTATTGATTTCTTAAGTTCTCAGTCTAATGGCCAATAACAACTGAAAGGTAGTAAATTGCAGTGTGAAAAGAAAAAACCCAACCCGTTCCATATTTTGAGAACTGTCTATGAAATAAAATAAAAGGGTTATATTTTTATATATATTATTAAAGATGTATGTGTGTATATATATATAAATATAAAATACTATTATATGAAGCTTCCACCCCTGTAACTTCTCATTAAGTTACAGAAAATACAGAAAAAACAGGTTTTTATTCTGGTTTTGAGTTTGGGTATTCCTATTGTCTTGGTGAGTCTCACATCCATCTTCCCTTTTGTTCACCCTGGAGTTTATTTTGCCAGCCTTAATTCTGGGTTACATTGGAGAAGGGTAGCCTCTAGGAAATACCAGTTTGTACTTCACCATCAGTGAGGCTTCTTCATTGATTGACATCATAATGAACCTCCTAACTAACAAGTTCTGGAAGAAAAAACTTCTCCTCACATCTCTCTGCTATTTCTAACTGTAGGGTATGACTGATCTTTACCTACCAGAGAGTTGGGTAGTGGATGCCTGGGTATACAGCACCAGGCAGGATTTATGGCAGTGTTACTCTTAGCAATGTATTTACAGTTATCTCTCAAACTTAAAATAACTGACTGGGTAGACAGTTCCATAGACATGGTTAAAGGAAATCATCTTAGTCTGGGAGTCTGCTATAAATTCACTGTAAATTTATAGGCTTCCTTGGTTTCAGATGGATGTTTCTGAAATGCCTGGCTGCTATTACAATTGCCTGAGCATCTCAAGGGAGCTGGATATAAGCATCACCTACACAACAACTTCCTGGCCCTTTGCTTTTCTGCACTTCACTCTTTTTCATAACTGATTCTATGTGTTGTATAAATAAATAGATTTTTTTTCTTCCCTGCCTTTATTTAGACCTCCATTCTGAGCTATGTCATCTTGCCACTATGGTTAAAGTACTAATCCTCTTTGTGACTTCCCCTGGTCACATTTTTCTGTGATCATGGTGATAGTCTGTTGGGCAGATTGCAGCAGTCCTCGATGCTCAAGGTTTTCTACATTGACTGCAGGCTTCCTAGCTCCTGGTGATGTGTGGTTTTCCAGCTATGCCCTTGCTAACAGTGACCACTCCTGGGTGTGCCACCCTGGGCAGTATCTTCTCAGTGTTTGTGAAAGGCATGAAATACAACTTTCTTCTGCAGCATTCTGCCATGAGTGATACTGTGTGTTTTATCTTCATTGTACTGAGAGACTGCTGAGTTTTATCTTCTCTGTAGGAACCCAAAAAACAATATTCTCCTCTTTATTGATGTGCTGCTGCTATGAAAAGTAGTTAAATTGGTTAAACAGTTTTAATCACCAGATAAGAAAATCCTGGACCTTGAGGAAAAAATGTGTAGCAGAGAAAATGTGAGCAGAGAAAATGTGAGAGAGATAGAACAATTCAGGATTAGAGAGACAATGTTTACGATGAAAAATAATAGAATTAGGAGTAAGCATAAAGCATTTTAATTTTAGCAGGAAAGATAGGCACCTGCAGTCAGTTCTGTTAATGGACTGCTGAAGCCAGCATTTTCTTTGGGGAGATGTGGAGAAAACAATCCTTTTTCTTTCAAAAAGCTTCTTACAGATTGCTTATGAGGCTTAAGGGATTTTAACAATAAATTTCCCATTAAAATGTGCAAACTATCTTCTTCCCTTGCCTGACAGGGGATGTTGGGCAGTGCCTACCTGAGCACAAAGGGCAGCCCAGCAGGAGCAGTCTGTGGGTTGAGACCTTGGGTGCTGAGATCCCTTCTATCTGTGACCTGGGACACCATGCCAAGGGGTTTCTCTTGGACTGGCTCTAGGCTGTACTGCACACACCTCATTAGAACAGAGAGCATTTGAAGATGTCCTATCTAATTTTTTTCTAGTTGAGTCAGTTTCACTTTGTCCAAGTGTTCTGTGCTTTGTGAACCAAACCATGGGAAGGTCAGACATGGGAGCAACTTGCTTTAGAGGGATGTTGACAAATTCTCAGTATGTTCCCATTCTTGCCTCTTGTCCCCAAAAGTCATACAAGCATTTATTTTTATATTTTTACTTCCCCAAAGTGTCATGTCTGAGTGTAACTTTGTATTTTAATGTCATCACTGTGAGATTGGCTTACACTGAAAATTTTGTGTGTGGTTTTCAATGCAGAATTCATGCTTGTAATCTCTTCAGTACAGGGTTATTTCTGCTGTTGTTTTATTCATGTGACTTGTGTATTTCTTCAGTAACCAGTGCTAAATATGAAAAGAAGCATAATTAATTGTATATCTATGTGTGTTCAACATACTTTGATACATATAATTTATAAAATACAAAATTGTTACTTTAGTCTGGATGGATCATCTTCAAAGATCCTGATTTTGCATCTGTGAGCATCAAAAGGAAAACAATACCACTGAGAGTTTAAAGCTATGCAGAGGCACTTAAAGAAATCAATGAGCAGTAGAGTCTAGATGCTGTTGTAGATTCCACTCAGCAGTGAAGTGCCTCCTTAAGGTGCCAGAAATGCTTTGCTCAATCAAATGTTCCTGATCCATAAGCATGCTTGGCCAAAATTTCCAAGGAGCTTGGGAAGATACCCAGTGGGATTTACAAATGTGTACTAAGTGATTAGCCTCAAAGCATTCACTTTCAAATGGAAGCTAATGGTCAGACCTCCAAAGTATTAAATATCTTTGAATGTCTCTGTGGTATTTTATATAGCATCAGTTTTCCTGTGGTTGTTTTTTTGTTGTTTTTTTTTTGAGAAAACATTTCTAAACCTTTCACCTCATGTTTGTGGAACTCCTAAAAAAAGAGTAATCTCCTATCTTTGATTCTGCTAGTGTGCTTTCTAATTGACTCTTGAATGCAACCCTATGCAACAATAGATGTGCATATATGAATATTCTTATCTGAAAACCTGGACATGTATCTGGTCTCCTGCTTAAACAGAATGGTATAATTTTTCACTACCCTGATTGAAACCTGCAGGTGCTGGAATCCATTGCTGGGGAAAGGGTGCTCAGGCAGGCACAGAAGGGATTGACTAAAATAGCATCCAGCCTCTACTGTGCCCAGGTTATGTTTTAGCCATATTTTCTGTTTACCATCCCATTTTCCTCACCTACTTCTTTCTGGATGCTGTGGAAATGCAGGGTCAGAACAGCTGTGATGTCCTGGACAGCAGAGGGGAGGGGGCTGAGTCTCCCCTGGGGCAGGGCTGAGTGCCAGGGGCCACTCTTGGTCCTTCAGACACCACAGTTTCCTTTGTGGGGACCAAGGCTATGACAAAGGGGCTGGGAGGTGCTTGGGGTGTGTTTTTCCTCCTCCCAATACACAGGTGGAGGTGGAACATTCTCAATTTAGCCCCTTCCAAGGTGAGGTGCAGTGTTAAGAGTCTTTATGGGAAATCACTAAGAAATGGATTTCTAAACCATCCAGTTTTGATGGAAATGATTTGGAGAGTACTAAATGCTGTTTCAAAGCAAGAATGAACTTTTGAACTTTTCACTAATTGTCTTAAGTAACATATTTCTCTTGATACCTATCTGCCAGATAATCTATAGACTTTTTTAAAAAGTCAATTAATTAAACCAGTTTTTATTATGGTTAATTTTCTTTCTGTAGTGTTTTGGAGGAGAAATACCACACTAAATGAAGAATTGATTTAAAGACTTAAACTACCAAGAATAATGGAAAATCTATTGCTTCTTTCTTTATGTTGGTTTCTTGATATATTCTAGAAAGGTCATTAAGTTTAGCTGAAAATTTATGTTCTCCAGAATTGTGTTTCTGCTGATAGAGTTTCTCTGGGCTGAATTCTAGTTTTCAGCTAAGTTTTCCTTTTATTGGTAGCACATGTTTAAGGTTAGGTGAAGGTGATTAGATCAAAAATTTGCATTTAAACTGATGCACTTTATTTCGTTTACCAGAGTATTTTCATATGGACTTATTTTCTGAAAATATAACTTTATGTGTGTCTGAAATTAGACTAAAAGGTCTCCAGTTAAAGACAACCCTGAGTTACCTATTTTATAGAAGAATATGCACTTTGTTATGTGTAACACAAAATATTTAAAATAACTATGTCGCCGTTCCCACCACATAGCCACTTTGCCTGTGGGTGCCATGAAACATATGTAATATCCTTTGAATCATCTTGCTTCTCATTAACAGCCTAAATTACTGAAAGGGAGAAGGCCCATTTTAAATGATGTGGGGCCCCTGAGAAAGTTTTAGATAGTCTGCCCTAAATTACTGGTCAAAATAAAAAGCACCAAGTATTTCTGCTTCATCTTCCAGAAACCTAACTCCATGTCTGCAGTCACCCCTCAGTACCAAACCATGGCCCTCACCTTTCCCCATCCATCTCACTGCTGGCTCTTGTGCTGCCTTCCCTGTGCCATCCCCAGTGGGGTGCAGAGATTCCACCTTACAGCAGCGACCTCTGTGCCCAGACATTCACAGGAGCTGCCATCTGCAGCTTTCCATAGGAAAGAAAACCTCCTCAGGACCAGTGATGGCAGGCACTCTGTGCTTCTCTGGGGGTTCTCACTGCACACTCTGCAATATCTCATGTGCAGACTTGAATTGGTTCCACCCCAAAAATAGTTTATAATGTGAAGAATCTAAGCAGTCTCTTGGTATAGTAGTAATTAGGGATATTTGGGTATAGAAATGCTACAAAAATACAAATTTTGTTTATTTAATGGTAAGAACAAGAGGTAAATTTTCTCAGTGTAATTGAATTTTCTCTTGAAGTTTAAAGAAAACTATTTTTTCCCCCCAGAAATGAGGATGATTAATGTTTTTCAGAAGGAAAAAGGAACTCTGAAACATTCATATTTATAGGTATCAGGATTATCTAAGAATATATGTTCTCTCAGGTGGTGGAGGAGTTGAAGTGATAAAGTGAGTTTGAGTAAATCCACTTGGGAAGGGAAAGGTGCATTGAGTATTAAAAAAGAGTAATTGAGTATATTGAAGGAAAAAAAATTGGTGATACTAATATCTGTGCACTGATTTGCATTAAGTGAATCTCAACATTTTTTGTTTCATGAAAAAGAGGATTTTTGTTTTAAGAGAAAAAATGTTTGAGGGTCCTCTGGTCATAATACAGAAAAAAAAAAACAAAAAAACAACCAAACCAAAAAACAAAAACCAGAAAAACTTAAAGATCAAGTCCAACTGTAAACACAATACTGCAAGTCTTTGAAAAAGAGAGCATATTGCTTATTGGTAAAAAGTAGCAGCAGGTTTTTGGGGGTTTTTTCAGTAGGTATATGGAAGGAGAAGTATTTTGAACAAAGAAAAAGAAACAAAAAAACCCCAATCACACTCCACATCCCCCCAGATGATAATAATAAAATAAACTAAGATGCTGGGCATAATAGAAATGGATATAATTTAACTTGTAATAATTAATTAATTACATTCTTTCTCTGTGTGTACATTTCTAGCTGTTCTCATTTAAAGTACGAGGCACAAATCGTATTGTATTTTTTTTTTCAGCCTCTGAGTTGCTACTTCTAAAACAATCCAGGTGGGTGGTAGCCTGAAATAAATACATTCTCATATCTACTCACACCCCTGCCTTATGCAGCAGCATGTGATGTGTTTTGTGTGCCTGGTGTAAGTGACTCATTGCTTTTGCAGCTCCTGCCCTCGTCCCCCATGGCAGAAGCACTGGAGTGGGGCTTGGGGAAGGTGTCCCTTGCTCTTGTGTCCTTCTCTCGTGGCCAAAAGCTGTGCTCAAGTGACCCCTGTGCAGCCACCAGTGCCCCCAACAGCAGTCCCCAAAGTGAGCCCCTGCTCACAAAGGTTTTCATTAGCAGGACAGAGCTTTCCAGCCTCTTCCTTCTGCTTATTTCTGGGTTGTTTGTAATTTATTGCCACACCTGAGTTTATCTTCGCTAAATTTCAAGTTTATCTGTACAAGTAATCTGTCCTGACTGCTCTGTCATTTGTCTTCCTTTTTGCCTCTGTTAATAATGTAAAAATAATAATAATAATGCAAAAGAATTTTATTAAACATTTTCAGAGCACTGAACAGATTATATTTAATTAAAGAGGTAGTTCGAGAAGTGGATGAATTACTGAAAGTAAAAAATGTAAAGCTGACCTTTAGGTCATCTATTTCTTTCCCCTTGTTATTACCTAATATTTATTTTGTAAGACCTTATCCAATGTGAAATCTTGTGTGTAGCCATGCTTCCAACTATACCATGTTCAAGGGAGATTTATTTTCCTTTCATCAAAGTATCCTAATATTTATTTAGAACATGTTGTAGGCTGTGCAGCGAGACTTAAACCTGATGGAAACCCCCAAGGCAAAGAGAGGATGTGTGAGAGGGTGGTGCTGCAGGTGGCTTCATTTTCCAGCTGCTTCACATAATTCAGGGAATTCTATAAACTTGAATTTAATCCATGCAGCAAGGCTGTGCTGTTCTCCTTATAAACTGTTCCCTTCTTGATGCTCTCTCCCCATCCTGATGGTTTGAGATTGGCTGTTTCTAGAGAGATTTTGAGAAATTCATATTTCAGTGCACATCAGTTGTGTAAGGTAGGTATAAACTGAAAATCTGTGGGTTTGATCTCCAATAAAATCTCCTCGAGCTTGTGGTATCATTTTGACAGATGGGGTAGGGGGTTGTTTGTAATCTTTCCCATCTTAGTACTGGAGGCTTAAGCTGCAGCTGCAGACTAAGTCTGGATTTGGTCCTTTTTGAAAATTCATTGAAGTCAGTAGAAATGAAATGGGGCAGAAGTTGCTCCTGGGGTTGCCCATTAAACACAGGTGGGACCCCCACAACCTGAGCCTAAGGACCAGGACCTGCTGCTCTGTGCTGCTCCTTGTCCAGTCCTGGAGCTTCCCATCAGGAACAGGCTGCAGCAGGGCACGTCTGCTTGTGCAGGGGACTTGTAAGAAAAATAAAAATGTTCACAGCAATCAGTCTAGGACTGTTTTTATGGACTTGTTAAGGTAAGGATGAGCAGAACAAAGGGATAGCCATGATAAATACCTGAGTTATTATTCACAGAGCAGAGGGATTGCTGACTGGGAATGCAGTAAGTGCTCCAGTCACTTAGCTTATTTTCCCTCTCTGGTGGGTAATAACTGGATATAATATATGGATGCAGTTGAGTACCTGTGCCACTGTGTTTTTTAGTTTTATTTCTATTTTTTATGAGAATTCCCTTGTCATCTGTGTGGGACATCACCACTTCTTGCCAGTTTGTCAGGAATCAACTATTCTCCTGGAATCACAGAATAGTCTGAGTTGGAAGGGACCCAGAAGGATCATCAAGCCCAGCTCTTAAGCAGATTGCCCATAGGGGGATTGAACCCAACATCTTGGCAGTATTAGCACCATGCTCTGACCAACTGAGCCAGTCCAAGGGTCTTTTCATTGTGGTTAAAGCATTTGAGAAGTAACCACCTGCCTACAGCACTTCTCAGAATATGAGTGGTTATCTAATGAATGATGATAGCAAAATTCAGAGAGGTTTGAATCTTTTTGTTTATTTTTAATACTGACTCTACTACTGGCTGTGACATGAATGGAAGCTACAGTCTGATTCTTTGTGTACATTAATGTGGGTGAGTGATCTCCAAATAACAGAATATGTTTTTGAGGAGTTTCAGTTCATAGTTGGAGAATATTTTTTTCTAGGAGACTTTTTGACTAAAATCTCAAAAACATGAAACTCTGCCTTCTGTGTTAAAACAATATACAGATAGTGCTGTGAATTCCCTACAGTTAAACCCTCTAGCTGCCTCCTCAATATTAATTCATCTGAGTTTTCCGGATTGACTTTTTTAATGAAGGATGTATTGTGATTGCATTACGCTTTCCAGACTTAATGTTACTCTGCAGTTGCACATAGTGTTGACAGATCCTGGTCACTTAAGATTCTGCTTTTAAAAAAATAAATAATTTAATCTCTATGAAAATGTCTTCAGGTGAAATCTGGCAAATAAGGTGGATGGGGCTCCCAGACAGAAACCACTGCTCACAGGAGAGCTTTGTTCCATCACCCAGAGAAATGGGAGGAGTATGAGATTTGCTTGTGAGGTAATTATTGTTCATTCTCATGTTGTACTACCAAAGTGTTAGGTGTATTAGAAAGGCTCTGTGATATTACTTTGGGCATTTCTCCTTAGCAGTTCCTCACAACAGTGAAGGGAATAGCCATTTGGATAATATTGGATGGACAAGATTTTTACAGGTTTCATATTTGTAATACAAAGTGTAGTGCAAATCAGCAGATAGGCAGAATGGGACAGTGTTCAGAATGCATTAAATCACCATTAATTTTATGAAACAAGATTATGAACTGTAGTAGAATAACATGTACAGCAGCTACATCTTACACCTAAAAAGGTGTTTTGCTTTCTCATGTTTGTCACATATCTGATACTTTTTTCTTACTTGTCTCCAGGTCTCATGCTGTATTTGTAACCTTGATCAGATTTCTCTTGAGCTCAAGTTTGTGCTTTTAATTTAGTCCTCTGCACCTTTTGTGTGCTGCACTGTCTTTATTGCTCTCCCTCTGTGATTCTAACAGAACATATTAACATTGATTGAAGTCTCCAGCCGCTTGTTCTGTGTGCTTCACAGGCATTTAGTCCTGTATTCACTTTCAGTGAAACAATTAAAATCACTTTAGTTCATGTCACTGGAATTAACTGCTGGCATTGCAGGTGGCTGTGAATTCAGCTGGCTCAGGACAGCAGTGCTTTGTAGGTTTCATGTCATCATACTTGTGATGGCCTAAAAAGTCAGTAAAGGAGAGTGAAAAATCTCCATGAAGTGATTTGAAGGTTTCTGACTCTAAAAAAACTGTAAGCAGATTATGTATTCCTTATAATGTGAAATGCACTTTGAAGTATAAACTGTCCAGGGAAATATTTAACAGAAACACGTTTTTGCCTCACCTCTTAAACATCTACTCAAAATACATATGTAAAGTAGTAGGGGCTTAATAGTTGATTGATAAATTGATTTTCCAGCTGCTGACTTCATAAGGAAAAATGTTGACTTTGATATTATGGTATATAACTCGGGATCCAAAGGAGCACAGATTTAACTTAGCAGTAGCTGTCAGAGAGGGAAAGGGAATTTCTTTTGATGCCATAGGGATGTGGTAGTTTTCAGCACAGACTGTATTTTATAGCAGTAGTTCTTTGTTTAGTAATTGGATATGGCAGAAGAACAGAGAAATCTGTTAACTGTAATATTTTGAATACTGGTGATGATTTAATACAACCCTTAAAAATTGAAAGAGATGTATGAAATAGGGATGATCCTCTTTACTCTTTTAATTTCCAGGTCTCTCTTAAAATCTTAGGGATTTTGTTTTCTTCATTTTTTCAGTTGGCTTTTAAGGTCTGACTTTGCTGTTTTTCTTAGCACTGGACACACATTAGGAAATGTTTCAAGTTGCTGTTCCCACCTGTCAGTAAGAATAAGATAACATACAGAAAGATTAGCATTGCTTTTAAAGCTCATTGGTTACAGTTTGGGGAAGAACAAGTTGGTACTTGTAGAAAGCTCTGAATATTTGCAAGCACATACCCCTGAGAAGACATTTTTAGGATCAGGGCTTTTGCAAAGGTGAAACCTATTGTTCTTTTATAAAACCAGCTTTTCACTCACCTATATTTTATGTTATTTTAAAAATTTTCCTCTACTGCTATTTACTAATTATCTGTCTTCCTGTGATTATGTTCTCACATTCTTAGGCATCTTGATCTTTACATCAAAGGGCACCTCAAAGTAAATATTTAGCAATGTGTTAATAAAAAAAAAATGCACACCCAAAAAAATCAAAAAAGCAAACAAGGAAAACTAAACAAACAAACAAAAACCTGCAAACAAACAAACCAAAATAACCACTAGCACCCACCCCAATGTCAAACAAACCCCAGTTTTACAATTTCTTATATGTAGTTGGATATCTTTCAGCCTTGTCACTGAGTGCATCTGTGCTTCTGGTAACTGAATTACTTCTTTCTTTACCTAAGCTGGACAATGCATTTTCTGGAAGATATAGATCTCTTTAGATCTATACCTTGAACCTTATGTCACCCTATTTGCATCTGTCAGCTTCTTCCTGGGCACAACCAAGTGCCAGAAGCCTGTATTTACTCCTCCCCTGAATGGGAACACCCTTAAAACATTACCATAGCTCATCACTCCATCCTTCTCTTTGGGCTCCCCCAAGAAACTTTATCATGATTCTTACAGAAAATATTTTGGAGGTGAGTTTGGACCAATGGTCATCATTAGTAATAATGATTTGTATGTTTCCACCTTGCTCAGATTTTCATTTGCATCCTACATCCTCTACAGGTAGTCATAAAAATTATTTAGGATGGGCAGCATATTTTTGCTGGAACTCATGGACAGCTCTGGGAGTTTGTTGCAGAACCTTCCACCTGCACCTGGATTTACTGAGAAAAGTTGGAGAACCCCACCCCTCCTTTTCAAGCATGAGGAAATAATGCTGTATATGAGGAACAGGAGTCCCATATTTCCCTTGTCCAGCCTCTGGCTATGCTTGTCCCAAGGTATTTTAAGTGCAGGTTTACATGGCCCCCAGTTGGTCCTGGGGCCACCAATGCCCTTTGGAAATCCAGCCTCCAAGCTGGGAATTTTCACAACTCTTGGTCAGAGGGCTGGTGTCTGAAACAACAGTCTGTTACCACAATAAAGAAAAGGTTTTGTTTTGCAGCACTTGTTGCAATATAAAGTATCTGATTTCTACTCATTAACTGCTATTTCTGTCTTACCTTATTTTCAGGCAACTGAAGAAATGATAATTTTTATACTACAGTGGAGTTATCACACTCCACTGGAGGTTTGTTTTTGAAATGCCAGGCTGTAACTGTTGCCAGTATTTATTTTTGTTTAGTTTCTTTTCCTCTTGAATTTAGCATTCATTGATGGGAAAATATGGATACTCCAGTATCTGTATTTATATTTATATCGATTGTAATTTTTCTTTTCTGATGTGTTACATAATTAATTTTGCTAGCTCGTGATGCTAAGATGCTGAACAGAGGATTTCAGCAACAGTGTTGGAGTTTGAGATGGTAAAAAGTTTTGGCATAAAATTCAGGAGTAAATTTGAGAAAGGATTGGAAAGATGTGAAGAATGACCAGGGTTGGTGGTTTTTTTTTTTTTTTTTTGTTTTTTTTTTTTTTTTTGTTTGTTTGTTTTNGTTTGTTTGTTTGTTTGTTTGTTTGTTTGTTTGTTTGTTTGTTTTTCCAGGGAGTTATAAAGTTCTGGAATATTTTGCCTTTGCTACTTGCTGGATTCAGATATTGCATTCAAGATTATTACTCAGTAAGATAATAAAAGAATATTCCAAGTAAAATAAGCTTGAAATAAGGGAATGGTTACAGAGTCCCAAGCTTTGGGACTTTCTAAAAGTAGAAGAAAACTACTTTTAAAACTTTTTATGGACTTGGAATTAGAGCTGTCAAAATGGGGTGGGGGAGAGAAGAAATGTAATTATGTTTCAAACCGTAGCTTTATTTTTTTTTTTTCCCCAAAAAGAATTGCATTGTCCATAAAAAATATGCTTAGAGGACTTTAATGTGTGTTGACTTCTGGATTTAGAGTTGTAATTTGTAGCCAGTTTTGGTTGGAAGGTTCTACAAAATTGTTAGGGAAAAAGAATTTTTTAATTTTTTTTTTCCTCCTAACTAGATAGGAAGATATTGGTTTCTGCTCATTTAAATACTCTGTTGTAGCAAAAAAGAGTGATGATTATGTGATATTCCGTGCTTTTTCTTCTAAGTATCCACCCAATTTTCAGCAGGGTACAAAAAGTAAGTTTTCATTGACACTTTCCCAGAATCAGAAGCTTTAGGAGGATTTTTTTGGTTTTGTAGGATTTTCTTTTCTTTGCAGAGTGACATCATGCTTCCTCTTACAGAAATGTGGGGAAAGAGTATTAAATTGTTTTAGGAAACACATTGAATATTTTACCTATTTAAATTCAAGTTAGGAAAATTTGCATTTATTGTGGTCTTTTTATTTAACTTCAATTACTCTAGCCAATTGAAATTACAGTGCTGGAGGTGTTTCAAAAATATATCCTGAGGGTATTGCAGTTACAATATTTGAACAGAGTTTCTTACTTCTTCCTAAGAAAACCTTAACTTCATCTACCTAATATTTTCAAGTCAAAGACTAGAGCCTCTCTTCTACCTTTTGCAAACTCAGTGGCAAGGAATATTTAGTTTCATAGAACTCTTCCAAAACCAGTTCCCTACTCTGTGAACTGGTGTATTTGCAATAGTTTATTTTACAACTTGATGTCTAATTTTGTGGCTCCAGAGCCAAAAAATTTCTACTATTCAAAGGGCATGTTTTCAAAGTGCTCTGTCTAAACAAAAAATTAAAATTAAAAAAAAAAAAACAAAAAAAACCAAAACCAAAAACAAACCTAAAACAAAACCAAAACAAACACAGCTTGCCTGTGTAGAAATTCTTTATCAGAATGACCCTTTTTTTTTCTATAGCTGTTAGGACAAATGTATATACACTTTTAGAAATAGCAAGAGATTGGTGGGGTGACAATACCAAACACAACAGAAGGACACAAATCTGCTATTTTTCAAGAAAAAATTCTAGGAGAGAAAAGTCAGCAATATCCCGCTATTGTTCCTTTCTTTTTTTTTTTTTTTCCCCCATGTGTTTTAGATGGTCTTGATGGCAGAGTATGTATTAAAATTCTCCTGCTGCTTGTCCATACTGTGTGACAAAAACACCTCAAGAAAAACTTGCAGAAGTTGAGGCTCTTCCCAGGTGTGAAGCATGAGGAGATGGGGGAGTTGGGGAAGCTGCTTGGCACATTTGGAGCTGTTGTGCAGCTCGATGGAGCTGTGCAGGCAAGGATGTGTTTGGCACTTCCTCTGTGATGGGCACGTCATCTTTAAAGTTGTGGGGAACCCTTAAGTCCTGATGAAGCCAATTAAAATAAAGGATATATTCTACTATGTAAAATAAAGGCCCATAGCTTAGAAAACTCTTGATGAGAATAGGAAGTGGTTTGACTCAATGTAAACATTTTGAGCACATATCTGAGCTTAAAACTCAAGGCGGTTTATGATGCCCATCTTGGCTTTAAGATGGTTGTGATAAATGCCCACAGGATTTAATTTAAAAGCATTTCTCTCTTGCCAAAATCAGATCATTTACTACAAAGTAGGAAACAAACTTCATGATCAGAACATCAAAAAGCACACAGAGGAAATATTTCATGGCTGTCATTAGTCATACTTAGTTTTCAATATTATGAAAGCTGGTTTATGTTTTATATAGGCCTCCTGCTGAAGTTGACTTTATTTCATCAGCCAATTTCTGCATTTTTGCCCTTCCCTAGAGGTCTTGCACTAAAGGAAATCTGTTCATCATTCCTGTATTATATTCATGTGCTTTCCATCTTCAGGATAGCTCCTCTGTTCTTCTGTGTGATGATTCATAACAAGTATTCCCCCTTTTTTT
>WEIU01005276.1:186472-205082 GCA_013389925.1 Aegithalos caudatus | reverse complement strand
TTTTATTTTTTTTTTTATTTTCTTTTCCTCAAAAAGTAATTATTTGCTTAGTGTGGCAGCTCTATATTCCGGAGAATAATCTGTTCCTGGTGTTTTACTGTATGTTTGACGAAATAACAATTTCTTTACAAATATGGTTTTCTGTTGTCAGACAAAAAATATTTTTCTGTTGTCAGAAATAAACTATTGAACTCTGACCAAAAATATCTTAGTAATCGTTATCCATTGTATTTGATATCCATTGATGAACTCCATATTTCATTATTTCTTGTGGCTAAGTATTTGATTGAAGTTACTTCATAGCTTCTTTGTTTGAACTTTCTGGAGGCTTTCGAGAGCAATTTCAATTTTTTGTTTGGTTGTTATCTTTTGTTTTGGTTTGGAATTTGTTTGTTTTTATTGTTTTCTTTAGTTAGTTAATCTCATATAGTACAACACATGTATTGATGAGGTAAGATATATGACGTTTGAGAGACAAAATCATGGAAAACAGCACTTGCATTGTTTCATATTTCCTGAGAAAGTGGGTGTAGTGTTCCATTATTGTTCTGCTGTAGGAGTAATTTGCTTTATTGCTCTTGCATTCTTCTCTGCTTCTCAAAGGGTTCCATATGGCAGCAAGACAATGGCCATAATGAGCATGTGTTTAACTGAATTGAATTCTAGCTTGATGTTAAGATTCAAAGAAATGTATTGTCTTAATTTTTTTTTGCAATTTATCAATAGCAATCTGTATGTGTCAATCAATCAGTCTAAGAAAGCTCCTGGAAATGAATGGCTTACCTGTTGTGTAAGAAGAAAACTGCATTTTTTAAGCAATTTTCATCTGCTGTTATGGAAGAGTAACATGCATTATGCATGATGCTCCCTCTCATAGGAGTGCAGGTTTCTTTCTGACTGTCTTGCATTCACACATTGATCTCCCAAGCACCAAACCTCTCAGGCCTCATTTTCATTGTGCTTAACACACCTTTATTTGGCATCACAGCTCTGGTTAATAGAAGTGACAGGGTAGATTTTTTGATGTGACCGTTCCTGTATTGAGTGCCTGAACAGATTAAGTGTGGCAGGAAAGGAGTGGGGATGTGATTTGGGTTTGTTTCGTTCAAAAGATATGGTGAAGTAGTAACTCTCTCTAGGGGTGTCTCACTGCTCCTGACAGTTATAGACAGTAATAAACTCTACCCTCAACTTCATTAATTAGATCGTGGAGGAGATAAAAGTTAAAGACAGAGGGAATGCTTGCAGTGTCAAGCTGCAGTATTAATGGCTTCTGAGGGGTGGAACAGGCTGTTCTAACCAAAAAAAAAAAGCATTGGCCAGACTTTGACTGCTGTTTCCCAGCTCTCTAAAGTTTCTTTCAGCAAAACCTGTGCAAGTGAAACAGCAGGAGGAGGGAATGACTCCAGCTGAACAACAGACATGCCTCCTTATATTTGCTCCTGTGTTCATTGCAAATGTGGGGGTGTGGAATCCCAAAAGATAAGGGGTTAATGTGGATGTCTCAAACACTGATAGATGGTCGTGGAGCCAACCAAGGACTGTTGGGAACAGCAGACAAGAATTGTTGGTATTAACATGTCCCACACATGGGAAAGAGCAAGATGTGGCTGAGTGTGGAGGTAGGGTAGTACTTTTCTGAGACAAATATCCTTGTTCTAGTTCCTGGAGATGAGCATAACATAGTACAGCACAAGAGAAGGAATGAGGTTGAGAAGTGGGCATGGACTGTAGGGTGATCAGGACCACCCAAGACACCCAAAGCCTCTGACCCATTTCCAGAAAGGTCTGGAAGAATGGATATGATAACTAATTTGCATAGAAAGCAAGATTATTTTCAGGTTAGGGAAAGCCTGTATATAAAGAGGTACCCCCACCAAGCCTGGCTGTGCATCCGAGGACTGGACATTGGCTGTACCAACGTTGGAACAAGGACTGATGGTGTCTTTTTCTTTCTTCCTTTCTTGTTTTTCTTCACTTTCCTTCTCTCTTCATCTTACCCCTTTGTCCAAAACCTGCTTCCATTTCCTTATATAGTAGGTCAGGGACCAACATACCAATTTCCATGCCAAGTGTGAGAATTACTACTAAAACTTTGTGAGTTTTTGCAGATCCTCTGACTTTTGTTATTCTTTTAACCACAAGCATTTATGAACCTTGAGTGGTTCTCCCTTCCACTTGAGGGTAGGATATCACAGGAGGTTCATTTTGCTTTGTCTTAGGATTGTGTGTTGGCTGATAACATAGAATTATAAAATCATGAAGTTGGAAAAGACCTCCAAAATCAAGTGCAACCATTTACCCAGCCACCACTATGTGTGCCACTAAACCATAAACCCAAGATCCACATTGGAACACTGATTCCTCCACTTCACTGGGCAGGTGTTCCAAGGCCTCTGATCACCCTTTCCATGTAGAAATTTTTCCTAATAATGTTGGGCTAGGGACTATAAGGACTTATATGCATTAGTTCTAGGACAGTGGACTCCCAACCCGACAGCTGTTATCAAATCCTTCCAGTAGCTACTTGAATTATTATTCTGTTGAATTCTGTGCATTTTACACAAGTTATAAAAAGAGGCAGCACTTTAGATTTCGGGGGGTTTTTTTGCTGTTTCATGGGGTTTTTTTAACCAAAGGCCATGTTTTTGTGTAAAAAAATTCCTTTAATTTTTATTTTCTCCACTTGTACTTAAAAATGAGAAATTGCAATGAGGCACCGCAGGATCTGAGTAAGGGTGTAATAATTTACACGTATGTTAAGCATAGTCATTAGTATAGTGCCTAGCAACACAGCAGGCATGACTTATTACACAATATAGTGTTTGCTTATTGCCTAAGTGGAAGGCAAAGCAGTTCTAACTGATTACATGTTACAGAGCTCAGTTGCAATAGTCAATTTCCCCACTGTTTCTCGTGCATTTTGCAGGAAAACACTGCGATATAGCGTTATGAATCAATTACGAAGCACTCATTAGGAGGAAATGCATATTGAATATATTAATCACTTCCATAATAAATTACATAACCACACAATAAAAGCGTGCGTATTCTATTGGTGAATAGCTCATCATAGTCTAAGATTCCTTTTCCCTTTATTACTAAATTAAATTCATATATAGGAGAGCAAGGTGTTAAGGAAATGCCTTACAGGAGCTCAAGCATGGCAAAAGAACACAAAGCTGGGAGGAGTGGCTGATACACCAGAGAGCTGTGCAGCTCTTCAGAAAGGCCTTGGTGGGTTGGAAACATGGGCTGGGAACTGCCTGAAACTCATCCAAGGCAAATGCTGTGGGGCTCTGCAGCTGGGGAAGAACAACCCCATGCAGCAGAGCAGGCTGCTGGAAAGTAGCTCTGGGGAGAAAGACCTGATGGTCTGGGGAGTAACAAGCTGCCCAGCAGTGCCATTTGTGGCCAAGAGGGCCACTGGGGTCCTGGGGTTCCTTAGGAAGAGCACTGTCAGCAGGGCAGGGAGGGGATCCTGTGCCCCACTCAGCCCTGGTAAGGCCAAATCTGGAGTGCAAAAATCAGGGCTCCTCAGGACAGGAGAGACAGGGAGCTCCTGGAGCAGGCCAGAGGAGGGTGACAAAGATGATGCAGGGACTGGAGCATCTCAGTGAGGAAAGGCTGAGGGAGCTGGGCCTGTTCAGCCTGGAGAAGATGAGGCTGAGAGGGGCCCTCATCCCTGTGTGTCAGTGTCTGCAGGGAGGGCTCAGGGCATGGACCAGGCTCTGCTCCCTGGTGCCCAGCAGTGGGACAGGAGGGATGGGCAGGAACTGATGGCCAGGAAGTTCCACCTGAATGTGAGGGAGAATTTCTTTCCTGTGAAGTGACTGAGCACTGGGACGGATTGTTCAGAGAGGGTGTGGAGCCTCCTGCACTGTAGATATTCCAGAACTGTCTGGACACAATCCTGTGCCGTGTGCTCTGGAATGACCCTGCTTGAGCAGGGAGGTTCAACCAAATGACCCATCAGGATCCCTTCTAACCTGACCCATTCTGTGAAAATCATGGAACTGAAAAATCACAGCAGCCTGGGAGCCAGAAGCTGCAGATTGAAAAACAGAGATGCAACAGGGGCCAAGAAGCTCGACTCCATCCATGGTCCCCTCTAAATGTCACCTAAGGGGACAGTGGGCTGTGTGGGCTGGGCACTGACTGGGGGATGTCAGTGCAGTAGGGTGGGTGCTCACCCCACAGCCTCCCAGGACAGCCCCCCTGTGCCAAGGGGTGCGTTGCTGAGGGGGTGGATATTAAGTGACCTTCACTGAGGTGTGGAGATGTAGCACTGTTAGTATTTCAATCCATTTAAAGGACTGTTGATTCAGAGTCTGCCTGTGCCACTGTTCTGCCTTACATTACAAGGGAAATCAGAACATTCTGTTCTGTTTTCAACCTGTTAGTTCATTTTTACATATCCTGAAACACAATCACTGTAATGAGTGGAAGTATTTCTCAGTATTGTCCAGTATATGTTCAAAAATGACCTTCTACTTGTATTTTCTTTTTTATATAACTGACTGAAAACTTTCAGACACAATTTAGAAAATACATAAAAAGCTATTCTCTAAGAATGCTTTTAATTTAGGAAAGCATGTATTTAATCAAAATGTTTAGTATGTTTGAGCATTATGGACTTGGAGAAATAAAGCTAATAGCTTTCTCATTTAAAAATACACAAAAGAAGCAAAATCTGTAAATGATATTTAACAAAAAGTTACCCAATTGACATAGGAAATGGAGAAACAATCGCTTGGGAAATGTCATACGGCACGGCACTAACACACCTTTATATTTTACTGTATATAGTACCAAAATAATAATTTCATAGCCTGATGTCCATGACATTTCAAAGTCCTTGAATCAATTTCTTGAATATTTAAAATCAGTAACACATGCTTATCACCTTTTTCATATTCTTCTTGGTATTCCTCCCTCTCAGAATGAAGGGAAAATGAATTATTTTCTCAGTTGAACAGTTTTTGTGTTGTCTCTGACAGTAAGGCTGATAATAAGTTGTACAAATTACATGGAAGTATAAAATATGTCTTGCAAAGGGCATGATTTAATGCACATCTCATTTTGGGATAGGTAGGCATGTATCAGGCTGTGGATAACTCAGTGAATCCAATAAGATAACTTGAATCTGCAATTCAGCAATGTAAATGAAGCTTTGAGAAACTTGAATATCTTCAGAATGAAACAAAAAGGAAGAGCAATCTGGAACACGTAACGTTTCTGTGTACCTGTAAATGTCTCAGGAAACAGAGAATATTATCCCCTAATGTTTCTTGATGGTTCTCTGGGTTTGTAGAGCTTCCAGGAGCAGAGACATCCATTCAGTCTGAATTTGGCCAGAGTGCACATGCAGGTAGGTGGCTGTGGTGGCATGCTGCTCCTGTGATGGAGCCCAGGCTGAGTCCAGGCTGACCCTGGTGCTGTCCTCTGTGAGTCTTGTGGTGCCACCCTGCAGGTGGAGGTGGCTGCATGGTCCCTTGTCCCTCCCAGAAAACACAGGTGCCATACAACAGAGCGGGGTGGGATTTGTCTGGCTCCTTCCAGATCTGCAGAAATAAGCACTTGGGGAGGGCCCAGATGCTTCAGTGGCCCTTCAGGAGCTTTTCTGGTGGCAGCAGCTTTGGCCAGCTTTTTGTCCCACAGCAGGAAGAACAAGTTGTGAATGTTGCTGTGGGGGGTACCTAAGGCTAGACTGTGGTCCTTCAAAAGGCTTGGCTTGATTTAGTGGAAGCTGGGTGGACCAAAGCTCTTGAGCACAATTAAATAATTTATTGCCTGTCATGAAGTCATTTCTGTATATGTAACAGGGTTTCAGAGTTGTAGCAGTTATGCCAGAGGCGGCTGAAATCTGAGGTACAAAGGATTCAAGCCATGCTTAATTTGGATTTTATTAAAAAGGCTTATACTTAATATTTGCATTCATGAACAGCATAGTTTGTCATTGTCGGGACCCTTTTCTTAAATGTGCACTTCCTTTGAAGGATACTTTTTGAATCAAAATTTTACCATGGTGGATGGTTGATGGTACCTTTTCTCCCAGCATGTAAGGTAGAGATGCAAACTTCTAAGTGCCTATGGACATGTGAAAAATACTATTTTCACTCATTTTTAAGGAGTGATATGACATTTCTTTAAAATTGCTGGACATAAGAATCTCTGTTGAAATACAGTGGCTTATTTAGGGTGTCATAAACATGAAACTGCTATACATGACACTTAGAAGCTTTCAGCAATAAACAACGAAGAACTCTGAGAACAGAGGAACAGAGGCTGCCTAGAGCCTCTTTATGTGCAGAACATTTCATTTAAGAGGTTGTTACAATTATCCACCATTGTACCATTTTCAGTATTTACTCATGTGAATCATTTCTATATGCTTTTTCATGTCAACTAATGCTTTTTCAAGAGACCTGTCCTTGAAACTACAGATGGCTTATGCATCCTTCAGGGTCTTAAAGGAACCTTCTACTCCTGGGTCTTATAGTTTTGTCTGTCCCATGGCTGATACTTGGATGCAATCATGCTGAAAATGTTTAATGTGTGGGGATTCACAAAACATTTTTTTTCAACTCTCCACTTTCCCAATGTGCACGTATATATCAGAGCCACCGACCATGTGTGAATGCCCCAGAATACATTTCTGCATCAGAAAATGATCATTTCCACTACTTCAGGAGGAATGAAAAGTTCTTCTGAAAGCCAAACTGTATATGAAGCAGGGAGGAAAAAAAGTGTAAATATTCAGAGATTAAATTATTGCAAAAGTGTTTCTTAATATGTAAAATATGATACAAGTCCTGTAGCTAATTATACAGTAACATAAATATCCATGATGTTGTCTTCTTTGGAAGTTACATAAATGCAGCAGCATCTTAGATATATGTGGTTTTATAATTAATTTCAGCCTTTGATGGATTTTCCTTATAAAACACCAAATGGATAATAGAAAACAAACAAAAAAAAAGCATGTCTGTACTTTCCTTTGTTTTAATCCAAGCAGTCATGCATTATTCAAAGTGAAATCCTACTGTTTTCATCTAGAAAACAAAAAGCAAAGCTAATATTGATTCATTTTCTCTTGCAAATGAGAGAATATAATTGTAATATATCTAATTGATGCTACTGTATAAGTCACATGACATACATATGCCAGTAATTTGGTTTTGTTTGTTCAAAATCTTGCTACTGAACTACTGTGAATAAATAAGGGAGAACAAATAATATTTTTAGGCCTGCCTACAAAAAACCAAAACCAAGCCCCACATCCAACAAAGGCACCATACATGATTCTTACTGCAATTGTTCACCTAGATTTCTAGGAAAGGGAATCCGTTTTGTTAAGAGTGGTTCTGGGAAAAGCTGTTCTCTTATTCTGTGATGATGTCAGCAGATTGATGATTGATGATGATGATTGATGTCATCAATATGAGAGCTGAGATCCCAGGGTCTGGAAATTCAAATTGAATTATTTTCAAGTATAATTGTATGTTGCTTTAGGTATTTTTCTATCTTAGCAAAAAAAAAAAGTCAAATATAGTGTTGGTGATTTAAATTTTTTTTTTTATATTTTACTTTGCCTGCCTATGTGAGTTTTCAGATTATTCCTTATATTATTTAAATGGCTTTTACTTGCATATTTGAACTGATGCTTTATGATGTTAGAGGATATATTTGAGAAAGGAATGGAAATGTTGCATTCACAACTTGCTGAAACAAGCTGGCGTGAATTTGAATTCTGTCCCCAAACTATATCTAAGCAAAGTCAAGAAAAGTTGATGTAGCATGTCCATGAAAATGCTAGGAAATGTAAGTGTACAGGAACCACTGTCTGAAATACAAACAAATGGCTGGTATAAAATTGACTGCACAGGAGTGAGTCATTTACCTTGAGAGTAAAACTTGTAAACTTGGATGGAAGTGAGAAGAGCTAAGAAGCATCATAGGGCGAGGAGGATGAGTGCTGCAAGGGTATCCTGCTGCCAAAGTTATATGCCAGACAAATACACTGACATCAGCTATATATCCTGCATATATTGCTATTAAGTACAAAAACTGCTTTTGGGCAGCCACTAAAGAGACATTTGAAATGGGTATGAGACAAGCCAAGATGTAGAATATTGGAAGTGGCAATTATTAAGTCTGAAATATGGAGGTAGGTGAATGCCCTAATTAGCAAGAGTTGCATACACATAAGATACTGTTTTATGCACACTAGGAAATGAACCATGTATCTTATTATCTAATAATGTCCCATTTTATATTGAATGCTAAATGTATTATGATAACTGGAGCAAGTTGAATTTATAGCATTTCCTCAAAAAGTATAATGGCTGTTGGTGGAGACAGAGATTGGTCTGACATAATAATTCTACACAGGGCTGTGCAGGATACAGTCACACCTAATAACTATTCCTTTTCAGAAAAAAACAAAACCCAAATTAAGCAGACAAACAAACACACCCAACAAAGCCCCCCCAAACCACATGCAAATTGCACAATAATATGGAAATACTCCAATGCATTTATTAGAATTTTGGTGCATAAAATTAGAGATGCTTTCTGCTGTAAAATTAGACTCTGCAAGGTATTCTGTCACTTTTTCATTTTGGCAGATATTTTTTTTCCCCTGGTACTTGTGGGTGGCAGGTTTGTGGGCCCTGTGATGCTCCTTGGTACACACCAGGTTCAGATGGTGGGAACAGCCCCTCTGCTCCAAGTCCTGGGGAGAAGTTATTCCTCTCCCTTTTGACAATGGTGGGGTCCACTTTATCCACAAATACTTGAAGTTTGCTTCAGAAGAAGGCTGTGTGCTTTTTGGGTTAAAGAGAGAGGGATGGAAAGGATATGTTCTTTTTTTTTTTTTTTTTTTAAATAACAGCATGATGAAAACTCTTGTGTAAATGGGATCTTGATGGATTTAAAAAATAAAAGATAAAAAGACTATTTTATGATGACAAAATAATATAAATGGATCTACAAATAAGTGCTTATTTATTTCAGAGCAGTATCCTCTCTCCCTAAATATCAGGACAACTCTTAACTCTGGGAACTTGAGTGAAAAATAAAACCATTGACAAAAAGCCCTTGAGCTCAATTATCTTACAGGATAAAAATCTTGAGTTGATTCTTTTTATAAGCTAAAGAATAAAGCAACACAGTAGCGTACAGCTGTTGAAATAATTTCAGGTTTTTTTTTTTTTTTTTTTCTTTATTCAGACTGCCTGGTCAGTATTCACATCCCCAAGAAACAAAGTGAAGGGTCTCTCAGTTGCCTGAATTTGCTCAGGGAAATTCTCGTGATTAGGAAGCCACATGGAGATGGTAAAGGTGGTACCTTGACTCTGTTGGAGTTGGCAGGAAAAGTTTAAACACATGGAATTCAACCTAAAGGTTCTCTATGGATTCCTATGCAATACCTTCTCAAATTAATTAAGCAGAAACCAGACCAGAAAAGAAAACATGTTAAAAACAACAACAAACAAACAAAACAGAGCCAAAAAAAAACAACGAAAAAAGAAAAAGGTAGTTGCTAGTAACAGGAGATTTGTAAGGAACATTTAATGACATTTATGAGAACAAATGTCTAAACCTAGTTTTCAGTTTTCATTTTATTGCACTAAAAAGTGGTGGTATTTTTCAAAATCAAGGATACCATAGATAATTATTTCATGTTAATTCTGCTAACAAAATTTAACATCTCATTAATTCTTACTGTGCCTGTTGGTCTAAATTCTGTCTGGTTTAGATACAGATCAAATTGTTACTTTTATTGTATCTATTCTGTTATTTTTTCCTGCAGATGCATGCTAAAAAAGATTAATTAACAAAACCAACAGGAGGGCAAGGGAAACACCAGAGCATGGACTTTGGATGGGTATTTCTGTCATTTCTCAAGAATAGTTTTTGACTGCAACAGTGTTTGACTGTGCAGCAAATCATAACTGGGTGAAGCATTTTATTTGTCATAGTTATTATTATGCAAGAGCAGCTATAAAAATATTATCTGCTGAAACATCTCTTCTGTGAGTACAGTATAGGAAGCCCGTGATTTATCTGCAAGTACAAGATATGTGTTTAAAATCTGTATGCACGAGTGTGTATATTAACTTAAAAGTACTACAGAGGCCAATTATTTTTAACATCTTGATTTCATGGTCACTATAATTTGTTAGTTGTTGGAATAATAGAGAAAAAGAAAGCTGAAAAAGAAAACTAAAGATTTCATAGGGTTTTATCTTAGCTGTAATTTCAGGAAGTCCTTATGTGGCATGTGCACAAAAAAATAAAATCAAAAAAAAGCAAAATACATTCCAAAAAGGAGTTGTGTCATGAGTGTTAAGTGGAATCAAAGCATATAGTGGGAAGAAAAGAAAAGTTTTGATATGGCTTGGTTCACATTAATAATTGATGAGGACTGCATAAGTTGATTTTATTAACTCTTTTTACTTTGATGTTTAATTCATGGTTTAAAAAATACAAAATGTCCAAGAAAGCTTTTTTAGAGGATATTAAAATACTTTTGGAATGGTTTATGTTTGGAGATTAGGTTTATTGTTATGATTAGAGATATGAACAGCTGCCTAATTTGGAACTCAAGTACAAAGAAAATGAATGGGATAATCAGGAAAATCTGAAGTATCCTCTTCTCTTTTTACATTCCTCATTTAAAACCAAAATACACATTACAGAAAATATCTATGCTGTAAACTGACCTATAACTGCTTTACCATGTAATTGCTTGATTTGTTTCCATTTAAGAGTAAAAAATGTGAGAAATGTGAGAGTCTGTTGTGGATCAGAACAAGTTGACAGAACCTGACATGAGACAATTGTGATTTTGAGAGCTGGATATAACTACTTATATACAGCCATTTTGTGTTTTATTCTTCTGTAGGTATTAATTTTTTTTTTTTAATATGTGCTTGGATTAGTGAAAATAAAGTTTTAACTGCCTCAATAAAGGTGGTTTTTCTCTTTTGCACAAAAAGATGTACAAAGTGATGAAATCAGACACNTTTGTTTTTGTTTTTTTTTCCAGACAATATACCTTCCTTTAGTATGTTTTCCTTTATGGGATTAAAAAAAACCCAAAAAAACCCAAAAAAACCACACAAAAACAAAACAATGCCAAAAAAAACCCCAAAAAACCAAAAACCCACCCCCAAAAACCCCAAAGAAATCACTGTCTCTGAAGTAAATAACCTAGGAGGGAGGAGAAATAGTAGGCAGGAAATGTCAGTGCTGCCTTGCTGTAAGTGCTTAGTTGGTGTTGTCATGCACTCAGCAGCTCTCTGAGGTGCATTGCTGAGGTGTTATCTCCATTTACAGGATCCCTCCTTTGACCATCAGCACTGCTTGTGCTGGGATCTCAGGGGAGGAATAAGAAAAAAAAAACCTCTGAAGATACAATATGCTACATTTGGTGTCTGATAATAAAACTCATTTCCAACAAGATGTGGTGGGATGTTACTCATAAAGTCTGACATTAGGCTTTTGGTTTTTTTTTTAAATCAGGAAGGACATAACTCACGTAGCAGTATTGTTATGACTTTTTGAAGAATTATGCAGCAAATTGCTTGGCACATGTGGAAATACTGATTTACTTTTTTTTCTTATTTTGGCATTTTATTCTCAAATCAGTCATCAGATAAATACACAGTTATTAGTGGAACTACCCAAGGTTCCTTTTGGTTTCCCAGTACCAGTAATATGATCAGAGATCAGAAGGTAGTACTGTGCCATAGGGAAACTATAAGCAAACCTGGATGTGAAAATGCACATTATTTCGAATTGGAAGTAAATTTAAGGGGACCAAAACCACTTCTGCTAACCCAGCATTTGCTTGCAGTCCCCTCAGCCTGTGGTCCCAGCCCTAGAAGGTGTCCCACCTTGGCAGTGCTCCAGAGACATCTGTGATTTGGGGAGGAACAAAAGTTGGAGAGCACAGATGGCACAGTTAGACAATGGGAGGAATGGTTTTGGGGCCAAGAATTTGGACCTTGTGGTTTACTTTCACCAGTTCAAGAGCTCACAAGTAGCTGCTTCTGCCTCTTTTCATTTCCATGACTCATAGCAACTCAGTGAGAATGGAAGTATGACCTCTATTTGAATGTTCCTTTTTATTGCATGGGAATTATGCTGCCATTAGGGATAGGAGAGAGCTCTTCTATCCTTATGGACTTGGGCAATCATCATGTGCTCATGTGCCCTATTTAATGAGGTTTTTCTAATGCCTTAAGTGGCACCATAGAGCAGGTAGAAGGAATGGGTGGCCTCAATCTTGCTTGTTATACTCTAGAAGTCATATCTCCTCTTTGAACCAGAAAGAGAGAAATCCAAACTGCTTTTAATAGCTTTTCTGTAATTAGATACTGATAGCAATGGCTGAGAAACTGTTGTATGTTTTCTGTGCATATGATTTCAGGAAATCACTGCTTGTGTGTAGGGTGAGAATGTGTTACAGCCTGGACACTCACAGCAGAGACCTTGGAAGCACAGGCAGAGAAACAAGAGTTACACCAGAGGATGATCAGGATGAATGCCACTCAAAGAGACACAGGGTTGAGAGAATTACAAAACCAGTATACAAGGTTTAATTGTGCTGATGAAGCAATCATTAGTGTGCTGTCTTGGAGGTGTATATCTTGAAAAGTGGTGAGAATAGCAGGATTCCCTTATTGGGGGGAATTCTATATCTTTGTTGATGATAGAGAATGGACCCTTCCATTTAGTTATTTGTCAATGACTTCTTAGAGCCATGAGTTCAATGTGGATGGCCCTTTCTATCAACTGCTGAAAACTGTTCATAACTAATAACACAGATGAAATTTTCTTCACATTTTATTTGTGAGCCCATAAGGAAAAAAAAAAAACAAACAAAAAACTGCTGCTGCTGTGTGGGAATAGGCTTGTCCTGTGTCCTGTACAGTAAAGGTACATGTATAGGTATTGTCTACTCTCATTAAAAACAACAGTAATTTAGTACCTGCTCTAAGGTTTTTGCTGATTGTGTTAAATTGGTCTGTTGTCCCACTGCTCAATCTGGATGCAACATCTCATTGAAGTAAAGTCTATTTATGTATCATCAAAAAGGTCCTTTGTGTATTAATTATTTCGCAGTTGCTTTTGTGAATGTCTTCTATCTGAACAACCTGCCAGGAGTATACTTATGATAAATATCCATTTTCCCTGACTGAGACTACTAGAAAAAATACCAAGGTTTTACTGTAATTAGTTCTTTTTCAGATCTGTGTATAATCTTTTGATTACATTTCTTATTTCATTTTGGTACAGATAATTAATACCATATCCCGTAACATGATTTCCTATAAAAACAGACTGTATGTGTTCTTTTTATTTAAGAGCGCAGTGTACCACAATAATTGAATTTAATAGACTGAAGGATTAAAAGGAGTGCTGTGTCTTGATTACAATGGAGTTTTGCTTTCAGAGTTTTAAGGTGCAAGTTGCTTGCCAGGAATGTGCTTTTGTTCAGCCTTTAAACCTAGAGGGACCCCGGGGAATCTCAGCTTAAGTGTCTGTGGTGGTTGGTTGGATGTGAACTTGGCATCCTTTTCCCCTTTCCTCCTCATGCAATACTGGAAATGAGCTCCCAGCATGGGTGGGACTTCCAGTCTCTCATGGAAAGGATCTCCGTGCTTGGCTCTCTCAAGATGTTTTCCCAGCAGCAAGACTTTTGTTGTCTTTTTCCTCTAAATCCAAACAGCTCCTTGGTATTTCTGTTATGCATGCTTGGCCCTTGGAGCTTTTCAGTTGTTGAATTTCTCCAGGTACTTTGCCTCTAATTCCTTCATCCTTGGGAATGACATTTGGTGGAATCTAGTCCACAGAGCAGTTATCTTCATGAGTGGAGTACTTCAAATCTAAGATGACATGCAGACTGTCTCAAGAATCAGAATGAAGGATAGTGTAGTCATTTGTCTGACAAAACCAACTCCTATATAAATCTGCTAGCTCTGCTTGGCGTTTCAAGTAAGTTCAGTTCAGCTTTTGATTTGACTTCCTTTGATTTCTCTTGATTTTTCCCATACTTTTAAACAATTTAAACAATAAAATAAAATAATCCATTTTCTTGTACTGTCTGTATTTGCTTTTTTCCATTTCTGTTACTAGAAAGAATCCCAATTCTGGTCTAACATCTAAAATTCAGACTGATTCTCAACCTGCCATCCACTGGTAAATTATTACATATGGTCCGTATTCTTTCAGCCTGCATCTGATTTCATTTAATTATCTGTTTTTACTGGACTGATAATAATGTAAAATAACTGTTTTGATTTCTAGATGGTGATTATTTCTACTCTATCAGGCACAATACTGACAAAAGCTCAGTAAGCTTCAGGAAACTACTAAAACAGAATTTGAGATTTGTCATACCATTGATTCAGGTGTGAAACAGAAGAAAACAGTAAAAGGAACTGCAGTGTTGTGTCAGTGGCAAGCAAAATTCACAATGTATTGAAACATTACAAAGCCTTTTGGTTTGCAGAGTGCTCATGGTTATCTGCTATATTACATAACTTTAATCTGCACTGCTTTAGAAAGCAAAAAGGCTCTTTTTTGTGGCATTAAGCTGTCTGCAGTACAGAGGCTGACATTTTGAAAAGTAAATGGTAAGTTTCAGTGTCTCAGAAGTCAGTTTAAGATGGCTTAAAGACTTTAAGAAGTTAAGCGCCTGCCATGTGAGAAGTACTCCTTTCTGAGGCCGCTAAGCTTGAACATCCAAAATCATTATCCATTTCTGAAAATTTTGCTCACACAATACCTTCATGGCTTATTTGAAAGGTGTCCCCTGTTTTAAGCTATTAATAGGCCGAGGAGGACATGAAATCTACATGGAGCAGACAAATGCTTGAAGACAACATTAGCACACTGCAGGGTTTGAATGATTGCCTGATCGTCCCAAAATCGCTACAAGCATAGCACAGGGTTTACCTCACTTCTACCTCAGTGTTCTCATACAATGGGTGGCAATACAGCTCACAAAGAATTTGTTCATGGCCAATCCTTTTTCAGGGATTTTATTCCACATGTGAGGGTTTTCATAAGGTTTTGGTTTGATGTATAAGCGTGTCGGGAAGAATTAGAATTAGAAACTGGCTGGACTAGGAATTGGGTTGTCCTCAAATAAATGCTGGCCTCAGAGCAGGGGGATAGGAAGTCTCAAGTGCTTCTGTTTTGATCTTTGCAGAAATACCAAATGTGGAGAAACCATACCAAACAGTGAATAGGGGAACACAGAAGCTAAGTACGGGCTACCAGGGAAGAGTCTTTGTAAAAGGAATTCATGCTTAGATCAAATTGGGTTTGCCATTTGATACAGCTTGCTGGGATTTCCAGAAGGCATTAGATTATTCCTTTTAATCAAAGGCTCTTATGGAAATGAAGCTGTGATGGGAAGGAGAGAAGATCCTTGCAGGTGTGGGTAGTTGCTTGAAGAAGAACATGTGCCAACCCTTTCTTTGCTGAAGTATTAACTGTAATAGGGGTAAAATAATTTGTAAAATAGATTCATACATAAAGGATATTGGTGCAGTGATGGTTCATTCAGTAAGGGATATTTGTTGCTTTTTGCAGAAGTAAACTTGTAATTTTCTGAAATTATTTCGGGGAGTGGCCAGAGATGAATCATGCAAAGCTAAGAAACATTGAGCTGTGTCAGTCTAATCTACCATTAACCTAACAGTCAATAGATTTAAGTCTCTCACACATCTCTGAGCCATTTATTCCCTGCTCACTTAGAGAAATCGGGGAACCTGCCTGAGTCAATCCCCCTGGCCTGTTAGTGAGATGCCCAACACAAAACCCTCACAGAAACCTGAGACCAGCTATCCTAATGCCCTGGAAATGTGAATTCTTTGAGAGTAAACTCTGCTGGCTTCAAGGAATTTTGGCTTAGTCCATTTTTGCTGCTTTGCTGCTGTGGTAACTGAGCCAAGTGACCAGAAAAATTTGCTCCATCATTTTGTAGCTATAAATTCCTAAAGACTCAGTCAAATGGCTGT
Organism: Aegithalos caudatus; assembly: GCA_013389925.1. Taxonomy (NCBI): domain Eukaryota; kingdom Metazoa; phylum Chordata; class Aves; order Passeriformes; family Aegithalidae; genus Aegithalos; species Aegithalos caudatus. The sequence goes on along the minus strand of WEIU01005276.1, from coordinate 189,039 downwards.
GCGGTTTTGAGCACCTTAAAAAACCTTTATTTTCCCCCAAATAAAGGGGAAAACTTTCAGACACATAATGTATATTCAAGGGATTATCTGAAAGGGAGATTAAAAAGGAATGTGAATTAAATATTAATATCAGAGCAAGATGGAAGAAAAGCTGCTTCAGATCAGTCTGTTTGGAAGAAGGAAGTAAACCTGAAATTTTACAAACTTGATTTTTTGAACTGGATATTACAGTTGTACTTCACGATACCTGGTGTTCTCCAATTTTCTTAATTTGATAATTATTCTGAATATACCTTTGTCTCTTAATTTGTAAGATTGTTCTTGTTCAGTTTTGGTATTTTTCTAAAAGATGAAACCTCTGAAATTTTCAAAGTCAAAAGTCAATTTGAGACTTGTTTTTCTGTATCTCTGAACAACTTTTCTGAAAAATACATTAAATTTACTTAATGTTCCTGTAAGTTCTGGCTAGATATTTCAGTTATGCCATAGGCATTTCCTGTCTTACTGTATTTACTTTAGAGGTTTGAGTATCAAAAGTCAGATACATACCTGGCCTTCTGACTTTGTGATGATATACTTAGAAATAGGGCTATTTTTAAAATTGTCTCATTACTAACAGTCTTTTTCTATTTTTTTAGGAGAGTATCACTCTTAATAAAAAGATGGAGCTGTGCAGTGCTAGCCATGGGGAAAAATAAAATAACAGATGATTTGCGTCTCAAACTTTATTGTTCTTCCAATCAAAGTAGAGGGCATTAGTATACTGAGAAAATATCTAATATTTGTGATTTCAGAATTTTTTTTTTTAATTATTGGAACTAGCCTCAGTTTTGACCAGTATTCATTTTTCACATTTAACTGTTTGATCCAATAGTAATACAATCTATTTTCTCACTGTGTTTTGCCATTCATCCATCCATTCTGTCCATAGACAATGCAGTGCAAATACCCTGTTTAGTTGACATTGGTTTAGGGGTTGGTTTGTTTGTTTGTTTGCTTGTTGGCATTTGTTTTGTTTTGTTTTGTTTTTCCTTTTGTTTTTCTAAATTACAGATTCTCCCTAATCCTACAGCCACTTGTAAGTTAGTTGGAAATTATCTGACTAACAGACAGAAATAATCTAACTAACATATTAATAAACCATGTGTATGGTTAGTTCTCATTGTGTTTAGCAGTGGTCTTGGTGATGGCTACATCTTTCTTAGGAAATCCATACAGAGGCATATAGCTGAAGAGTAACATATTTTAAATGAATTTCAATAACAAGTTAGGCTTTTTCATTATTTATTTTTTAACTTGTTTCTCAGTTGCAGAGACTATTTTAAATACAGTGTTAAGGCTGTGCAGTTAAACATTGGAATTGTATCATATTAAATAATATTTCTACTAGTTATAAACCAAAACACAAAGAATGGTTACCTTTAATTGTACAAAAAAAGCGCAAAAAATACATAAAATATTATGTGATTTTATATTAATATTTTGTTCCTAGATAAGACTAGTTCTTTAAAATTAATGTTTTTTCTCTGTCTGTTGAATTTGAAGTTTCAAATAACCAAATACAGTATTAATTATGTGAGATGGAAAGACAGATGCTTGTTGAATCTTGATGATACCATGCCACTGAGATTTCTCAGATATCAGTACTGAGAACGTGCATTTATTTTGAAGTTCACGATCATTTATTTTCACACTTTGTAGAACTTGGATGAATAGGACCTATATAAGCCCCCCCAAATCTTGTTGCTGTTCAGAACCACTCTGTGGACAGGAGTCTAGCTTCAGTTACAAACAGTTGTACAAACTTCAAAATAACCCCAGTGAAATGATTTTGGTACTACTCACATGTATATTCATGTACCCTGGGAAGATAAAAGATTTGTATTCTCTGAGAGTTTTCTGAACTCTTTATATGCCTGTTTAAATACAGTCGATGAGATGGAAAATCAAGTCTAGTGTTGGAGACTTCCTGCCATGGCAGAACAAATTTTCCCAGTAATTTAATCAAAAGATTGTTCTGATTTTTTATGGGGGCATCTAAAAGGAAAAAAAATTATGACATTTCTAAGATATACTTTTGAATAATTCAAGGAAGGTGAATATCACTCTGCAAATGAAATTCTAACTCTGATTTTTCTGAAAATCTGTCTTGGAGGTTGGGTGTTGTTTCTTTTGTGTTAGTTGAATTTTTTCCATTAGGTTGCCAGGAAATTGATTGCTGGGTACTTAACCAAGACAATATGGTGGCCAAGCACGAGTTTTGGAGCTGATATTTTCTGATAATGGGCCATTAACACTCACCAATGACATGAGACATTCCATCATCCCATTGGGAGATGCTCCGCCCAGCTGGGAGGGACCCAAGCATTCCTATCTGGATAAAAAGGGGAGACAGGAATGGCAGAACCTCCTTTTTCCACTGGATTCCCAGAGGAAGATTGGACCCATCCTGTCACCACTGGACTTTCTACAGGACCATCTCTACTCCACAGAACTGCATCTGTTACTCCAGGAGGATTCATCTGGACTGCTTCTAACACCCTGACCAACAGGGTGTCAGGTCACAT
>WEIU01005276.1:104692-186431 GCA_013389925.1 Aegithalos caudatus | reverse complement strand
TATTCCTATTCCCAAAACTTTGCCTGAGCGCCCCTAATTGCAAAATCATAATAATTTGAGGGAGGGGTTTACATTCTCTATTCAAAGAGAACTTCCAGCTTTTGCTGGCAGATACCTGTCCTTCCAAAACCAGGATATCTGAAATTCTCAGTGTTGTGCCAAAATAGGGGTCAAATGCCACAACTTAATTCTGTGAGGGCATTTATGCTTTCAGATCAGAGGAGTCCCTAAAGTCTGCACGTAAATCTCAGGGGTGCCAGGCTGGTGAGCTCAGTGCAAGCCTGGGGGCAGCCTGAGATCCCCCTGAGGCAGAGCAGAATCCTGCGCCCATTACAGTGGGAAGGGAGAGTCTGTGCTTTATTTTCCACATGACCCATGAGGTTTGTTCATTTTAGTGTTACTCTGCAAAGCCAAAGGATGAAAATGTGACAAAAACAGGGAACAATAGCTGTACTTTTCCTTGGTGTTGGAAAAGGGCATCACCACTTCAGTGCTGCTGATCTTCAAGGGCTAATTCAACCTCAGCTATTACTGCAGGGGAAACTGTGGGAGAAAAGTGAACTCCTGGTTTGAAGGTTGAGTTGAGAGGATGCAATCACCATTTGAGTCAACGGGAGCTATAAGGAGCCAGTCAGATTGGGATGAGGCAGAGAATGACTTTGTCAGATTTAGAGGAATTTGTTGATGGAACAGTGCTTGGTATTAAGGAGTTCCTGCCTGGAGGCTCTGTGTGCCATCCACTATTTAGGATTTCTTCTTAGGGATGAGGAGAGTTTTAAAAATTATTTTTGGCAGTGAAAATAACTGCAGGATTTGTCATGAAAGGATGAGTAAAAGAAAGATGCATGAAGAAAACCTCAAAGGGATAAATGTTGCTGAAACTGTGGGGAGCTCTTCTACCTTTTTGTTTGTTTAAAAAAATGCAACAACCTAATATGTATGAAAAATCTAGGAATGCATAGATCCCCACAGAGGCACAGGACATACTTCAGTCCTTTGGAATTGCCTTTCTGAGAAATGTGTTAATTTATTTTATTTTGTCCAAAGGCAAAGAAAGGTAATGCCTGTAGCACGTAATCCTGTAGAAATATGATCATCAAAGTATTGCTTATGCTGATTCCTGCTGAGAAATTGCAGGGAAAATAGGCTCAGGACTTGCCTAAGTGAGTTTTGCTACTGAAACACATTTAGATGGAAGTGTGGGTCTCATAAGATGTAATCAGTTTGCCTTCTGGTGTCATGGTTATGTTTGCAGCAGGTTTATAGCTTTGCCATTGCTATATCTGTTAGGGAACAGATATAAAAGGCATTTCACTGTAATTTGAAGGAACACTTATGGCTCCTGGGGTAATATCTGGTTTTGGTTGCTAAGTCAGATTTTTAGTAGTACTGTTGAGTAAATTTTATATTTAAATTCTTACTCCTCATTTAAGAAAAATTAAAATAATAAATATTCCCTGCAAACAGAGTATGACTACTGGGATATGATTCTACAAAGCCTTGTATGTTTCCTAGTCTACATTATATTTGTTAAATTTTGATATTGGTCCAAAATTGGGCTTTCTCCAGCAGGATAAGAAGGAGACTACATAATTTTCATCTTAGGGTAAGAATAATGTAGCAAAGAAGACACTGATTCATGTGCTAGGTAATTCTCTTAAGATTTTTCTTCTGTAAGCCTTAATCACAGAATTTTAAAAATATATACAGGAGTAAGGAGAAAGAAAAACTCAAAGCATAAAATTTATTAACTTACAACATAAATCTTAAAGACAGAGTAATTATATCATCTGAAGAAAACAATTGCTTTTGTAGAGGAAAATATTTCCAGTGTTGTAGGAAAAAATTTTCAAAAAACTACCACCACTTTTAAGAGTGTATATTTTGATTGTTGGTTTTACACACTCAATTTTATGAAGTTTTATTATTTCTTTAAACTTCTGCATAAAACTTTTTTTTTGGTCATTTTTCACTGGATCCATTGTCTATGTTGAACAGTAAAAAAGATGTATTTCAGTATGTTGTATTTTAACTTAATTATGCAGGCTGTTAGGTTACAAGGAGGCTGCCATTGTATAGATGGCATGAATCTTGTCAGTATGCTGTTGTAATAACTGTCATCTGACTAAAATTATGTATCCTGCCATTAGTTTTGAAATGGGTTTATGAATGTCAGGTTCAGGATTTTCCAGCTGTGAACACTTTGGGAGTAAGGGGTTTGTCTTTACTTTTCTCACTCAGACCACATCAGGAGCTCGTATTTCACAGTAGTCCCAGAACTGTGTCAGAGCTTTATTTCTTTTATTACCTCTACTTCTGTAAGGTCTGGGTTNAAAAAAAAAAAAAAAAAAAGTAATAGACTGATAATTTAAATTCTTTTAACACCTGAGTTTTACACAGTTCCCTTCTCTCATTTTGAGGATTTATAAATTCCCACTGAAACATGAAAAATTACAAAGTTAAAGCATGAAGAAAAGATCCAGACATGGTTTTAACTATCAAGATAAATCAATGACATCAATGTTTATTCATTTTCGTGTTTTTTTGAAAATATGTTGGTACTTTAAAATGTATTACTTTTTGCAAGAAATAGATATTTTAAAAAGGCCTAAAAGGTTATGGTTAGCTCTGGTAAAATGGAATTGTTATTCTTATGAAGGTGAGAGCATGTCTGATCACCAAAATACTCAGAGATATGAAAATTGAGATAGTATAAATTCTAGGACTATCTTCCCTTAATCAGGCTTGATTTGTCTCTTTCTTTTTGGTTCTTTTTCTGAATGCAATACTTCTTACTAAGCTCTTCTTTTCCCTAATCTCAATTAGATTTTTCCCATGGCAGAGAAGCTATTTCATGTTTCAATGAATCTTCACTCTAGTTTCAAAGCCCATAATTTTTGGTGCATTTATTATGCAGTTTGTGGGAGAGTATTTTGTTTTTAATGGGAATAAACGTTAGGATCTGGAATTGCAGGCTAATAAGCATTCATTATTATGTGATTAATGCTTCAGTGAAATGAAAATGTTTTTGATACTTTCTTTTAAAAGTACATGGTCATTCCTTTTTGTTCTCCCAGTGCCCTAACTGGGGAGTAGAAGTGAAGTAGAAATTGATCCTATGGCATTTTTCTGGGAAAAAACAAACTTTATTGAATAAGGGAAATCCTAATTCCTTCAGGATGGTCTCTAAAAAACAGCTTCTAGCTAATTTCAGAAATCTGGCTCTGATTTCTTCTGTTATCTACTAAAAAAAAAGTGCCTGATTTTCTTTCAGCTATGAACTATTAAGTCTTTGATTTTTTTTTTCTTTTGTCTAGTTTGGTTTGGTTCTGGTTTGTTTTTGTTTTTCTTTAGTAAATCTTCAGTGCTTAATATCAGCCTAGTTCTGAGCTTTCCCTGTGGCAATGTTTTGGGCATGGTTCCATCAATGGTCCTTGCTTGTGGCTCTCCACTGTAGGTGATTTGAAGGTGGCTGCATTCATTTATCCAAACAGTGCTCCATAACTGCTGAAGGAGATCCTGTAATGATGTGTTTTCATATGGCAAGGATGTAATATTTGCCCCATGGTTGTGCCAACCAGGAGAACCTACAAAGCATTAGTCCAGGCCCATCTCCTTTCACCCCTCTTAATCTTTTTTTCCTGCCTGCATTGCTGTGAATGCACCTAGAGACAATACTACTCCTCAGAAACCAGATCAGAAATAGCAGCACATGACATCATCCTCTTCCAAGCCTTTTTCTCCTTCTCCTCTTGTCTAAAATCACCAATGCCTGGCCAATGAGAAGGTGCATTTCATATGTTGGCTACTCAGGGTTATTGAAAGGGAAGTCTCGTTCTATTATTGCTTTATGAATATGAACATATAATTTTTAGAAATTGTTGTTATTTCACATTCTTCCCCTGCAGAGTTAAACAGAACCATGTTGTGTTCCTGCCCTTAAAACAGGATTACACATAGTGTAGCTCTTTGCTTCAGAGCATTTCTCTTTTTTCTGATTGCTGTTTCAAACCCAAACTCTTACTAATATGTGAAGTTATTGTTCAGAAAACCTCTGAAGGAAAATCCATACTTCATTTAAGCCTCCCTTTCACCAGGACTAGTCAGAGCACTGAGAGCATTGAGGTGTCACTGGGAAAAAGACAGGTAGCCTTGAGCTGGGTGGCAAGTGATTCGTTAGCATTGCTAAGGAGGCAGCTTTGTGCAGGGTGCAGTGTTCTCACTGAAAATGTGCTCCTCTGGCATGAGGGGAGGAAAGATGCAGATTAAGGCTGGAACAAAAAAGTTTTCAGTTGTGGTTTCTGAAGAAAGGCAAAGACAGGACTCCTTTGCTGATGATGTGCAGCACAACAGCCACAGGCTGGCTGTTTTCAAGGCATGAACAGCAGCAGCAGTAATAATAACTCACAGGTATTTTCAGATCAGAATATATGGAGATAGTCATCTCATTAGCAATCAAGGAAATAATCTCCTGAACACCCATTTCAGGGGACAGTTATTGACATAGTACCATAGCATATGAAAAAAAAAATACATTTAATATCATCTTGCAGAGATGTTGTGTCAGAATTTGTAGATGTTGGTTTGATTTATTTTGTCAGGGAAGACAGTAAGGTATAGGAAGAATGAAGGATTAAACATAACATTAATAAATTGCTTCCTCCTATTAAGTATTTTCTGGTAGTCAACTTTTTTATTTGCGATATAGTGGAGGATTTTAAAAAAATTAATTGCTGTCATTCAGATGTGACAAATAGAGGAAGAAAGCTATAAATGTCAATGGTTCTGCCTGGCCAGTCATCAGCTCATGTTCTCTCCAGGTGGATGGCACTAAATGTAGGGAAGAGGGTGCAATGGGATCAACAGGAAATAGTACAAATAGGGATTGGCCTGGGTTATAAGGCAGATTCTTAATTTCCTGGATGCTATGTGGTATCTGTAACTTCTGTGAGGAAGGTTGGAACATTGCTTGAAGGAAGAGGCACATTTTAATAAACCTGTTAGGTAAAACTTCTGTGACACTTCATTTTCTATTCTATTCTCAAGAAATCCTCCAGTCCTCTTTCAAGAAATTTATTGGACACATCCAATAGCTTGGGCATTGTCTGACAACCTGATGTAGTTCTCAGCTGTGTTTAATATTCAAACTTTATTAGTCAAGTGTCAAGAGGCTGCTACTAGAGCTTTTGATAAAGACATCTGGATTTGTGCTTTTTCTTTTTTTATTATTACTGTCAGCTAAGAACAGAAATGTGAGGCTCTGTGTCCTGGGTTGCCAGCGAGTGCAGCCCATTGGAATCTTGGTCTGTCCATCCAGCATTTCTTGAGAACCATGCTTTAGTCAGCAGTGAAGCTGAAGGCTCCAAAGGGTGAGGGAGAAATGTGTCCATCTAAAAAAGTCGACATTTTAAATTTGTATGTAGAGAAATAGGTATATGTGTATGTGGTGGTTTAATATTATATACAAATATAATAATGTTAATATTTGACATTACAATTGCAGAACCATAGAATTATTTGGATTGGAAGGGACCCTTAATGACCATCTAGTCCATCCCCCTTGCAATGAGCAGCAACTTCTTCCACTAGATCAGGCTTGCTCAGAGCTTTTTCTGGGAAAGGGGCACCCACTGCATCTCTGTGCAACCTATTCCAGTGTTTTACCACCTCTAAAAAAATAATTTCTTCCTTTATTTAGTCTGAATTTGCCTTCTCTTAATTTCCACTACTCCTTGTCCTATAGCTACAGGCCCAATCCAGCTACCATTGAATAAACTGCCATTCCTCAGTGCGTTCTAGGACATAATTAATACTATTTATTGAGTTTAGTTTAAAAATCATTTAGAACTGGTATTTTTTACCCAAGCTAGGTTTCCTAATTCTTAGATTTGTTTCCTTGATTTTAAACCCAGTTTCTCTAGGCACTCTCTAACTTCTGTTTTGCTTTCTGAAAACATTCAAGCAAATAAATTTTGCTCACATCAGTGCTCCTTATAAACAAATTTTAAGTTTCCACACTCCAGTATGCACACTGGGAGTGGAACTGTACACAGAGCTGTGGTATTACTTGACACAGCAATAGAAGCGAGTTCCCAAAACCCCCAACCAGAAGCTGTCACAGAAACAATTAAATATGCCATTCTTAGCTAGGAAGGTACAGGAAGATGCAATATCTTTGTGTGAATGTGATGAGAGAAAATTGCATTTAAGCTCTGGTCCCAGCCAATAAATCTTACAGCTGCCTAACTTTTCTTGGAATGATGCCGCAGGCAAAGCATACAAGTATCCCAGAAAAGAAAAAAAGAAAAAAAAAAAAAAAAAAATGTCCCTTAATGTTTTCATGATTCTCTTTATCTATTGCTTCACCATAAATTACAAGTCCTTTCACACAGAGACTTGGAGCCTTAGGGCTTTTTGTAAAGTTCTAGCGACTGTTACACTTATCCCATAGAGCAAAAAGAAACTATATCTTGTCATATCTTCCCATTCACATCACACATTTTAAAGATCAAGTATTCCAATGCTCACAGCAAATGAGTCACTCTCAATCCACAGTGTGCTTAAAAATTAAGAGAACTTTTGATGTATTCACATAATACATTCAGTTGAACAGTACTTTCCATGAGGTGATAAACTGTGACAAAACTAAGCTACTTCATTAAAGACTTATATTTTCATCAATCTTTTTCTACATTTAGTTTCTCAGGTTGTGCCATGGCCATACTATGCTAATGATATGATTTTTAAAAAAAATTATTCTGATTTAGTAGTCACGTGTAGACCATTGTTTGAACAACCATCTCTGGGAAAGATTATACAGGAAATATGTGCATGTTTAGAGAGAACCTGCAGCTTTGGTATTATTCAGTATTGCTCAAGGGTTGAGCTGTAAAACTGCACACATGATTTAGGCCTCTCAGCATTTCTTAGTTGCTTTTTCTAGTTGAGATGGGGAAGGGAGTTGCTTTATGGCATTTCTTCCCTTTCCCCTCTCCCCAGTTTTCTGTCTGGAGCAGCTTCCAGTTTAGGGTAGTGGCCAAAACTGTTCCTGGAAGTCAAGAGCTGAGTTCTGTTCCTATCAGAAGTGCTCATATGACAGTTTCTTGGTGATTTTTAAAAGGATGTTTTTCTCACTGATAATGTAGCCCCATTTTGCCAGCCAGAGAAGAAGCAGAGGAATGGTGCTTTTACTCAAGTCTGCTGATTGGGAAGTGTTGACAGACACGTAGACAGTTTAGGAATATATTGATGGCAACAACTATTGTTACTCCAACTGTGCATATGTTAAAGTCAGACAGGGATAAGCCTGAAAGGGTTATGAAGAAGTTATGCCTGCATCAAGGAAGCAATTTTCCTGAGCTTTTGTTGTTCCTGTTGAGAGAAAATGTGAGTGGGAGCTTATGGGAAAGGACAGTTAACATTCCTTGACAGGAAACCTGTTTTCACCAAGGTGTTGACACATCTTTCTCTTCCAGTTGTTCCTAATTGAACCTAAAGTATCATTGGGTAACTGTGCAAAGAAAAAAAAATTGCATGGAGTTTAAAGCTAAAATTATGAAGGCATGAGTTAAAATAAAAAAGGAATAATTAAAAAAAAAAAAAAAAAAAAAAAAAAAAAAATTAACAGTGAGTCCTCTGTCATTATCACAATGGCAGTGATGACCTTGGCATTCTGGACAGGTTTGATTTAATTAAAAAACTGAGTACTTGCTGTTTTCTAAAGGACAGATATCAGGAGTTGGCTGAGTATCTGGATGAGAGGAAGGCACTAAAACTTCCCAGGTGCCACTGCTGTTGCTAAGATTTTGAACTGCATGCTGAAGCTATGGTACCATGTGTGTGGTGAACGTTTCTTTCTGCAGTCTCTGTGTTTGCTGTCTGGGATACTATTTTACTTGTCTTTTTGTACAATTTTCTGTGCTTTGGGCCAGATTTAGTAATTCCAAAATGACCTAAGGGGATGCTGCTGCATGCAGCATGCACATGTTGCATATCACCCCATTGAACTGGGAGTTGATGCAGGTGTCTTTCACTTTGACTGGAACTGGTGTTCTGACTCATATTTTCCTGGGAAATTTGCAAGATAATTACTTTTTGGTGATAATGAGGTTGTTAAATTCTGCATTTTTTGCATAAAAAGGGTCAGTAATGTAAAATACTGTGAATCAAGTAGTGTAATACCATGTTTTGTAATCTTAGTAAATGTGCCCTGAATTATTAGTTAAAAAAATAAACATTAATTGCTCATGGAACATGTATTCCCACAACACCTTATTTCCATGTGCAACACCTGATTTAAGAATTCAAGTTTTGTAATTGTTTTAACTAAAATTTGAGCTATTTTATATACTCTGTTGATATAATCAAAATCTCAGCTATTGTACTGATACAATACATATTTGATTGCCCTCTGATATTATGCAAAACAGTGTTAAAAATGAAGCCTGGCAGGCAAAGTGATCCTTGGCAGCTGCCACCCTGCTCACTGGTGCCATTCAGTGTCCCAGATACGCTGGAAGTTTGACAAGATGCAAGAGAGAGGGTTTAATTAGGCCACAGTTTAACTAATTCAACTAATCTGCGAGTTATGCATCAATCACCCCATCACAATGCAGAGTTCCTTCTTCCTCTGCCATTCCTGCCTGTTTGGGAAGCGCTCCTGGTCTCATGTGGCTCCAGGCCACCACAGGTGTGGGGTTGGGAGGGCTGAGGCAGGGGCTCCCCAAGTCCTGTCTGCCTGAGAATTGACTCTTTAAGGGTCACACCTTCCCCTAAGTCTGCTGAGTTAGAAAAGGTGCTTGCTGAAGTGGCTGCCAAATTACTCTTGTGTGCCCTTTTAACCAGGGCCTATAGGGCAGCCCAAATAACTCACTGTTCTGTGGCTGTTCTTGGGATTAAAATAATTAATAAAATAGTCACAGTGTCTTCTTCAAACTTTTCGTGAAAAAGGACATTCACTGAAAAATGGACATTCAAGGTGTCTGTGCTGAAGTTGAGACGGTTCTTGAGCACTAACAGCTGTGGATGGTGATTTCAGCTTTTGTTTCACATTTAGATTTTTATCTCAAATCCCATATAAAAACAAACACACACAAAAATCCCCTGAACCCGTGACTACAAGTGCTTTTTCGGGTATACATTAATTTTCAGAGAAACCAAGTTGGCTTAGTCCAGTTTGTCCTTCCACATTATATGTATATTACAACAAAATAGTAGACATCCAGTCTAAAACTGCCAGAGCTAAAACAGATTATTGAATGACAGGGGTAGAAATTATGGAGAAATAACAATGTTATTTCTGCTGATAGGGGAAGATAGGAAAGGTAGAAGATGCTTTCTTTGTGGCCCCCACTGTTAATTTGCATTGTGGCAAGAGCCCTGGACGCCTCAAACAGAACTCTCCTTTCTAAGGCAATAAGTCTGCTGTGCGAGGCAACCACCATGGATTTTATTTTGTTTTAATTTAGAATATATATTAAAAGACCTTCTAATGTTGCTGTGTAGCTTTGTTTCCTATTACACGAAGAGTAAATGTGAAGATTTTAATATTCTGAGCTCTCATTACAATATTCATCCCAGGAAGGGGAGAGAAAGTGTTTCAAAGTCAACTGCTGAATGCACAGAAATCCAGACATTAGGAACTCCAGACTGTGTAGCCAGGCTTGTTCAATCAGTATTAAGGAATTTGCTTTCTGCATCCTATATTTTTGAGGGTTTTGGGAACATTTAACAGATTAAAGGGTTTGGGTAAGTTCTCTCTGTGTGGGGTGTTTGTTTTGTTATTTGAGGGAATGGCTATAGCTTTTCTGAAACAGTACTAGTGTTTAATGAGCACTTGTTACAGAGTTTCCTGGGATTAAAGCCTCAACTGAAAAGAAAAACCTTAAAAGTCTTGCCTGTTAAGAATTCTCAGTTGCTGTCTTTGGAGATTTTGGACTTGTCTTAGCAGTTGCAGTCTCATCAGCAATATTAATCAGAAGTCTGGTTTTAATATTAATTCAACCCCCAAAAATGTAATTAATTAATTTAGGAAAAAATTAGCAAAGAAAAAATAAGTTTGAGCTATTACAGGAATTGGGAATATGGCAGAATTTGCTTTAATTAATTTTGTTACATATAGCTGTCCTATGGACGTTGCCAGCTGGTTAATGATCCATCAGAAAACCGATACAGTGAATTGGAAATGCCACTAAAGCAGAATATATCTGCAGCAGCAGTAAAGTAACCAATAAAACACATTTCAAAGCATGTGATCTCCAAAACATTTATTGACCAACTGCTATTGAACCAGTTCCCTAATTTAGCTTGTGTGGCAATCATCTGCATTTGGTGAAAACTGAGGGAACCATGGAATGCTTTGCTGGAGAGCTAGACCAGATGAGAGTGCTGATGAAGTGAGAACCACAGCGAGCTGAGTACTAGCCCGCAGGGGCTGCACAGAGGGGCAGGCTGTAAGGTGTGTGCTAGCTCTGGGTGGTTTGGCTTTGTTTTGAATTTAATTAATTTTTAATTCTTTAAAAAAATTCTGGTACATCTGTTATACCTAATTTTATACATGGATGGCAGCTGTAGAAAGAATGAACAAACTAAGGTGCTTATGTCTGATTTCAAGCACAGTACTGCTGAAAAATGTATTTTTCTGAAGTCAAGGTACAAATGGAAGAAGGTTAAAGCTGTGTAGCTCACATCAGTCTGATTCAAAATAAGCTGTAAGAAAACGAAATACATGTTTTATATAATTAGCATGAACTCCTTGTCACTGTTCAGTTTTGTGCTAGCAGAACATACAAGCCTTGCTTAAGGAGGAAGATTAGCATCATTTGCTGAAGAGTTCAAGGTCATTAATTCTCTGAGTGTTAAATAGGAAAACTGTATGTTTCTGCTTCCTGATGTGTGCTAAATATTTGGAGAATGAGTTAACTGCATTTATTTTTTTCTTGCTAGAACCCACTATTTTAAATTCAGTGTCACTGAAATACATATGCTATGTGAGAACCAAATGTAGACTTTGTGTTGGCTTATCTGTAGACGTAAGCAGAGGTTGACATTAAAAATTCTCAATAGTTACTGCATGTGAGAGATTATATTATCCACGTTTGCAGCAGTGTTCAGATGACTGTATCACACAGCAATATTCAGAATTGATGTAGAGTATCTGCTTAGTGTTCTGTGCTCTGCCATCTCAGAGAACTGTTTCTGTAGCGTTTTTTGTGAATAATTTTTTAATGTCCTATAATATGAAATTCCATTCTTGCTGAGGAAATCACTGCTTATTTTTACTGTTATAGGTACATCTGTCATAAAATTTATGGAAAAAAAATTACCATAAACAGAATAGATCTTATTTCAAAAAGTTGGTCATGAGTGCTCCTAACACATTTTGAGATTAGTGTTATGACCTTTCATCTTGTGACAAATGCCTGAATTCAGCTGAATTTCATATACCTGAGATTCAGTTAAGAAAAGCAAAGATGAATTCTGCACAAAAAAAAAAACCAAACAAACAACAAACCCTGGATAAGCTATGGTGCAGGAGAGCAAAAATTTTTAAACCCCTGAAAGTTTCAGCTTCTGTTGTGTCTGTCAGGCTCCTGGCTGGATGACTTGAGACAAACACATCTGAAACTTCTCTCTGGCCAACCCAGTGGTCCTGTCTGGATGTCGAGCCCTCTGAACCTTTCCATTGGAAAGAGCTTGCAAGCATCCATGTGGAGAGGATGGTGGCACTGGCCTTTGGTTTATAGAGACATGACTTCTGTACATTTTTAATTTTCAGTTTTTCATACACTTTTCTGTAGTAATTTTTTTTAAATCTTGAGCAGTGAAAGCTGTATTTGCTGTAATTGTCAGAAGCTATCCTCTCCAAGAGATTGAAATATTGCCAATAAAATGAAAGTACTGATGTGTCTAACTATACTGGAAAGTGACTGTTTATGGACAGATTACTCTTATAGTCGTACATCTGAAATCCTGTAATTAAAAAGTAGTTAATATGGAATGATTAACAGTAAGAAATAATTAATAATTCCTGTCTGTGTTATCCAAACAAACTTTCCAGTGCTTTTATTGGAGGCATTTATTAATCTAAACATGCACTGTATATCATTAAGGTATTTTCTTGCATGATTGATCGATTGAATTAGTTGTTCACTGGGAGAGGCATGAAGCAACTGAGTATAATGGGAGGCAGGGATAAAGGGAAGAGAAATTGACTTTCTTCAGGAGATATATTAGCAAAACAAATGAACAATTTTTGCTAAGCAAAATCAGCATTCATTTCTGCATACCGGAGAGAGTGCATTATGTAGAGCATCATGTAGAGCTGAAGGTCAAGGCCAATCTGCTTGCTTCTTATTTTTCAGTGATCCATTATTTACTCTTGCTTAGTCAGAGTCACTGGTGCTTCCAAAGAGGAAAGCAAAAAGTAAAAAAGAAATGGCAGCAAGAAGATGTTCTACAAGGTACCTTAGTTGTCACTGACATGTGCACACACCACCACAATCAAACTCAAGCACCCTGAATGCACCAATCATTCCCTCTAGTAGCAGTGAAACAACTATAGATATGCCTTTGCTATAAGCTGTATATGGAATGGGAAGAGAGTTGTCACCCAAACAGGCTGGAGTTTCTTTGCCTACTGAGTTTTCAGTACTGTAAAAAGCAGAATACCACTTGATGAGTGTTTTTCCACTTGTAGTTTATTTCTGCTTTTTCCAAACTGAGGACAGTTCTGTATAAGATGAAAAATTATGTATTTGTGTTATTGTAGATTCTGGGAGTGCAACCCATGGAGCTTTCTCTCTAAAGCAATTCATTCCATATGGGTGGGTTGCTATAATTATATCCATGCAGATGCTGAATCCACTTACAATATGCAGAAACCACGGCTGTTGTTTTTGCAGAAAAATGCAGAAAAAGCTAGAGACAAAAGCCAGCTATTAATCTGGCCTATTAGTATGTGGACAGAATGACTGATACTGGTTTCTCCTCCCAGATTCTCCATTTGTCTCTGGGCTGTTTTTCTATACAGCTAATGCACACAAAAGATACAAACAGTGGTGTATTTCAGTTTCCTTCTCCTCCAAAAAAAGTAATTAAAATATTTTCCCCCCCCCAGAACAAAAATGGTTACTCCTCATAGACCTGATCTGTCTGGAAATGTCTGTGTGGCTAAACTTTATCTCATCCTCTGTCTGCTGTGTTGCAGGGCAGTAATACTGAATGATAAACCACAGTGGGTCCTCCCCTTAATGCCATGATTATTTGTCTGGAGATAGTTTTCATCATTTCCCCCTTCTTGTAATTCTGAGGTATCTGGGTGGGATAGGATTCTGGTAAAGTATATTTTGTCACACCAGATTCTCCCATTCTCTTTTCATTGTTATATGTCTTACTAACATATGAAATGTTTTTTTTTCTGGGTATTTTAATCTATAATCTTGCACATCTTAAAATTCACTGAATTAGAAATTAAGCCTGTGTTGAGTTCTTGGGTGCTTTAGATCTTCTCTGCAAATACAAGCTATATGATCTATGTGCTCAAACTCATCTCTTCTGAAATACCATGTAAATTCCTCCTTGCTGTGTCTATGATTTAGAAATCGTAATGCAGCTAGAAGTGTGAAATATTAAGCATATCCTTTTATGTACTGGAATTGATGGTGACTTCAAAGTCAGTCCTCATTCATTGCCTGGTTTGTTTCACTTCAGAAATGACTTGAACTGTGAACAAAAAGGAGCTGACAGTATTTCCAGATAGGCACTTTATAGTTGTGCACTTTGCAACTATATGATAGGACTATCTCTGTTGCCTTGAATGCAAAATTAGCTTGTTGATACGTGCTGCTACAGACAGAGGAACAGATGTAGTAATTCTACTTTATTTACATGAAATCTCTAAAAAGGCATTTTCTGGCAGCATGCTAGGAATAAATCCAGTATCACATATAGAAACGGCTCCATGCTATGTTAGCTCATTCAGGTGTCAGCTGTGCCATTTGGATGTGGGCGAGAGCAGGGAGTCAGATCCCTCCCAGAAGGGCTGGGAGCTCTCTCACGTTCAGCAGCCCAGCAGCAGCCTGCTCCTCAGCCCAGGGTCTCTGCTGAGTGCTGTGCAGGGGCACCCACTGGTAACACCCCTGTGGGAGTGCTAGAGGAAGATATCAGACCTTCTGATTTTTTATTTGTTTGTTTTTCAAAATAGGAAACCCTCTTGCCTTGTTTCCAGATTTGTTTTGGGGTTTAGGTTNTTTTTTTTTTTTTTTTTAAATTTGGTTTCCCCATCTCCCTGTCCCCCTCACCATTTTCTTTCTGTGACTTGGATCTCCCCTGAGCTCATGTTTTCAGGCTTGTTTTTCAGAGCCAAGACCTTTAGAAATTTAACTGAGATTAGAAAATTGTGCGTGAAGAAGGGACTATCAGGGTTGGGAGAGATTGCAAACCACAGAGAAGTTCAACACATATAATCTGAGTAAAGAAGTGAGGCTTAAGTAAAACCCTATCAGTCTTTTGAGCCAGAGAATTGGTGAGAGATGCTGAGCTGGCAGCTGCCACAAGGGAAAGCTTTCCTGGGGGACTCAGCCTTTTGTCCCCTTCCTCTCTCCTTTGCCATTGTGCACAGGCTGAGGAAGGAGGGATTGCTCCAGCGATAATTCTTGCTCTCTTCACTTAACAATCAGGTGTAAGGCAGGCTGTTGCCTCTATTGAATTGTCCCTTTTTTCTCTCACAGGTATTCAAACTTTCCACCGTGGTGTTGGGGTTGTTTATTTAGCTTAGGAGCAACCAGACACATGAAAGATGAAATGCCTTGACTCTGAACTGCAGGCAGAAGTGGTGGGAGGAGATGCAGCTAATTTGACTTGGAGGATGATTGATGTGTAGATGTCAATTTCTATTAATATTCTTTTGAAATCACTGACGCAAGCGTGTTTTTCCCCCACTCAACAGAAAATATAAATAGAAAGACAACAAAACAATCCTATCCCTTTAATTCATGATACTCAGAAGCAGTTAAGCAAACTCTGTCATTTGAAAGTGTCCTCCCCAGGCTGGCAAAAAGCAGCTGAAAGTGGTGTTCTTACCACTTTAAGAATATCAAGATGCTGTAACAGAGCTATCCACTATAGTTAAAATGTATAAAGCACAAAAAGCAAGTGTCACCTACAGATAGGCTTAGATAAACTGCTTAAAAATGTACAGCTCCCTCATTAGACAGCCATTCATTGCATGAAAAGAACTAAATGTATTTGTCGAGGTGTAGCTATAAAAGCCATGTTCGAAATGGAACAGAGTTGAGAGCCTGAACACAGAGCACTGTTATTCAGAAGTAGCTTTTGAGCAGAGTTTCAACGGGAAGGTGCTGTTTGGTTGGACACAAATCAGCAAACGTTTAGCTGAAGCGTGAATAATTCAAGCGTGCACGAAAAGCTTTCTGAAGAGAAAAAAAGGCAAGAATAAAAAAAAAAAAAAAATCTTCAAACATTTGCATCAGCCTCAGAGGACAATACAAGCAGCAGGATTCGAAACAGATTTACAGATGCACCCTCTTTAGGCAGGGAGAACGCTCATTAAATGCAAGATGCTTCTGTGGCTCGTGGGCTCGCACGGAGGTAGAGGTTTGCAAGACTGACGTATCAGATAAAGTCAGAGTGGTTACCACACCGACGGTGTAGCAGCTGCATAATAAATGATGGAGAGAATCATGTTAGGCATGCCCACCTAGCCTAACTTGAATCATGCGAAAGGGGAGCTGCTGGAATTCAAATAGACTTTCTGGTTCCCAGCAGTCGGCAGTAATAGAATGCTTTCAGGAAGATGACAGATGCAGGGGAAAGATGCTGTTTTGCACTATCTTGATTTGTTACGGCAGCCAACTTATTGGCATGATGGAGTGACAAGAAAAGCAGCTGGCATGGAAGGTAGGATTATCAAAGCTATTGCATCATTATGAATGTAATTAGAAACTGACCATGACAAAGCATATGCTAGAATGAGCTGTCGCTGATGGCAGAGGATTTGTAGCTGAGGTCTTGAAACTCTGGAAACAAAATTCCTCGTGCAAAATGGATTTTGCAGTTTCATTTATGCTCGTGTTACTCTTTCTTTCCTGCTTGCCTCCAAGCTTGGGGAATTGCTTGCTTGAAAGAGAGTGTTCTGTTAGGATGAGACTGAAGAATAAAGTATTTTCTAAGTCTCTGAAGCCTCAGGTAGATAGAAACAAACAAATGTGAAACAAGACTGGGAAAAGCTTCCTCTGATCACTAGCAAGCTCTGATTGATATATTGGCATATTGAAGAATTCTAAGGAAATGAAGATGCATGTACTGAATGCTCTGGTATAATGAAAAGATATTATTGCATGTCTCTGCTTTACAGTTAGTTTTTACGACAGGTTTTATTCCCCATCAGTTTTTAGCTCTTGACATTTATCCGGTTGTTCAGCATTATATAAAGAAAATACATCAATATCTCCTGCAGGGTTTCTCAACAACTCCAGCATCTGTTTCAGCTATTGAACTGTATTCACGTTTTGCTAACTTGATGCCTACCCAGCTGGTCTATCATTTCTCGCTTGATTACTGTTCTTAATTTCTCTGTATCAACTTGTTTCAGACAGGATTTTGAAAGCTGTTAATGAGAAATGACAGTAACTGCGTAACTGTTGAGAACTTAAGTATTCTCTTATTTTTTAAACATTAGAGAGAATTTATGTGTACATTTTATTAAATTCATGTTCTGTGTTGCACTGTGAGGTTTTCATATAATAATTGAATTTAGCTGTGAATACTTCAGGTGGGTCACAGGCATAACTTTCAACTGAGTATTTTTGAGAGAGTTTGAGAAAATTTACAGGTGTTTGCTTGGGTGTAGGTATTGTCTTACTACATAATCCTTCCTCCTGTCCACCTCTCCCCCCACAACATATATATCCTCCCTTTCTGTCACGGTGAACAGTCATTAAGTTATATTGTATATATTGAAATATATTTTATCACCACTAGGGTGAAACAGCTAAGCAGCTCCGAACAGGTGATAGGGACAGGTTTAAAACAGACGTCAGCTCTTTCAGAGTGGATTGTCTTCCATCAAAGAAGTAAAAGTACTGCTTTGTAAATGTAAGGCATTCTCTTTCTTCCTATTTGAAGGTTCAACGACCACTCAAACACTGCTTGATACCTCACAGGCTATGCTTATTTTAAATTACTTGGATTATTGTGCTTTGCAAAATGCTTTCTTCTATGTAAACTCCATTCTTCGTTAGATATATATTTCTTTCACAGGTGATAATCAAGAAATCTCTTCTCGAACTGGATATTCACTTTTCTGACTTTATCTTAAATTACTTTGTTGGCTGTTCTCTGTGTTGTCTTGTCAACAGGGATCAGGCTGTTACAGACTAAATGTTGCTGAGTTGAAGCTGTAACAGTTTTAGAAAGATGTTTCTAGATACACAGCAGTGAACCAGCCTTTCTTAAAGTTTGAATGTAAAGATCAGTAAAACTAATAGCTAGTGTTATTTAGCTTGAGGATTTCCCTGTTTTGATCATCTACAAGAGGATTTTCTAACTGCTAGGAGGGGAGATGTACTCATTAAGAGAGAGGATCACAGTGGGGTATGAATATCCAGAAATAGTTCTGTAGTTTGGATGACAATAAAATATTATTCTATTTCATAGAAGTTCAGTTAAATTTAACAATATAATTAGTCATTGTGAAAGCATAGAGAGAGTAACCCTTAAAAACAACTTAAGTCCCATTCTCCTTTTCAGGGTAGCAATAAAACTGTTTTGTATTGCATATATTATATTTATACTCCTGAAGCTGTTTAGTCTCTTCATGTCTCCAGAGTGCTGGCTGGCAATCATCACACAGTAGTTACTTAAATGGGCTTTTCCCTGTGATGCCAGTAATTGTAACTTCGTGCTGTCTGTGGTCATCACCCAGCTGACAAGTGATTTTATAGTTTGTTTCTGTTTTCTCTCAAGTATTTGGTTTTAGCTTTCTCTTTCACTGATGAATTAATAGAACACTAGGTGGAGCCAGCTGTTGATTAAAAATAGATCTACAGTAATACAGCCCTGTCTAATGAGCAAACCCCAGTACATAATGCTTGTAATTAAAAATAACAATTAAAATTCTTAAGAATTGAGTTGAAACTTAGTCATGAAAGTGAGATTAGAGGAAACCATATATTCATTTTCCTTTCATTATCTTAGAAGCTTGTAATCAAGTATGAAACGTAATAATAAGGAAAGAGCATCTACATTCAATAAGAAAGCTAGGAAGCAAATGAACGGAAATAGAAAAGAAGAGAGAAGCAGCAATAAGAACCAGCAGATGTTTCTACTATAGATACATGCAGATATCCAGTTGTGTATCTGTACATCCTTTGCCTGATGCACACAGATTTTCTCTCATCCTTACATTTAAATCTTCCTTCCGTTCTGTCTTCCTGAAGTAATTTATAGAGCTGACATCTTTCACTTTATATTTAGATATGGGGATGCATGTTTTCAAATCTCTTCTTGGGAGCGTGTTCTAGAAGGTGTGCAAGGACACAGAGAATTGTCACTCATATATGTTGGCCAGCTATAATTAAGAAAACTGTGGAAGGTTATTTACTGAGGTGGAATCTAGTTGTATGTGCTCCTTCACATAGTTCTGGTTATTAATCCTAGTCAAGGATAAGGAATCTGTAGTCCTAGGCAATGTGACAACACAAGAAAAATACACTCACTTCCACACAGATTTACAGATATGTACCTCAGGTGTGGTACATACATTAATTCAGCAAAGAAGAGATAAAAATCAGGGTGTATGTTGATATTTGGTTACATGAACTGAAGAGGAAAAAAACAGGAAATAAGTGTGAAATGACAAAACCAGAGATTAAGGATATGGGCTGGGGCAGTCTGGCAGACCAATGACAGCTCCCATCAGCCTCTGCTAAGTGAAACACTTGCAAGTTCAGTAAATGTCTTGTTCTTACAGGAGTAAAAGGGAATTAAGATAGGGAGAGGCTCAAGTTAGTGAGGAAAACTTGTGGAGGAGGGGAATGACAGCCGCCTAACACTCCAGGAGTAACGAAGTTTAAAGACCGGAGATTGACCTTTTCAGATGTTATTCATGGAAACTTATAATTTTAGTAGTGGCATGAGGGTTAGAATGGTCCTGTTAATAGAAAATAAGATTGTGCATGAACCTAGTGCTTTTTGGAGGAGCCTTGAAAGAAGCAGTGCTGCATTGTCAGCCTCAAGGGACTTTTTTGATTATGAGATGTGCAGTTTGTGCTCAAAAGCAGAAGCATGGGAGGAGATCAGCTATGGTGGAGACAAAGTTTATTAGTTTTGCAAATCATTCAATATTTCATTGAGGCTAGGCTATGATTTTTAAAAATTTAGTTTAATGGTTAGTCTTAGCCAGAAACATGGCCTTTGAAATGTGTTATGGTGTCAGTACATCCATATCTGCTTCTGTACATTTTCTGTTCACCAGCACCCCAGGTCTAACTTTGAGTGAGCTCATCCTGACATGTCATGATTTTTTTTTTTTCCTGACAACAGGAAGATGTGTGTAATGTGGCAGCTCTTGGCTTTCTGCTGCTGGTCACCTGCTGCTTCACTCAGTTTGTGGTTTCTCCTGAAGAAAGTTGAAATTTTAGTTGAGAAATACCCACAGTGTGGGGAAGTGTCTGACCATCTTGGGCAAGGGTCATGAGGAGGTGAGCCAGAAGAAAAAAGATTTATTCTTTCTCCCTATCAGTCAAATCTGTCTTTTTTAAAAATCTGCTAGAATGAGGAGGAGGGCAGGAGAAGGGGAAATAGCACATAAGGTGAGGAATGAAAGGGGTTTGGGTTTTCCATGAGACAGTCATTTGATGAATGAATGGTAATTGCCTTGCAAGAAAAGCATAAGGAAAGGCACATATGGAAGTCAAATTGTCCAAGGGATATTACTGAGCATCTGGTTATGTACTGCCAGAAAGCATTATACAAAGACATATCTAAGCAAAATGTATTAATAAATTAAGTCCATTAGCAAAGAGGGAAATATTTTTGTCCTTCAAAACCCAGAGTTCCTATTTTTTTAGGTTTTTAATTTCGTTATTCATACAGTGTGACAGAAATAAGATTACTAACAATTTGGGGAGGGACATACTTCATAATAAATGCTAAAGGGTATCCTTTCTCTCTACCCTTTATAGAGGTTGGGGGGAGGTTGGGTTGGATTGTTGTTGTTTTGGTTTTTGTTTGGTTTTTTTTTTTTTTTTTTTTTTTTTTNTTTTTTTTTTTTTTTTTTTTTTGTTTTTTTTTTTTTTTTTTTTTTTTTTTTTTTTTTTTTTTTTTTCCAGAGAATATTAAACTACATAACCCTGAAGTGATATATTTTAATCTCTCCCTCTACTCTGCCCTTGTGAGATCCCACCTGGAGTACTGGGTCCATGTGTGGGTCCCCAACACAAAAAAGACATGAACCTGCTGGAATGGGTCCAGAGAAGGGCCATGAAAATGATCAGAGGGTTGGAGCATCTTTCCTCCAAGGACAGGCTGAGAGGACTGGGCTTGTTCAGCCTAGAGGGGAGAAGGCTCTGGGGAGGCCACATAGGAGCCTTCCAGGAGCTAAAGGGCACTTAAAGAAAGCTGATGAGGGACTTTTTGGAAGGCTATGTAAGTGATAGGACAAGCTGAAGGAGGAAAAGTTTAGATTAAAAAAGCAAGATTTTTTCAGTGAGGGGGGTGAAACATGGGGACAAGTTTTCCAGAAAGGTGGTGCTTGCCCCATCCTGGAAACAGGACAGGGCTCTGAGCAACTCTCTCTAGTGGAGGTTGGAACAGATGACCTTTAAAAGGTCCCTTACAATTCAAACTATTTTATATGATTTCTTAAACTACAAGGTACTAGTCATGTTGGGTCTTTCCTGCTCTGTGCCACTAGCTGCAAAATGTCCATGAGATTCACTGCAGAACTGAGGATATGAACACAGGAGTTGTTCCTTGCAGAAATGTCCTGGACATGATAGACCCAGTCATGAAACAAGGAGAGCTGAAAAGGAGATGTGAAAGTAGAGAAATCAGGGATTTACCAGAAATGGAAAAAAGGAAGTAATAATAGTTCTGCTTGCATCTTTTAAAATTTTTCTTTATGGTCTGAGCATCTGTGCATCAGAATCAGAGTGCAAGATGCACCTGTTTATAAAAAAATCAGGAAGTTCTGGCTGCACTGCAGTCTCTTTGGCTTCTATTATCTTTAGAATAGATCTTAGTCTAAAAAAAGGAAAATCTGAAAAGTAAATCAAGATCAGTCACACAGTTTTTTTTTTTCATTATCCTCAAGTTACCCAGCTTAGTGTTTCACATCACGACGCTGTTCTTTACAAGGTGTTTCTTCCATTTACATTTCCCTAAAGATCCTGCACATAGCACCACCAGTTCTCTGACTTGATTGATGATACAGAAGTTCAAGATACTGAGATGGTCAAGGACATACAGTTGGTTTTGACCAGTGCTGACAAGACTCCTATTTATTTCTTTGTTTTTTGTTGGTTTTTTTCCCTCCCCTCCATTCCCTCCTGCCCAAGATTTGCCACAAGTGGGGAAAGCCAAAGATAGGAAAAGTTAATGCAAAATTTGAACAAAAATTGAGCTACTTGAAACTTGTGTTTTCTTAACCTATATCTAGTCTCACCTTCACCTCTTTTTGTGTCCTGATGTGTAGGAATAAAGAGTATGAGGAATTTCTTCATGGCATCAATTTTTTTTTTTAGTATTCACTTTTGATCACTTATAATGATCTATTGCCCTGAAATTTAAAAGCCACACTAAATAAAACCACTACATGCTGCTTTGTGTAGACTTTCTTTTTATGACTAGCTTATTTTTTTTTACAGCCATTATGCAGGTCACACTTGCTTTTGCAAAAGAAAAATAAAGCAAGGATTCTGGGAACAAGTTTGTCATTTTATCTTTCTATGTTAAAAAAATCTTTTAAATATTCCCACACTATGCTCATATTTAACACATCTATTTCTTATTACTACAAAAAATCATTTATAGTGGGAATTCCTCTGGAATTTGATATTAATGGTCCCAAATTGTATTTAACAAATATCCCTTGGTACAAAGACCATTTTTTCAAAGGGCAAGCTGAAATGTCATCTACTTGTTTAAATTAAGGGTTTTGCCCAAAAAAAAAAAAAAAAAAACAAAAAAAAAAAAACCCCAAAAAAAACCCACAACAATTTTTTTTTTACTTTGAAGTCCCAGGCTGGTTTTCATCCACTGTTGGTAAGGACTGCAAATAGTGAAATATACAACCTGTTGTCTTCAGTAATGATTGCAGGCCCTGAATTGTGACTGAATCAGGTTTGATAACAAGGCAGAAAAGCAAAGATATTAAATAACTTAATGTGTATGGAAAACATTATATTTATATTCTTCTGGGTCATAAAGAAAATAATTTTTTAAACTGGGTTCTTTGGTGAAGTAGTTTCGGTACCACTGAAATATTCAGTGACTGAAGATTGAAGTTAAGGTTATCAAGAACTTTAAGATGTTTATGGTTCAGTGTCTGTGATAACTCTCAAGTTAATGGTATTATTACTGAATTCTCATTTCTTAGTGGCCTTGTTTTGGACTGCTGAAAGGCACAAGGGATTTTTATCTTATGAATGAGTTTGGTACTTAGCAAAACATTTCAAAAATGGTGAAATAAATTGCCAACCCAGTGTGATTAAATCTTTGTATGCATGTGTCTCTTCAGATATTTCTACAGAAGCTAAGAACAAAAAGCATGTCACAGATGTTGATAAATTATATTTATTTCCAGGCTGTGTTATTTTTCAAAACTTCAGAAATAATGAGGATTAGGTAAGTGATCAGTTGTGAACCAAGAACAAACAAATCCTAGGACAGTGAGGGGTTATGAGGAGACTCCCAGGTTACTAATTTAAGGATGTAATGAAGGAGCAAAACCGGAAAATTCTTGACTTACCCTGGCTCCATATGCCAGGTAAAACCAGCACCATCAAATCCCCTCAGAATGTGAAAAACCAAATATGGTTTTCTTCCTTCAGAGAATCTGTATTTATTTCCTGTTGAGTTCCTTTAGCAAGGTAAAATTGCTTTAAGTATTTGTCGTAATACCCAGTCCCACACTTTTCTTACAGGCACAGTTTGTTGAACTGTGTGGCCCTAAATGTGCCTTTGGATCTTCAGCCTTAGACAAAGTGTTAGTGCAGATGATAAGGGCCCCATAACAGTAGGGAAGTTGTATAATGCTGAAGAGAACCAATTAGGGTCATTCCTCCAGCAACAAGCAAATGAATTTTTCCTTAACGAGTCCTTAGTGAAAATGGTATTTGCTATGATATTCTGTGTGACCTGGCTGACCCATCAAATAAGAAGCAGCCCAAGCAGCTCTCTTGTAGCACACAATTTTGTAAATCTGCCTAAGCCTAGATGGCAGACCATTTATTAATTTATTATTATTTAATGTGGATGGTTTATTATCTATTTTGTGACATCAGTGTATGTGGCATGTGAGAAATTGTAGAGAAAAGTGACTTTCCTCTAGGGAACAATATGTAATTAATGTCTGCTTTGTATCCTGAAAACTGGGCACAGAATGATGACTGCAAACCCTGACTAGCTGTGAAGCTGTAAATACCCTAAGAGAAAGGGGATTGCATTTTATGGCTTTCTTGGTACTCACAGTTTGAGGATTTTACACTGAATGAAAATTGTATTGTGCAGAGATGAGCCACCCATTGATGATTCTGAGATGCCATGGAAACAGAGGTACCCTTAGTAGGCATTGCAGTTTGTGTGTGAGCCAGAGATAGGTATGTCATTGGGAATCTTCCACAGCCTGTACTCCAACAGAAACACTGAAACTGAGAGAGAGGGAGATGAAACATCTGCATTGAAAGAGAGAAAAAAGAGCCAGTCAATTAGATGAGGGAAATCCAGTGGTGTCAGTTCAGAGGACTAACTTATTCTGCTGTTGCTTCATGCAACTTGTTGGTGTCTGCCAGGCCAGGAAATAAGTTTTTACCTGAGTGAACAACCACCTCAGAACAGCATTGTTATAATCCAGGAGAGAAGACAAGGTATTTTGTTTGTGTTGCAGCACAGTTTTCTGGTTTAACACCTTGCCCCAGAAGTTTCAGAAATATGAGAAAGCACAGTGAAACTACTGAGAGGTGTATCAGTGCTGAAATCATCAGTTTTATTTTGTTCTCTGGGCTTTTATTAGGTCCTAATCCTCTCCAGTTAGCTTAAAGGGAAAATAAACTCATATTGATAGTGCTGGACAGAGCTGCACTGACAAGACTGGAAAAGCCATATTTTGTGCCCCCAGCAGAGGTATGGGACTAGGAAGCATTGGCCTTACCCACATCAGCAGCCCCCTGGATGGAGGGAGAACAGTGCACAGAGGTTTTGGGAGTGGTGATGCCTCTTTCCTAGGTGACAGTACTTGGTAGAGATGGCAAGGTTGATGGCCCCAGGCAAAGGGGCTGCAGGGGTGGCCTCTATGAGAAAAAGCCAGGGGATGTCCTCTGCCTGGCACAGCTGCTTCCAGCCAGTTACTCCACGTTCCATCCACTCCAGGGCACAGCTGAACCCACAGCCCAGATCATGGTGCCTCAGGGATAGCCTGCCTAAGGAAGGGGAAAGCACTGGTCTACACCAGGTGAGGGGAAAACAGTGTGAAACAGCAGAGGGAAGACCAAAGTCAGAGGAGGACAGGAGGAGGTGCTCCCAGTGCTGGAAAAGAGATTCCCCCACAGCTCTTGGATAAGACCATGCTGGAGCAAATATCCACAAGGCAGACTCTGGAGGACACCAGAGCAGGTGGGTCTGTCCTAAAGGAAGCTGCAGCCTGTGAAGAGCCCATAGAGAACTAGGTAATTCCTGAAGGGATGCAGCCTTCAGGATCCAGGCTGACTCACGGGAAAAGTGTGAAGAGATGGAGCAGAAGAGAGGAGCTGTTACAGACTGAGCGCAGTCCCCATTGCCCATCACCCTGTGTCCTGCAGGGTCAGAGTGATGGGGAAGGAGTTGGGAGTTAAGAGCCTGGGAGAAGAAGGGATGTGGGGAGCAGGTATTTCAATCATTTTGTCTTTGCTTTTTGCTATCCCATTCTAAATTAATTGGCAACAATTTACATTATTTTCCTCCAAGATGAGTCT
This sequence comes from Aegithalos caudatus, assembly GCA_013389925.1. Lineage (NCBI taxonomy): Eukaryota > Metazoa > Chordata > Aves > Passeriformes > Aegithalidae > Aegithalos > Aegithalos caudatus. The sequence continues at coordinate 161,241 of WEIU01005276.1, read as the reverse complement.
GTTTTACCCATGACATAACTGGTAAGTTACTCTCTGTGTGTTGACACAAGATTTTGCATTCTGTTTTCTATCCCTGTCCTGTTGAGCCTGGATGGGTGTCTGGCTGCTGACCAAGGTCAACCCACCACAGTTAGGTTAAACACAATTATTCGACCTAAGCTTTCCAAATTGACAGGACATAATGACTCAAGGTTGCTAATTTTTATGGATAACTGGTATTAGAATGTGTGGGTGTGGACACAGCTGATACTTGGTAAAACAAGAAAGTTTGTGAAATCAAAGTGCTCTCTATTTGAAGCAGTCACTCCAGAGGTATTTATCCAGGAGTTGCCCTGAAAAGACAATGAAAATACATGGTGCAAAGGGCATTATTACTATTTTAAAGCTGCTGTAGGTTGTGTACACTTGAGCTAAGATTAGGGGCATGGGGAACTGTATTTGAGCAACATCAAGAGTGCCTTGCATTGCTGATGTTTTTGTCTGCTAGAGAGATTTCATGTATCAAAATATTTCCTTGGCTGTATTCATAATATATAATCAAATCTTGAGTTATCCAATTCTAAGGATGTTTCCTCACTTTTTACTACTTAAAACTGAAAGAGATATGGTGCTGTGGCTGTGAAAGGCTATTAATTCAAAAAGGGTAAAAAAAGAGGAAAAAAGCTGTATTAAAAAAGATATGCCATAAAAATAATCACAGAAGTGTTTTTGTCCTTAAAAAAAGTGCTACTTGAATGGGTGTCTGTGGCATTTCACAACACACTGGTTGTATAGACAGTATCTGTTGTTCCTAGCAGAGTTTGGGGGGGCTAAATGCTATTACAACATGTGTATTGTTTCTTCATTCTGAGATAATCAGTGAAGGAAAAACACATTGTGTCTTAAGCTGAAGAAGTGTCAAGGAATGTCTTCTGGGGCTGCTGTCAGATGGGGAAAAGCAGGGTGTCCTTTGCAGGATGTTGGAAGCTGTCTGCCATAAATGGTTGTATTCTGGAGACTGGGCTCCTTTTCTACCATTGCTAACATAATCTAAGTTTGAACCAATGCAGTTGTTCAGTAAAAGTGCTGTCTGTAAAAGGAAGGTTGTACACCTGCAGAGTGAATGGGGGTCGATGGAGTTTGTCCAGAGATGTTCAGGAGCCACTTTGGAGCACCCAGCAGAAACCTTGTGTCGATGATATCTCAAGACAAACTTGTTTAAATTTTAAAACAAAACAAAATTATATATATACTTATATATATGTATTCAAGGGGCATTGCCTTTGGACTATCTTATCTTATTCATTACTAATTTCAACTCTGGGACATAGAATTAATGACCTTGCTTTGTTGACCCTCTGAGCTTCAGACATTGACAATCTGATACCACCAAGCTTGTTCCTGCATGGAAAGCTGTATCCGTTTCTCCTCCAAGATTTTACAAAAAATGGGAAAAGCCTTATTTTAATTATTAAGTTTTTAAGCCTCTGAAGGCCTAACTCAACACAAAGGAAATGTAAATGGCTTGGAAAATGTAAGGAGACACAATTCTTTCATTGGGACTTAGACATCTTTTGTTATTTAGTTTTATTTTTCTGTTGGCTTTTGGATTGTACAGCAGCTGAGCAGTGGTTTTGGCCCACTTGTCAAAATTTGTGAGGTGGATGTTATTTCTGGCTTCTTTATGGGTAAGTTACAGAACAGGCTTAAACATCAAGGTAAACTTTAGGGTTCAGTGGAGACACTCATGGAAGTCTGGCTTTTCTTGGATATCTCTCCTGCCTTCAGAGAAATGGGCTTGGGGAGGAGGTAGGAAACTGATTAGAAAGGGTCAAGGTCTTCATCTGTTCCTTCTGGAGGTCAATCCAAGTGTATTTATGGAAGCCTGGCAGTACTTTCTCCCCTTGTAACCAAAGAAATGAAATTATCCCAACCTATTACTGGAATACAGTGTTAATCTTCATTGCAGATGCGTTTTTAGATTAGATCTGTGATGTTTCTTTGTAAATTCTGGCATGTTGATTTGCACCTGTAAGTAATTTGTCTGGGAAGTGCTTGCAAGTAGTTTGGAATAGTCCAATTCCTTGTAGTAAGTAATGAGCTCCATTGCTCAGAACGATGGAAAAGATGTGTGGTGAGTTACTACAGAACTTGAAATTGAGCAAGAGAAAGCTCATCTATACATGAAGCAGGATTAATTTCATTAATTACATTATTGTAATTTCCTGAATTTTGGCTTGCTCTTTAAGGTTTTTTGATACTGTACTGCCTACCAGGTTGCAATATTGAACATTTTGATTGCTAGTATTAATAATACTACCATTTCAGGAAAAGATTAGGGCTTTAAGGACCTTCTTGATTAAGCCACAATATATTGGAAGCAGTGAGATCTTTTTTGATTATTTTTCTTCTTGGCAGGACAAATAAGGGTGTGGTAGACACACCTAAAATGAAACAGCTTCTATTTCTTTCTGTAAACATTGGTTGAAGAATGAGTCCCTTAAGAGTACAGAGGGAGAGAAAAGTTCCTTGGGTCTAAAGAACACACCAAAGAACACATTTTTGTGTATATTTAGAAAATGTTGGTTTTTCTCCTTGCATTTCAAGTGACTTGCAGCATGGTTCTCTCATGTTGCATGCATTCAGCTCAGATGGAAAAAAAAAGATGGCTTGGGCCCTCAAATATTTGCTCCTTTGTAACCTATCTACAGTCATTTAAGATCAAGCCTGAAGTTTAATGTTAAAATATATGTTGTTAACCCTGGAAAGTAAACAGCGTGAGAGTGATTGAGCTTTTCCCCCTGAGGAGAGGGGATAGGCGGAGAGTGAAAAACCTTGAGTAAAATAATTAAGAGAGTTAATTGTTTCCCTTTTACCTACTCAAGTATTTTATTCTGTGTTTCTGAACACTGAATATTACATGTCCTCCAGGGAAAAGATGTCCTTGTAATTCAGACTTTACAGTGCTGAGAAAAGCAGCATGATTTTACGTGGGGAGTTGGACTGAGAAAGAATATCGACAGAAATCCATTCCCAGGCAGGGAGCTGCTGTGCCACACTGCAACACGTGCCTGTGAGTGCTGACAGTGTCACAGCCCTGCATGGAGCAGCTCTGCATGGAGCAGCCCTGCATGGAGCAGCCCTGCATCTCATGCTTAGTGTCTGAGGCTCACCAGGTTCATCCCTGGGAGTCTGGGCTCACTGTTCAGGTCTGTTTGGAAACAGGAATAATTGGGGTTTACAATTCTTCCCATCTCTAGTTTCATCCCAAGTTTAGCTATAACCTAACAGTGTTAAAACTGCTAAGTTCACTTCTTACATCTTCTGTCTCAAAGATTTTTAGGCATTAGTGGTGGAATACCTAGATTTTTCTCTGAACTAATTTTATATTGATTATTAGGGGCAAGTATGTTTCTTCCTTTATCAGTTCCCTCTCCAGGGAACCTGAAAAGCAGTTCCTACAGAAAGGAGAACCATTCTTAACCTTATGAATGCTCTTTCTAGTTCTTTATAAAATGCATAAATTAAATCAGTTTTATTTATTTTTCTATAAATATCTTACGCTTTCATTTTGTTAATCAATACTTAACATTTTTAAAGTGATGTGCTCTTGTCTTTTAGGTTATTTTCTTTTCACCTCTTATTTTTACTTTTTAATATTTGCTACATCTTCCATGCACTTTGACTCCTTTTTTAATTTGTTTTATATGCTGCATTTTATGAGGGCTGGAGGTGATGTTGAAGATTGAAGGTGCCAGTAGTTAATACTCATGTTAAATTTAACGCATATGGTTCTCCAGAGATAAAAGAAATTGTTTGGCTGTTGAAGCTCTCAGATAAAAGCTAAAGCGACATTCCTATTTCATGCATCACATCAACCTGTTTTGCATGCCACTGTTATCCTTCCTGAAGTTGTGCAAGATTATATTCAAACCATGCAAAGCAAACAGGACAGGTATGTTGCTGCCACTTTGAACTGTCTGTACCACATTGACTCTTCTGTCAGATATGCTTAAACTGAAAAATAAGCAGTGGATGTAGTCTTGGCCACCTCCCAGCCACACTCAATAGCTGTGGTAGCATTTACTGCTCTCTAAAATTGACCAGTCTCCACAGCCTACCCACTTTGTTATTAATATAATTGTGGAAATTAGTCATTCCTTAGCTCTTGGATTGAGTTCAGATTCATGTAATTTCTATTATATACTGGACCACCTTCTCCTCCTCATCAGCCCTCACTACAGTTGCTGACAGCCTGGCTAGAAATACCCCTCTCAGAGGACTCCCTCCAGCAAAGGCAGCTCTAACTGAACACATTCTTTAGCCCTTCACTAACATGTGGCTTTATTTTGAGCTGTCCTGCATGTTGTCACACATAGAGGTAGGTATTTGATATGAATTGTCAAGTTACCAAGAGCAGTTTTTAAAAAGAGAAAGTTTTCTTTGGATTTAGATTTAGATTCCCTAAGACCTTCTTTTTTGGAGGGTNNNNTTTTTTTTTTTTTTTTTTTTCCCACATTTGGAAGATATCTTGTCTACTTCTGTGTAGCTATTTTTAGTACAGCTGGGGAATCTGTGGGTCATTGTGTCATATTCTCTCAGCTTAATCTGCTGTTAGTTATGCTAATGAGACTTGTGGCACTGGGCTTTTGCTTCACTTTGCCAGATTGTCACTTCTGCAGCAGAAGCCAAAGGTGACTTTATCCACTTCAACTCTGATGCTTTTTAAGCACATTTTGCTTTTCCTGTTGATGTAGCCCCAGAATTCTGCAAGTCAGGCTGTCTCAATCTCCTCATAAGAGCTTTACAATTTCTCCCTACTGTTGAGTGGAGTCCTATGAAACTTGTCTAAACTTGCTAGAAGGTTAAATTTTTTTTTTTTTTTTTGGTAGAATCCTAGAATGTTTTGGAATGGAATAGACATTAAAGATCATCTAGTTCCAACTGCTCTGCCACGGACAGAGACACCTTCCACTAGCTGAGGTTGCTTAAAGCCCAGTACAATCTGGCCTTGAATACTTCCAGGGATATTAAAAGACTTACATGGAGATTTTGGAAGTCTGGAGAAAACAAAATAAGAGAACACTCATATGTAAATGCTTACATATATACACATGTATTCCCTCTTATGAGATAATTGTATTTCATATTATGTCAGAATCTTATCTCAGAAAGACTCTGGTGATTTATAATCATGGGTATATTCTGTCTGTTTCTGTATCTTCTTGTTTCTCTCTAGAAAACAAGACATTGCGCTAAAGAGGGAGAGGAGCAAGACTGGAAACTCTGCTTCTTGTGCCTACTCTATATGCCTTTGCTGACCCTGTGAATATAAACTAGTTAGAGCCTTACTTGTTTTTTCAGCTTTTGCTTGGTTTGCACTTACACCACAAAATATAGCTCATCTCTGCTAAGTTTAGGTAATGTCTACTCTCTTCACCTTTGTTTTTCTGAAGTGGTGCAGTGAGGGATGCCAATTTCCTACAAGCTAAATGCAATCAAAACCTAGGGGTGTGCAGTCTGGCTCTTGCTCCAACTTTTGCATCCTCTGAACTAGAGGATAAGCTCAACCCTTTAAACCTCAACTTTCAATATTTTGCTAGAGTTCCACCCATCATAATCTGGCTTTTGGTAAGGAACTATTCAAGGATTTAATCTTGACTGGCCTTTTGAACACAGAAGCCTTCAGTGTCCCCAGGCAGAGTCATATTCTTTTCCTCTTTTCTCTCTCTGTCTCTCCAGTTTTTCTGAGCCTTGCATTTTGCGTGGTGGTTGTCATTGAGAGCAGGGACAAAGGTGCTATTTGTCTTCTCCTACTCAAAGCAGGAGGAGAGCAGATGCTCGTAGGAATGGTGCTAATAATCTGCAGTAGGAATGGCAGTCTAGTAGGAAAGATCCCTGGCAGACCATGTTTTCCACTGCTTTAGGGCACAACTACAGTGTGCAGTGAAGAGAGCCATGCCAACTCCAAATGAGCCAAATCTGGGACTGCAAACTGTTTAGCTGTGTTGCACAGGAGGATGAAGTTGCCAGGCCTGCAGACTCACAAGGATGCTGCATCCTAAGGATAATCAAAGGAAATGGGATGTGTGTGGGGAACCCCAAGAAAGTGCTCTGGAAAATTCATCAAAACCTAAGGGTGTGTGCACACCACAGATGGACAAACAGACAGACAGATACTTCTATCCAGCTCTGTTCATAGGACTCTTGAGCCATTTCCTGCCTGGAACACTGTGGTAGCCTTGTAATGATTGCAATTTAGTTTGAGGCTAAAAAAAATTAACTGGAAAGCTATCATCACATGTCTAGTAATAAATCTACAATGCAATATACTTCTTAATTTTTGCTGTTGCCTTTAAGTTAAAATTAAATAAAAGCAACTCCCTTTAAGCTCAGCTTCCCCTCAAATTGGCACCACTTTCAAGTGCAGAAACAGAACTGAATGTGTTTACGGCAGTCATGATAATTATGGAACACAAGATTAACCTGGCCAGGAAAGATAAATATCTTGGTATTCACTGCAGTGATAAAATGATTTTGGAATGCAGCCTGACAGTGTGGCAGATGAAATTTGATTTTTCTAGCTATACATAGCTCACCATGGGCCTCTGTAATATTTGTTGAGTCTAAATGTCCTGAGAACCTGATGTTGTCTTTGTAGCAAGGGTAGTTATTCTTTTGCAGTATTTTATGGGAAATGCCAATATTTTTAATGCCAAAAATAGGTAAAATTCTTTGAAAGATGGTAGATAAGAAAAAAAAACCATACTGGATTGAACTGTTGAACAAGGTTTTTGTTTTAAGTGTAAATTAGAGCTTTCACAAAGACCATGTATTCGAGATCTGCCTTTCTAAATAATTGAGTTGTGTTGGTATTGTATAACATTCTTGGTCTTAGGAAAAAAAATGAGTATAATCCTTCTAGGAGGGAAGATGAGATTTGTCTGAGCTGTGGTTGACTGATAAAAAAAAGGTTAAATATATATAATTTGTGAAGAAAAATACTGTTATCTTCTCCCTATATTGTGGGTGCCAGTAAGATGATATGATGGTGGAGAAGTCAGAACAGTTACTAAATATTTTCTGGCATGGGTTTTCTGTGTCACCAAAGTATTATTGAAAAATACCTGCTCACTTTTAGTTCCCAGTGATGTCCTCTATATGTGGAGAGAAGTTTCAAAGTTATATTTATTCATTTTCTTAAGCAAATAAAAACCCTTCAACAGGTTCCTCTTGAAAGGAAATCTTTAGTAATTTCAATAAGTTCTACAATCTTTGCCTCAAGTGTTCAGTGTCCCACCACCAGCATTTGCAGTGAGTCCCTGGTGCTGAATTTGTGTTCTGTAACACACTCTTTTTCCTTCTGTGGTGAAGCACACTGATCTGAGCTGCATGTGCAAGAAGGGGCTCACAAAGTGCTGTGTTCTTTTCCTGTGCTCTGTCAGCCTCTTTCTGTTTGAGACAGAGAACTAAAGACCAGGGAAGACCATTAGATCGTTCCATGTGAACTTCTGTTAAAACCAGGTCATTACATTTTGCACAGGTACTCCTTTGTTGGTCCTGGTAGCTTGTGTTTGGCTGAAGTGTAGCTCTCAGAAAGACACCCAGGAAAGCAGCAACTGCTGTGTGTGTCCCTGCTCTTGGCAGTGTGGTTGTACTGGGTAATCACCCTTTCTAAACAAATACACCTTCCATAGCTGAAAACTTGCCTCAGCCTTTTCTGCTCACTCAGCTGGCACGCTCTGCTACCTGTCTACAAAACTTCTCATTCTTAATTTTTAGGTTGACTTCGCTTGGCTTCATCTGTTCATTGACTTTATGGATTGGTGTGTTGTTTGATGACTGTGATTTCTGCATGCTATTGGCCAACATTTTTCTGTAATCTCTCCAGGAGTATGTTTCTCAAATGTCTGCACTTCATAAATGTGTATTTCCCTGGTTTCCATCCCTTTACAGTGGATTGATCTCTCCATGAGTATGTTTCTCAAACGTCTGCGCTTTATAAATGTGTATTTCCCTGGTTCCCATCCCTTTAAAGTGGATTGCTCTCCTCCTCTAGCATTCACTTGTGTGTTAGCTACACAGGGAGCAATGCCTTACACCTCCTCTTCAGCTGTGCATACAAACACTTCTAATCATAATAAAATTACAGACCTCATATTTGAGACATGCTTTTGTAACTGGTACTTGAAAACAATTTTTCATCAAGAAACTGTGACCTGTAACCAACTGATTGAAGTGATTAGAAACAACCCCATTTCATGGTTGTTTTTTCCTTTGAGGGGAGAATGGAAGGGTTTATGATGACAGAAAATCTGAATTATCACATTTCTTAATGAATGTTACAATTCCTTAAGGACTAAAAGATGGTTTTTATCAGAAAGTTACACTTGAGGTATGGATTAATAGTCCATAGGATTAATAGCCCAATAGTCTTCCTGGCCTCTTCCAGTGCCTATTGTCACATTAGCCCAAGGCTCCCTCCACCTTTTGAGGTTTATCCAAGTCATTATGCTTTTGAACTACATTCATGCACACACAGACAAATTTGAGAACTCTCTTGTATTGGTATTCTTCATAATTCCATGTATTACACAATGCTTTTTATTTCTTACTGCTACAATTCATTGTAGAAGAATGGCTTTTCAAAATAGTTTCCTTTAGCTTCAAAAGACAATCTGAAGTTCTGTGTATACTCACTCACTACTGATGCCCACTGCATCCTGTTCATCTTTCTTTAAATTCATTGTTTCTCCCACATCCCAATGGTAAGTGGCAGATGAGAGGGGTGTGGGTGGTCTGTCTTGGAGATAGACTTGGTTCATGAATATTTAAGCTTATTGTAGTATCCCACCATCCATGTTTCAAGTGTTAATGTTCTATTAGTAATTAAAAATATTTTAATACCAATTAAAACTTCATGTTACTACAATAAACAGCTTTGCTGGCTAGTACTTGTTCTAATGATTGGACAGTTAATTTAAAAAAAGACTGGCAAAGAATTTCACTGATACCTGAGAGCTTAAGGACCAATAGAGTTAACAGCACTATTGTTTACTTTCCTTCTCCTAGGATTTGTGTTTTGATGCTGGATGCTGTCTTAACCAGACTTTGGAGACCAAAGTTTGCTTGCTGCTGCTCAGAGCTCATGTTGATACTTGAATCAGCAAAACTCCTGAGTATATGAAAACTCAGTGTGTGCTCTGAGCTTTGAGGAAAGTACATACCCCCTTTTTTTAAGAGAGATCCTTGTGCTGAGGCAGTTAAGCTCATGGAGTTTGTACAACCTACACAACAAAGGTGTTATTCTTATCTATAGGCTCTACAGAATCCAATTAAGCAATCATTTTTTAATCATGTGCTCAATTATCCAAATAGTTTTAATGACTTTTATGTTTAGAGTGACATAATTCAGTATGATTCTTTGATACAATGGTCAAAATGTTTAAAAAATTTATTTAAGCATTCCAGATGCTTGAAAGTATTTACAGAGCCCTTTGTGCATCTTTTACAGTATGTATGTGGAACTCCCGTTTTAAAAATATATTTCCAATTTTTGTTCTTGGTAATGAGGGTGTCACCTCAGCAAGTTTTCAGCTGTGAAACTGTGCAGAGGTGGGCCACATTAGCACAGAAACAGCTAACCAAGTTCCTGGAAGTGATTTAAATCTCAGTGCAGGTATCGTGTGATATGTAAGATGACTGGTTATTTGTTTTTAGCAGGATTAATCAAGTGGGGGGGTGGGGNNNGTGGGGGGGGGTGAATTATTTTATTTTTGGAGAAAAGATAGGAGTGTTGTTATGAAGCAGTCTTTGTTAAAAGGTCAGAAATTTCTCTGGACATAGACCTCTGCTGCTGAAGACACTGCTGAAGACAAATACTGTTAGAAAGAAACTATTAATATGCCGTCAAGCCTTGGACTTCCCCATAGGCACCTGCTGAGCTTCAGCATGATTATTACCAATAACCTCAGCCTCTTCTGTGTTGTCTTTTGCAGGCAGATACGAGCTCCCTTTGTCAGTACTCTGAGTGCAGATTTGTTTACTCTGACTAGGCTCCAGAAGCACTAAAACCTGGGCATGCTAACACAATGATAGACAGATCTTACTAGGCTCAGTACTATGGCTTTAACACTTTTTTTTTTTTTTTTTTTCTTTTAACTGGCTTTGTACTTTAGTGTCTCAGCTACTCACCCGGGCCATGCAAGTTCCATTTGGCTGAGGGCATTGGCAAAACAAGTTTGTGTGTGCCTGGAGAGCAGGCAGCAGGGGGTTGTGTTTGCCTTGGAAGACCTTGCTGATATACCCCAAGAAGGTGAATTTCCTTGAGCTCTGCCTGTCGGCACTAAGGAAAAAGTAATTCAAAAACAGGTCCACTGACTGCAAAGGCCAGGGGAGTTCATTCTTGAAAATTAGTTCTTGTTGGAGAAGAGAATTGGAAATTCCTACTAATGATAAGTGAGTTAAAAAGGGAAAAATGGGACAAAGAAGTCAGAAGATGGAAAGGTGTGGGCAGGTGGAGAAAAGCTAAAAGTACAGCAAAGAAAAAGGTGAGAGTGATAGAGAGATGGACAAGGGTTATTTTTTGAGTCATAGACAGAATGTGCTTCTGGAAAATCTGCCTCTGGGAATACTGGGACCATGCAGAAACCTACTCCTTGGTAAAATCTGTGAATTTCAAGCTTGAATGGCAGAGGGAAAAGTGTCATATTTCAGATTACCTCAAAACCCCAGCCGAGTAAAACTATTTAGTGACTATTTCAGGTAATAGGAATGTCTCAAAAGATTTCCACCTACAAAATGCCACCAAATGGAGAGTTTCTCTTTAATAACTCATCTTCCTTTAACTCCAGCTGCTCCAGGGGCCAGATATAGAATGACTACATTATAAATATCAGGTTTCCGGGGTAGACCAACGGTAAGCTGAAATGTCAGTTTGCCTAGTGCAAACACTTGACATATGTTGAGCAGAATAAGGAGTAATGAGGTTGGAGACTGTCTCTTTGCTCCTGGTCAACTCTCTTTAGAATATTTTTCTGGGTACACGCCTGACAGGGACTAGATGGCTGGTACCATTTCACCTCCTCTGTTCAGAAAACATTTGCCAGCTTAATGTGCGGGGAGCTGAACTGCTGCTGCTCTGTATGAACTTGCTCATGGCTGGACTGTCAGAATGATTCTGCTGTGGCTTTAATGAACTAGCTGTGAGACCAATTACACCCTGTAAAAGATGTAATGGTTAATTAAACTACTGCAGTTGGTCTAACCTGAAGGCTGCTGAAATGCTAGGTGTGTATCTGAAAGTGAAGTGAGGCTGAAACACACAAGAGTTCTTTCTCTTCCTAGATACTTTGCTTTAATATGTCCAGATGAGATAAGAAACTGAATAAATTCAAGGACATTTCATTTTTAAAAAGACAGGGAGTTTACTTAATGATGCCAAACCTGCCCCTTTCATTCCTGTTTCTAATGCACCATCACTTTTACCTTTCTCACATCAAAGAAGAGATGAAAATGGCCCCCCACAGAGATCGTGAACGCTGCTCTAATAGTGCTAGCAGTGAGAGGTTGATTTTTAGTTTAATACTCGGCCTGTAAGCAGCAACTGCCTGATTTCTGCCCTTTCCCACCATCTTCTCTCTCTGGGGTGCAGGTGTCTGTGGCAGTGCTGCAGCCCCACGTTCGCCTGGCATGTTTGGCTGCTGCCCCTGCTGTGGTGGCTGGATGCTGAGGAGAAGGAGTGGGGGGCTGCACCACCTCTTTCCAGATGACTGGTGTTTGGTGTCTGAGCTCTGTTCTGCCTGTGAGGGAGGACTTGTGCTAACATCTTGTCTCATGGGAGTACTGAGGTTCTCCCGGGTCATGAGCTCCTCTCAGCCTGGTGGCCTGGTGTCACAGGAGCTCATCAGATCTTTGAAAAAGGGGCTGAGCTCCAGAGGCATCCTCCTCCAGTGGAGCTGGGAGCACCCCTGCCCAGCTGGAAGGAGGGGGAGCACTCCCACAGCAGCACAGCAAAGGCAGAGGTGTGCTAAAACCAGAGGATTAGACAGATCCCACTAGGTACTTCCATTGGGACAGTGGTTGGGAGCAGTAGATGCCATGGGAACAACATCAGGAGCATGGCCACTGCCAGACAGAAATCTGCCTGGGACAGGGTCAGTCAGGCCAAATGGCTGGGCCAGAGACATTCCTGCTTGGCTTCTGAACTCCAGTAAAACCATCCACTGTGTTATTTTGTGTCTCTCAAAACATCCAGTTTGCATGAAAGGGGAAAAAATGGGAGACAAAGGGAGGGAGAGCAGGAGATGCAGCTGTGGGAATGGCAGCCGGGGAAAAATGGGTCTGTGTGTTCACATGCCCTGTGCCTGTGTGGGGAAAACAAAATCTTCCAGCCTGTAGTTACAGGTGAAGCACTGCAAGAGCATACAGTTTAATGCCTCTGTTTTCAAAGAACCACTTGGAAGCTCAGGAGCAGAGAGGTAAGTATTTAACTGCAGGTTGAAAGTTATTCTAGGCATGATGAGTACCCCCTAAAACCAAACAAACAAAAGCCCCACCACAGAACAAAACCAAACACTAAATCTAATAACAGCTGGTTGTTTTCTAAGCACAATCTTTCAATAGCTGCTTGAGACAAGAAGGAAAAAATCCTCAAAACAACCACTTACAGCTATTGCATGTAACATCTACGCTCTGCTGGCTAGAGCTGGTAGTTCTTGCTTTTCATTAAAAAAAAATACCTCTCCTCTGAAACAGGGAATGAGTGGTAATGATTTTGATACAAGCTAGCATTAATTTTATTTAGCATATCAATGAATGCTGCTTTCAAAAAACCACCATAGAAACAGGGTTTGTGGTTTTTTTCAAATGAGAAACAATTTAATTTTCTTTGTGCATATTGTATATTTGAGGAAATTGAAATGTTCTGTCAAAAATGAATAAATGGATAAAATCTGATAAGAATTGTTGTCTAATAGGCTATTATGTGTCTTTATAGCATTATCATTTCTTCATTACTTGGCTTTATTTGTATTTTTTTTCTCTTCAGCAGTAGCATTAATTTTCAATCCCTTCTGCTCTATGTGGGCTGTTGTCCAGTGACCTAAAAACTGACATGTGTTACAGATTTTGAACAATTACTGTTTATGCTTAGGGGGGTACACAGGGTTATTATTTGAGGAGTTGACATGATGTCATGCTTTTCTTTTATATATGTGTGTGTTTTTACATATATATATATATATATAAGTTACACACACACTCTACATATATAAGTGTGTGCAGCTTACCTTCTGTAAATAATTAGACATGAAGTCTCTATTCAGGAAAAATGTCTGCTGAGTGAGAGCAGGAACTAAAGTGAACTGGAATTGTAAAAACCTGATCTTCCCTTTATCTGTCCTGCCTTTGTGAGATGGGGTTGTCCTCTGCTAGCAGCAAGGTTGGGGTATCCATTTCCCCTGAATGTTTGTAGTTGTTTGCATAGAAGAGAGCTTGTGGCTTGTGCAGGATTTTACTTGGCTGATGCAGTGTCCTGTGCCAAAGTCAGTATTTTAAGATGCCTGTGATGCTAAGGAATTTTAGCAGTTTTGGCACCAATACACCACTTGTGGCTGAAGAATATAAGCTCACTGGGAGCAGTTAGGGATTTGGCCTCTAACATATGAAACTACTTAGTCCTGCTTATTATGTAAAAACACCTCCCATACCACCTAAGCCCCCAAATCAACCAGTCACCATGTCCTGACAGGTGAGATCCTGTCACTGCCACTCATTGGGGGTTTGCCTTTGGAGGACCTGCAGAGCACAGAGCCTGCCCAGAAGGACTTTTTTAAGTTACAGTTATGATAGGGCCAAAATGCAAAGCAAATGAAACTATACTACAGCTTCAATTTATTTGTGTTAAGGACTGTTAATATAAGCAGAAAAAGAGTAAAATATTTATCAAATCATGAATTATGTAGATCCTGCAGATATTACTAATTTACAGGCAGTAGAGTAATTTTTATAAAAGTATGAATAAACATTAAAAAGTCTCACTTTGCTTTTATATGAGATTAGAGAAGGCCTCATGTGATGAGCTACTGTTGTTTACTTGTGTTTCAATGGTATTCTCCATCCTTCAGCCTAAATTTTCCAAATATAAGTATTCTACATACCTAATACACGCATTCTTTAATTTATGATTATTTGATTATTCATAATTTGTTGCTTTTTTCCAGCTGTTTTTTGATGCTTAAATATTAACTAAGATAGTTTTTTTCACAATTTTTATTTTGTTGCCACATAAGCATCTTTATAAATAATACATTTTTTGTTTCCATATGTCAAACATGTTTAGAAATAAACCTCTTTTTTGCAGTAGTAGCTGGGAACACAAACATGCAGCCGCCACTTCATTAGATGTTCTTTTTTCAGAAACCCAACTGTTTGATTAGTTCTATTTAGAAGATGCTGGAGGCTCTGATGTTCTGTGAACACCTCTCTGCTCCTTAATGAACACTTCTGAATCCTCCAGCAACACAGAATCAAAGTCTTATTGTCTAAGCTGGGTGTCTCTGTCAAAGGGGCACTCATTTGCTGTGCTCAAGTTGACTTTAATTTGTGGGATGACACGGGTGCCCTCTTCACGAGACTCCATCCTTATAGCATAAGCTCATTGCTCTCGCCTGAATTTCCTTTTGGAGTTGTTCACTGGAATCACAGACAGGAAGGACATGAGGATATTTAAGAGATCTCTTGTCATGTGAACGCTGTAGCACCAGTGGCACCTCTGCTGTCACACTGATAAGAGCAAAGGCAGGTATGCTCTGTGATAAGGGGCTGTGACCATACAGCAGGAGCACCCACCTTACACGTGTGGTTTCAGTTTCATCTTGGTGTAGACTTTGCTTCTGGGTAAATAACCCAGACGTTATCTCCAGTAGCCCAGATGCAGACAGAAGGCAAAGCCTTGCATTGATGCACCCGACTCAGTACAGAATAGTTAATGAATTTTCCTACATAAAGGCAAGGCATGGATGGGCAATTAGGTGTGATGATTAAGTAATTCTGTAGCCTTGCTTGCCCTTTTAAGCAGTGTGAAGAAAAAAGGTTGCATTAGAAAGCAGAATAGAAATTGGTCTGGTGCACACAAAAGCTAACTTGTAAGGAGAGGGGAAAGAAAATTGTGCCACTCAAAACACTCTGCCTGTATTGAGAAAACGAGATCAACAGAGGATTCAGAGTGACTTAAAGAGGCAACATTTCAAATCGTTAATTCACAAGTAATCAGTAGAAAATATACAACTAACAGCTAATACAAACTTACAGAAGTTAGTCAGAAAAATTCCTTTTTCTCTACCTGTATCCAAAATACTTGACAATACTAGTATCAGACAGGTCTGTGTTTTGAGTTTTACATTATGGAGGGAATTGAAGTAGTTAATAAATCAGCTGATATTGTTTAGTTCTTTAATGGATAAATCATGACAGCAAAAGAGTACATGTGAGTTAATGAATGCAGTATTTATATCAGCCCTGCAGCACAAAACGAAGAAAACATGCACATTAACAAACAGTTTAATACCCAGGAAGTGCAAAATAAACTGACTCCATAGAAACCCTAGGATGACTTTAATTCCTTATTTGGCTAATTCCACAATGCTTTATGATATTAACCTGTTACTGTGTGTTTGCGTGATTAACCCGTTATACATAGTAATTAGCCTTTTAGTTATTGTGTGTCTAAGTTATTTTTCACTGCATGCTTGCATCTATGCTTGTGGATAGAAAAGCAAACTGGTCCTTCATGCATATCCCCAGACTTGGCTCTCCTTGTAATTCTTCCTGTGTCCTCTGGTTCTGAAGCTGCTCGCAATTTTGGCTCAATTTCCAACCCAATCTTTTGTGCTTTTGTCATTCTCTCCTATGACTCATGCAGCCCTTTGCTCATATGTGCAGATTACCAGAGATATTTTCTTCTTCTTCAGCTTAATTATTTTTAATAATGCTTTCAGGTTACTATTTAATTTCATTGAGTGAAATTAGATATTAAGTTTCAATCTACTATTAAACAATTTTAATAATATTATGGGTATTAAAGACATTCATTTAAAAATTAGCTAAAGGTAGACTCTTTCAATGAGATTTGACTTTTTTATTGAAAAAGAAAATGTTTCATGTTTCCAATTTTTGCTTTCCTCTGGATTTTTCTTTAGAAAGAGACAGTGTTGTATGATTTCTCTTTTCATGTAACAACTGTGTCCAGGATACTTAGTAAGATATTATGTATCATCCACAGCATTTTTTTTATGTTCTAAAGTTCTGTTGTAAAGCTGGCACTTCCATTAGAGTAGATCAGCGTGTTTTAGCCATCAGATGCCTATTACAATTATTTTATCACTTTTTTTTTTCCCAGCAGAGTAATCGCTTTCTCATTGATCTGGACATACAGCTGATAGATGGATACAGGGATGGGCTGTGAGCAGCAGGCTCCAACTGCATTAGATTGATGTGTCAGGCAGCTTCCAGCTGGGTGTGATAGGAAGATTACAGGGCTCCAACTGTATCTCTGTACAACTCAAAGTAAACCATGTAAAATCTGTCTGAAAGATTCAGCACTGAATACTCCAGAACTTTTTGTGGCAGTGGATGCAGGAAGTACTGAAAGGGAACCTTAATTTTCAAAAACACCGAGGTTCAGCACACCATCAGCTTACGTACTGTGAGTCTATCTGGAGGTACAAATCTTTGAGCCAAAAACAACGAATCAAATTACCCAGAAAAACTTTCATACTTTGTTTCCAGATGCAAAAGTTATTTTCCTTAATAATAGCGACAGCGGGTGATATTGATAACAACAAAACTGCCCAAGGAAGCATGAAGTACCACAGTGTTCCCATCTTACTCTTGACTTTCCTTTGTTTGCCACCTGCAGCCTCTGTCCTGAAGTAATCCCAAATGCAGGTTTATCTTTCAAAAAGCCAGATGGTTACAAGAAAGTGATGACAAGTCTTCTGGCCTCTTTTACATCCTTTGTAAAATACTATTTTCATTGACTATATTTAGTATAAATTCTATCTGCTTGTGTGACACATGTAAAAATTACACTGTAAGAGGCACCACCAGTATACAACTTATTTTCCTTCTGTACTTCCAGTCAAGTTTTAGGAAATATTTATGCAGCATAATTAAATGTTTGTAGGGACAAGAATTTGTAATTGGATACCAGTCACTGAAGATTGGTCAAAGAAAAACCAATACAAATATTGACCAGTTTGTAAGAATTAGAATGACTTAAAGATTTGGGTTTTTTTCCAAGAAAACTTGTATTTCATCTTGACTTTAGGACCTAGCTTCACTAATGACTTTGGCACAGTCTCATGTAATTAATTTTATTTGAAATAAAATGGTCAGAGGTTCAGAATGAACCCACATGTCCACATAGTTGCTACAAAAATAGTAGCCTTAGCATAATATAATTTTTTCTCATTTTTTTCTTTTTCACAGATATGTCCTTTTGGAGTCTTTGCTTGAGAATGTACTGTTTACTGAGTCACTAACAAATACAGATTCCTGGTTTATTTGAGGCTCTGAGAAAGTCAAGGCAGTTTAATAAATGCAACAGAAAAACTGGTATAGTTAATCTATTTGTAAATGTTTGGGGGTTTTATGATAAACAACATTTCTTGTTAAATTAGTACTGCAGTAGTTTAATGTAAAGAATTTTAAAAAATCCAGTAAATAGATAGAAGATCTAGGAAAACAGATCTGAGCTTGGCAGGATCCCATGGGAAGTTGCCATGGAGGGCAGAGGGGCTCAGAGCACAAGGAGAGCCCTTCCCAACCTGTAGGAAATCAAGCAGTTGTGGCAGGAGGTCAGCACAAGCAGAGCTCACATGTAAAAACAAGTGTACCAACAGGGGTGGAAGCTGTGGACATCCCTGGAGGAACCCAGACTGATTGACCAAGCTTGCATGGTTGGAGAAGGGGTGTAAGGAAAGCCACAGCTTAGCTGAAGCTGAAACTGGGAAGGATATGATGACCAAAGTACAAGTTTCTGCACACAGCCTTCAGCAAAAGGAAGGCTAAGGGAAATGTGAGCCCACCCCACAAAGGAGCAGGGGATGTACTGGCAGATGGGCTACCTCAGCTTTTTTTGTGTCTTCCTCTTTTTTCCTGTTACATTCTGTCCTTTGCTCAGCCTTTGAGCCAAGTGGTAGAGCTTGAGGGAGCAAAGAGTTACCTACAGTGGAGAAAGATCAAGACTGATGGCTTTTAGGACAACTGGACAAGCCCAGGTCCAATGTACCAGGCAGAATGCAGCAGAGAGTGTGACAGGGGTCACTGTGAGGCTATTCACTGTCAGCTTCAAGGAGGCTCACAATGACAGGAAAGTGGCAAACATTAGTCCCAGCCTCAAGAAGGACAAGGGAGAGGAGCTAGGGAAGGTTGTGCAGCAGATCATGCTGGAAACCATTTCCAAACACAAAGCTTAAGTAGGTGATTTGTATCAGCCAGCATGGACTTACCATGGGCAAATTATTTTATCACTTCTGGGTTGCCTTCTCCCATGGGTTGGCTGGCTGTGTGGGAAAGGGGAGAGCAGGTGGTGCTGCCTACCTGAATTCAGCAAGGCCTCTGACCTTGTCTTCCATAGTTTCCATTCAGAGAGATTGGTGAAATATGAGCTGGATTAAAAGACGAGTGAGAAATTGCTGAGAGGGATCAGGGACATTTGTTGCTGTGCCTGATGAGGAGGTGTAGGACAGGCTGAGCCAAGCTTGACTCAAGAGTTGCATGGTTAAAGGAGGAGAAGCACCAGACATGAGCTACAGTGCAGGAGATCCAGATCCGGGGAAACAAAATGCTTTTCACTGTGAGGGTACCCAAAGAGGGGCAGAGGCCCAGAGAGGTTTTGGGACCCTGTCTCTTGGCCCTGTGCAAATTACTGCAGCTGATGCTGCTTTAAAGAGGTCCCTTCCAACTTGAGTCACTGACCTTCTCATCCATTCCAAGGAGCACCTTTACTTTAGGAAGCAAGCCTTCCCTGCAAATTGGCAGTGCTGTAGAGGAACACAAAGCAGTGTAATACCATTTTAAAGTTTATTTTTAAAGAATGGGTGAAGAGGCTGTCTGTGCTGTGAGGCAGCAGAGCAGCCTCAAGCCCTGGAAGGAGCTGTGTGAGTAGTGGGTGTTACTTGACCTGCATTTAAATCTGCCTGAGACAACAGCATTGTCCCCCCTGTGTAAACACATGCAGTTTCTCACTAGGTAATTAGGGCTGGGTTTGTTAAGGCAAAGGAAAAACTGGGAAGGGGAGGATGAAAGATAAGGGTTGCAGCAATGATGTCACCACCTTTCCTCCCAGTGGCACTCACAGCAGAGGTGCTGAAATTCAGAACAAAGGCAGTTTACTGAATCTTCTTACTACATTTTCAGTCACTGAGATTGAAACTTCAGACTTCTGTGGAACTGAGCTAATTTAATGTGCCTTGAATAAATATCTGATGAGACTGTTACACCAGATTATTGTAATGGCAAAGAAAGAGGAAAAGACTTTCAAATGCAGTAAAATTTAACAAGCTTCCAATATGTGCACCTAATTTTCTTATTCCTGGAATGCTCACTTAAGCCTTCCCAGGATAAAACAACCATTATTTCTGAAGCTGTAGATGAATTGAAAGAATATTTTGCCAAGCAACTATTTTGAGAATTCAGTTTATTTAAATTAAAAATACCCAAACAACCCAAAACCTTGTAACTAAATGGCAGATTTTGTGAAGTATCTAAAATTGATTTTCAGATGTGTGTCTAAGGCATAAGAAATTTGTATGAAACAATTAAAGCATTTCAAAAAGGCAATGGAGGCTTATTTTCTTTTTCATAAATGGGAAATATTCATTCAGTGGTAAAGGGCTTGCAACCCAGTTTTGCTGCCATCTGTGAGTAAACATTTCCAAAGCTTCACAGTCTTTAGAAGTGAATGCAAAAAAGTAAAAACTTTTGACTCTTTTGCTCTGTTAGTTTTTCTCCCAGCCTTCATTTGAGTACTTAGTAAATTGTCTGACCAAGATGTTATAATGTGCATGGAGAAAGCAAGAAAAAGGCTAACTTAAAGCAAAACATTTAAATTAAGTTTTAAAAAAAAAAAATTCATTTTAGGGCAGCTGCTTAAAATGTGATTTTTAAAATGAATGGGCTAACAATAAACATTTGAAAAATAAAAGTTGCAGCAAAATTACAACAGTACCCACATTGAGCTCTCTAAGAGAAAATTGAATTTGTATTTGTTTCACTGTAATTTCTGGCTAATTCCCAAGCTCAAGAGAATTAGTTGCAGTGGAACAAAAGGAATGAAGTATTAAAGTTTTGCTGAATTATCATGGGAGATTTAATTTGGCTCATGTTCCTGTCTAAGGCACTGCTCCTGCCTTTATTTATCCTTTTAGTTAGTTGCAGTAGGACTGAATTGTATATTGTCTTTTCCTATTAATAATTGCTGCAGTGCTGGTGTCCCACATCCTGAGAACAGATCTCAGAATTACCCCTTCAAGGTTGAGTGGAATTTTTCATATACCTAGCTATTTATGTGGAGAAGTGTTCAAACTTGAAGCCCAGGTATTTTCCAGGGAAATAATTCTTTGTCATAGCTTGTAACTATTTACAATTTTTAATCATGCTGAGATAAATTGAGTGAAAGAAAATAATTTGCTTTCAATCATAAAATCTGGCTGCTCTAGTAAGCACTAAGTTAGTGAGTTTATTAGGCTGAAGACACAGGTATCTATTTGTATTTTTGCTCTGAAAAAGTTCTTATTGTGAAGAAACATCTTCTGTCATTCAGAAATTCTGTACCATCTCTGGCAGAATTCCAAGCAAACTTATAGAGTGCTTTTCAGACAAATATGATAGTAAACTAAAGCTGTCATATTAATTCATTTTAGTGCTGAGCAAACTAGTTCAGCTCGATAAGGGTCTGTATTACATCTATTCTGAACATGGGCCAATTCCTTGCTTTCAGAACTGAAATCAAGTTCAAATCTTGAAGTCTTGAAGTATTTTTCATTTCTGGCAGACCTGAAATTCCAAGTGGCCAAGTACTACATAAGACTAAGCTTGTAGTATTTTTACCCTGGAAAGTAGTAAGGATTTGTAAAGGAAAGGTTTTGGTTGTGTGGGCTTTTGTGATTGTTCTTGAGGGGTAGGAGTGTTGTGTGTTGAGGTTTTTCTTGTTTGGTTAGTTTGTTTCATATTTTTGAATGAGAGGATTGGATTCTTTTGATTTGCGTGTTTTTTTTTGGTTTGTTTGTTTGTTTGTTTGTTTGTTTGTTTGTTTGTTTGTTTGTTTGATTTTTTTTCCTGAAACATCTTTTTTATGTTGGCAGTTAAAACTAAAACTTGAGGTAGAACTTAGCCAGCATTCTGAATAACTGCAGACATATGGCACTGCTCCTGCAGTTTATCTGAGATCAGATTGTTTTGTACCTGAAAGATTATCTTGTATAGATGGAAGAAATGTTTATCTTTTCTATTTGTAGTACACAAATGAGTTGTTTAAAACTACTTGTGTGCAGAATAGATTCTACAAGCCGGTTATAAATCATCCAGAGAAACAGTGATAGCATATGTTTTTCTCTGCATGTTGTACCTGAGAACCCCTCATAAACTCTGAAAACATTGGCCTTGAGAGACTGTTATAATTGCTTATGACAAGCATGCTTAAAATAGCAGATCATTTCCATACATTTCAAGCTGAAATAGGATTTGAGAGCTTAGTATTTGTGAGTGATTAAGTGGTAGTTATGCATAGTGTGCCTGCCATATGTGTTTGAGCCTAGCAATGTGAATTCAGTTCAGTCTTCACATGATGGACACGGTTCTGTTCATTTTGCCATTTTGAACGAGTCTCTTGCTGGTTTTGGTGCCTTTTCCTGGCTAAGAAAGTCTGGCTCCCCCAGCTGTTCCTCACAGGGCTGCTGCTCCTCCCTGACTGTCCTGGAGCTCTGCTGGACTCAGTCCTTGTCTCCTTGTCTCTTGAACTGGATTGTGTGGCAAAGCTTTGGTGGCAGGGGGCTGCAGGGTTGGCTTCTGTGAGAAGCTGCAAGAAGCCTCCTGGGTGTCTGCCAGAGCCAAGGCCAGCTGGATCCAGGATGGACCTACCTCTGATCAAGGCTGAGCCCATCAGTGGCAGTGCCTTGGGGATAATGTAGTTAAACGGGAAAGAAAAGTTACTGCACTAAGGCAATTGCAACCAGAGGAGAGAGGAGTGAGAATATGTGAGAACAACAGCCTGCAGACATCAAGGTCAGTGCAGAATGAGAGGGAGGAGGTGCTCTGGGTGCCAGAGCCGTCTGTGCTGAGGATCATGGTGTGGCAGGGGTGGAGGTCCATGATGGAGCAGGTATGTACCTGTGTCTTATGGAATACTGCACACCAGAGCAGGTGGGTGCCCAAAGAAGCCTGTGACCCCTTGGGAATCCTGTGCTGGAGCAGGCTTCTGGCAGGGCCTGTGGCCCCATGGAGAAAGGAGCCCATGCTAGAGCAGGTTGGCTGGCAGCATTTGTGACCCCTCAGGGGACCTGTGCTGGACCAGTCTGTTCCTGGGGACTGCATCCTGGAGATCCTTGGACAGACTCCTGGGGTCAGCTTGTGAAGACCTGCAGGCTGTGGGAAGGACTCACATGGGAGAATGCTGTGAGGAAAGGGTGAAAGCTGCTATCTGCAGAACATGGTACAGGGCTGAATGAAGCCTTATATTTCTAATGTCCCCTAATGTTACAGCCTCTGCCCTAGCACAGCCACTGCTGTCTGGTTCTGCAGTTACATGGCCCTGTCTGTTCTGATTTCCCGGCAGGGGAAGCAGATTGATTCATCAGTAGTTGATTTCCAAGACTCTAAATCTAAGTCTGTGGAAACCACTTTATTAAAAACTAGTGGCATAGCATTCCCATCTTCTGGAGCACAGAGTTATTTTATGTTCCGTCTTCTCAGTGGTTAAAGGACTTTGGTTTCTCTCCATTTTTATAGATAATGACCATGAGACTCACTTTTGTCAGATTGAAATAATAACTTCATTTACCATTTGCTGAATATAGTAATAAATTGATTCGGGGAGGAGTGACTAAAACATGCAGATTATTTCAATGCAAGATATATCGATTTGTGTAAGTCCAATACTTCGTGATCAGATGATGAAGGAAAAAGCACTCTGGCAGCTCTTGATTTTTAAAGTTCTGTTTCTATTTATAAATTCTGTTAGGAAGGCATAGCCTAAGCAGAAAGACAAATTCAAATCACACTTTTTATGTAATAGTGCTCATTTCTCTAAGGATCTGAAATGTCCCATTCATCAGTTCTGTTATCTCTTGGCTTGATGAGCACTTAAAGCAGAAACATGTAGCTATCTTAATCTACTTTGAGATATAGCACTTTCAATACGTAAATTAGAACCTGCACTAAGGCAACCACATAATTTCTTACGCTGGCACAAAGCAGCCCTGATAAAGTTAGAAATTTTTCTACCTCTTGTTAAACTAATTAATTTTTGAAACCCTATTTTCTGTGATTTCTTATTGTTTTTTCCCTTTTCTGTCTGAAGATAGGGAGTCTGAAAGAAAAAAAAAAAAAAGCCCACAAAACTATCCCAGAAGATTTTGCCTGATGAATTGGACATTATAATCAATTCTGTGTGCTTATTGGGTGTTGCAAATGGATGAGAGAGGGCTATTAATGGTAAGATAGTTGTGGAAATGAACAAATCACAAGTGCAATCAATCTCACTTGTCTCTTCAGGGAGGAGCCTACTGCAGGGCATAGCATGATCTTGACAACCTGACAACTCAAGGTTGTTTCACTTTGAGAAGTGAAGTCAGGTGGTGGCAAGCACGTGGTGGCCAGGTGGTAGCCCAGAAGGGTACAGGGGTGGTTTGTGCCTCACAGAGCAAGGCTCAGTGGCTGCACAGGGCTGGGTGCCCTGGGGGTTGCATGCCAGGAGGCTCCAGCCTTGTGTGGCAGCCCCCAGGGATGCTCCTCCTGAGATCCATCCGGCCTGAGCCTCCCCTGTGCCTCTTTATCCCCCCTCTTCCTCACTCTCCCACCTTGCACCACTGGTTCAACATTCTTGACTTTGATCTTAAGGATTGACAGAGTATCAAGTGGAAATGCTTGGGAAGATAAGTGGAAAGATGCTTCCTGGTAATGAGAGGCAGAAAAATCTCATAACTTTTATCAAAATACTTACTGTTTGCACTTCTGCAGTTGGTTTATTCTGTGTGCTTATGCCTGTGTTGAGACTTACTTGTTTTCATCAAAGATGGTGAGACCAAACAGATGTAGGAGGAAGATTAAATAGCAACAAAAAGCAAGCAAACAAAAGCCTTGTCTTAAAGCACATTTTCACATAAGAAGCAACAATTTTGTTTGGAGGAAAAATAAAGCCTCCAGTTCTGTACTGCTACTTGAAAATGTTCATCAGTGTTTTTTGTTTGTGTCATGGTGTTTGAGCACTTGTTAAGACATGTAAGTAAGATTTTCTGATAAAGTGAAGCTGGGGGGAGATTAACATCTCTTCCAAGGTCCTCAGGAAGTGTGACTTAGGGATAAGGGAGTCAGTCCTCTCCCCTCAAGGTCCTGCTGTCCATCCTGCCTAGGAAGACCCAGCTGACCCATGGCTCTCCCTGGAACCCAGGGCAAATATGGTTGATGTCAGTCAGGAGTGAAGGCAGTGTGGCCCCTAGCATGGTGATTTTCAGATGTTTGAGGTGTTAGCATAAAATGCTGCATTGTGCAGATGTATAGAACAAGCAGCTTGTTTTGAAGTAACTTTGGACAGCCATGGAAGTCTCTGTTGAAAGGGTTTCACCTCTGATCTGACTGGACTTGTTTGGGTCCTGGTCTTGTTTGTGTTTGTTGACTCAATTGACAGAACCACACAGAATATTTGGATTTGGAAGGGATCTCACAGGAGTAATTGAGTCTAATTCTGAAGTGAATGGCCCATATGGTAACCAAACCCATGTCCCTGGAGTTACTAGCACCACATACTAACCAAAAATAATTGTAAACTTCCTCAAGTTGAGGCCCCTTGTTGGTCAGGCAGAGAGTGCAGCCTGCTGCTTTTTATAGCAGTTTTATAGATGGCACATGGTAGGTGTAGGCATCACACTGATTTTGCATGAATACATGCTTGGGTTTTATAAAAAATCGTCTCTATGGTTTATAAATTTATTTCAAAAAACAATAGAAACTTCCACTTGTACAAAAATGAGATGAAACCTGGTTTCCTATCTTGAAACAGAAAAATTTAAGTGATATACAGCAGTAACCATGAGCACAACTTTGACTCTAAAATTTTAAGAGCACAAAGACAACAGTTTGCAAAGCATTAGCCACATCTGAAAACAGTTAAATTAAATGGAACAGTGAACCATTTCTTGTAGCTGTACTCGCTGGTTTGTGACAAATTGGTTAAATCAGTTCTGTTAATGAGGTCAGCTTGTTCTGAGATATTTGATTCTAGAATTACTGAGGTCCAAAGTTCTTGAATTAGAAGTTGCCATCTTCTGCTCAGAGGTTGTAAAAGCCCCATTGAAGCACCTTTAATATGAAGGGTTGTAAGATTTTTAGTACAACACTTCAGCTTTTGACAGCATGCCATAATGGGTACCCATGAAGTGAGCAAAATGCAGCAATAATAAAAACCTGGGTTTCTGGCAAGAGTCAGAGGTTTGAACTGGTTGCTGTTGTAAGAGAAGGTTAATGTATTTTGAGACAATTGTGATTTTATGAACCTTCTTACCTGAAGCTCATGGTACTGAAAGTATGTGACGAGGGCAAAAGGAAAGGGATAAAAAAAGTTCTCTGTCCATAAGAAGCTGTAAAATAGTGTAAGCTAATGACACGTTGTTTAATATATTATTTTATATGTTTTTTAAATGTTTACCTCAACATTTAAAGTAGGTGGGTTTTTTTGTTTTTGTTTTTTGTTTGTTTGTTTGTTTGTTTGTTTGTTTTTTAAGATGAACTCAGAATTTAAAGGAACTTGCTCAGGTTATAGAAGTATTATTTCTGTCTCCTCCAAAGAGGAAACAAATCCAGAAAACATATCTGACACTAATTTGCTAGTGGCATAGAAGGAAGGATTCTGTTTCTATATAATCTTCTGAATTTCCTTTTGCTTCTTTTTTATGACCCAAATGAAATTTGAAGGTTGCGTGTCCCTGAGCTTCAGAAAAAGGAGCTACTAATTTTAGTAGTACTAAACCTTTTTGAGAAGTACATTTTTTACTGTCTGAGAAAAGGCAAACTACATTAATATATCTTCTATCCCTATTGGTCGATTCTAATGAATAAACTGATCTGCTGATATATCTGCAGCCTCTTCCTAAAAGTTAGGCATTGAATAATTAATTTAGTTCATTCCAAATCTCTGGTAGAAGGCTCTTTAATTGCATTTTATGGCCAAAAGCACCCTATAAAACCACACCAAACCCAAGGTTTGGTTCATGGTTTTACCCACAAGTGATGTTGAGACAGCCATCTCCATTCTGATGGAAAGAGGTGTGTACATTCTTGCAATTATGATAGCCTGGAGCTTTGCAGTCTTTGCAATTTGCATACAGGAATTTTGTGGGGAGGGAAAATGGAAGAAAAGGTAAAAAGTATAAAAATATGCAACTCTATTCTGTGTACATGTGTGTGATCTGTACACATCTAAGCATAGGGAAATTTCATTTAATTTAACATACATTAAAAATATGTTCTAAATAAGCTCCTGTAAATAAATGTGTCTTTTCTGTCCATGCCAGTAATTCTTTGACCTGGATCAGTTGACTAACACAGCATCAAGTCTCAGTTTAGTGCCCTTCAGTTTTCATTTTCTTTTTTAAAGAGTGACATCATAATCCTTAGCTTTCATCTTTTATGTGTTATGAATCAAAAGTGGGAAATAATGTGAACACTGCTTCCACATCCATAGGCTCTGCTTTAGAAGCTAAAGGACTATTTTGCTTTAAAACACCGAGTTTGAAGCTGCTATACCAGGGGAAGCTCAACAAAGCAGGGACGATGGAGCTGACATTTGAAGAACTGGGCTGTTGTGTCAC
The DNA here is from genome assembly GCA_013389925.1 of Aegithalos caudatus. Classification (NCBI taxonomy): domain Eukaryota; kingdom Metazoa; phylum Chordata; class Aves; order Passeriformes; family Aegithalidae; genus Aegithalos; species Aegithalos caudatus. The sequence continues at coordinate 134,176 of WEIU01005276.1, read as the reverse complement.
AAGTTAGGCCAATAGATGTCAATCTAAATCCTGTAGAGAAAAGCAAACTAATGAGTCAGAAACATACTGGTGCTGTATGTTTGCCCTCCAGACCTGAAACATTTGTTGGTCTCAGGGAAAGAATAACTTCAGGAAACTCGACTTGGAATTTAATTTTAACTGTTTTCAAAGGTTGTGATGTTTTCAGGGAAGATACTAGTTATCAGTCATAAACGAAGAATGTGTTGCAAGTATTGTTGTGCCCTAAGCAGTTCATTTCCCTCTTCTCACCCCTCCAGAATGTCCAAAGAGTGCATGAAAAGAACGAAATTACAGGGAACTGCTTTGCACAGTCTGACCCAATAAATTACTCCTGTTGCATTAGCTAGAGGTACCTTTTGAGAAGGCACATTTGTGCAGTTTCTTTAATGATGATTTCTGTGTCATATATAAAAAAAGTCCTTTTTAGCTGCCTGCCTCTGGGGCAGGGAGCTGACAGTGAGGACAGTGAGGAAAGGGGCCAGGACTGGCATCCTGGAAGCCCAAATGTGCAGAATGGTTCCTTTCCCTGGCCATTACTGGCTTCTGTGTCCTGCCTCAGGTTGGCCACTAGAAGCTGTGGCCATGGATCCTCAACAAGTGTATATGGGCTTACCTGAAAACTGCCTACCCTCCACAGACAAGTTTAACATATGGAAAAAATAGTGCAAAAACAAAATGAGCACAGTGCAGATGTTCATTTTTGTATCCACTGTAGGAGCTAGAAAAATGCTTGTATAAAAAAGTTGCTATTTTAGAAAAGGGTGGTTTGGGGGTTTTGTTTGGTGGGTTTTTGGGGTTTTGGGGGGTTTATTTGGGTGTATTTGTTTTTGTGGGTTTTTTGTTTGTTTGTTTTGTGTTTATTTATTTATTTATTTATTTATTTCACAGAAAGGCTTGGGTTGGATAGGACCTTAAAGATCATGTAGTTCCAACCCCAACAGCCCTGCCCTTGGTAGGGGTGCCACTCCCTGGATCAAGTTGCTCAAGGCTTCATCCAGCCTGGCCTTGGACACTTCCAGGGGTGGGACCAACCTCTGAGTAAAGAATTTATTTCTAATGTCATATCTAAACCCACCACTCCCTTTCACTTCAAAACCATTGCCCCATGTCCTGTCACTCTGTGTCCATATATAAACTCCCTCTTCCTCCTTTTCAGAAGCCCCCTTTAGGAGTGGAAGGTCCCAGTGTAGTCTCCCTGGAGCCTTCTCTTCAGCCCTGGCTCTTTCCTTATGGGATGAAATAAATGTATGAGGGTTCTGAAAGGGTGTTTTTTATTTGATTTTATAAGGAAAACACTAACTGTGGGTAGCTTTCCTGACCTGACAGCCTTCTGCTTTGTCAGGTCTGAGGGTTCCACAAAGCAGGGAGGATGTACTTGAGGATTCCACTGTTACATCATTCTCAGGCAGCCCCCTCTGAGATATCCAGAGAGGGGGAGGGTATAAAAAGATGTGAAGTTTACTCTGGCTTTGTCAGCCAAATATTCCAGGCTGGTTCCAGTGATCAGCTTTTATTAATATTATATATTGGGCTGGAGAAGGTGACAGTCTTCAGGCACTTCCATTAGGGATCTAAGTTAATTTTACTCCTGTAAAATGAAACAGTTATGCAAAATAAATGGCAGCAATGGTGCGGATACCAAAATGTCAGGTTGTTTTCTCAAAGTCATCATGGCAAAACTGGGAATTTTTATTACAGTATTTTAATGTAATGGGAAGGTCTGTCTCAATATCAGCATGGCATTTTACTGCTTTTGTAGGAGTGGTCAGGGGCAATAAATGGTTTTTAAATCAGAAAATATTTACTAAGTCAGAGATTTAAATTTATGATTTACAGAGGCACTGAAAGCCCATGGCATTTCCAGGTATTTTTCTATGTACTTTGAATTCAGACTTGTGCTTTTCTGACAGATTATGCTGAATCGTTTTAATACCCACCAGGTGTTTTCAATGAACATTTTTAAGTAAAAGCTGTATCTGTGGTAAACCTCCAGCAATATGTGAACTTTTCTTAATCAAATTGTAGGCAAAGGTAGCATCAGGGAAAAAAAAAAAACATTGAAAGAGAAGTTCTGATGTGCTCTCATGAGATTCTTGGTAGAGTTTTGATATCTGTGGTTTCAAAGGTCTGTTAGAAATGCTAGTGACCAGAACTGTCTGGAGTCAAGAAAAAACTCCACATTTTCTTTAAAGATGAAGTGAATATATAAGTTATTTTAAATGTGTACAAGATAAACTACTGTTATTGGAAATAGAAATTCCACTATGTATGTAAGGCTTTGGGTTATTTGTTTTTGATTTTTAACTTGAGTTTCTTTAGGTTTTTTTGATTCTGCAGATCTAGAGTTGAGTGTTCTTCTCAGGTGACCAGTAGCAAACACTTATGATCCACTTCAGAATTTGAAGACTTTATCTTCCTTGTATCTGTGAAATAAATGACATCATGTACAACACGATCACAGATCTTATAGAAGTAGATGACAGGATGACAGTACGTTTCTCACAGTTCAGATGGCTGCAACAGAGAATGTAATGAGCCATAATGGTATAATTTTTCATGTTAGAATTTTAATATTGTGTTTTCTACAGCTCTTAATATATCATGCATTAAACATGTTTCAGAAACCACAGTGAGTTATGTATTCATAGTGTCAATAAAGGAAAATAGTCTGACAACCACATGGAGTGATGAAAATCTGTCCTAAGGCCTCTCTCTATTCTTTTTCATTGAAGTTGTTGAAAGGAAAGATAACAACCTGGAAGGAACTCACATTTAAGAGGTGTTATGGTCATAAGTCAGGGGTAATGGCTTGGTGTCTTGTGCTGTTGGCTTGGTTACAGACAGCCCAGTGTGTCTGGACTTCATACAAGGGGAGAGGTCACTGTTCTCAACCACTGCCCCTGCCTAAAGGGGAAATGAAAGCAGGTAGATGCTCTTTTTGAGTGTGGCTTTGACTACTTTGTCAGAGCCCAGGTAGGAAATGGCAATTATGTTTGCCTTCTGGAGGAAGATTAAAAATAGGATTTTTGGAATACTGGAACTAATTCTTCTGGGGCTAAAGTCAGTAATGCTCTTGACTGCATATCTTTATCACAGATACCTCAAAGCTGTCATTTCAGAGAGTAGAGTGAAAATAGTGTCAACAAAAAAGTAAAATGAGAAATTACTCTTCCATCAACCCATCGCCTGAAGTCATAGATAGTGTTGATTGTGTCTTGTCTTAGCAGCATATACAAGGGAGGTAAATTTCAGTAACAATAGGAAACAGCATATCTGATTCAACTGAGAAACACAGTCACAAAAACTACCATATCACATTTATTTGGATTTATTTTTGAAAACTCTGAGCAACAAGGTGACCTTTTAGTTGATTAATCCCAAACTGGAGATTATTTGCTGTGAAAGAAAAGTGTCAGACTCATAAAAATGAAAAAAAAAAAACCAAAAACCACAACTTGCCAGTCATTCAAAAGGCAGTGGTGTTTTCTAGGAACTGGTCTTACTGGCATGGGAAGGAGAAATAAAGAAATTGCTGGGAGACCCCTCTTTACTGCTTTTTGCAGAGCCAGCTGCAGCCCTGATGGCAGAAGATGGATGGGCTGTGTGGTGTTTTCACTACTCAGGTAGAGCAGTGGAAAAGCTCCTGTTTCCCAGTTGCTGCACCTTGGCACAGCTTCTCTTCCTCTGTTCTCCTCTCATGAGACCCCACCTGGTCTGAGACCCCACTGTGCCCAGCCCTGGGGCTCCCAACATAAGAAGGACCTGTTGGAGTGAGTCCAGAGGAAGGTCATGAAGATGGTCAGAAGGCTGGAGCATCTCTGGTAGAAGAGGATTGGGGTTCTTCAGCCTGGAGAAGAAAAGGCTCTGGGGAGGCTTAGAGCACCTTCAGGTGCCTAAAGGGATCTACAAGAGAGCTGGAGAGGGACTTCTTACAAGAGTGTGTAGTGATAGGACAAGAGGGACTGGCTTTAAATGGAAAGAAGGTAGATTTAGATTAGATATTAAGAAGAAATCCTTTTATAAGTGTGGTGAGACACTGAACAGGTTGCCCAGAGGAGCTGTAGATGACCCATCCCTGGTCAATGCCAGGCTGGATGGGTCCCTGAGCACCTGATCTAGTGAGTAGCATTCCTGCCCATGGCAAAGGGGTTGGAAGTAGATTATCTTTCAGGTCCCTTCCAGTGCAACCCATTCTGTGATTTGTGATCCCCCTGGGTCCCTCCTGCAGCACTGAGGGCTGGAGCCAGGGCACTGCCAGCCCTGAGAAAATGGGGAGCCAGGCCTCAGGAGGGACAAACTTGTCACCCTGCAACAATTTGACAGGCCTGCACCTGCTTATTAATGCATGTCACACTGGAACAGTTTGTTCCCTGTGTCTCTTAAGAGGATTTTCCTGTGTTACAGTGTCAAAATCCTGCATAATTTCTGCCTGATTTTCATGGAGGCATAATCAGGCCTTTTACTTGGCTCCATCCCTGAAGACAGTTCTGTGCTTGCTGTTCTCTTAAAATAAACCAGTTCTTTAATGAAACCTCCTGTAATGAACTGCACTGTCACTGTAATTTTGTTTATGAAAAAAGATGAAAGACATCAAGGGAACTACAGTATACATATAATGTTATTATAAGAGTGCCTCCTGCCAATACTGGAAACCACAGTTCAGCTCTTTGAGAAGATGGAGTATGTTCGTGTGCAATGGAATTACAGTTCAGTTTATGTTTCTTGGAAACTTAGTACTTACTTTTATTTTATGATGTCTCAGATCTCCTCAAATGTTAATTGAAATAGATCTGCAAGGCTGAGACATTGGAAAATGCTTTCTCCAGAACATGTTATTCTGAATTGGGTTTCCTTATTGTCTTTTGGCTATTAGAATTGTATTAACCATTAGCACTGGTATTATTTTACAGACTGAGCACTACCCTGATTCTAAATAAGAAAAATATTTAGATTAGCAGAATTGTATTGTGACCTTACAAATTCATAAGAACATTCTGGTGTATATCAATGATAATAAAGTTTACACTGAGCAACTGTGGAACTAAGAATAAGACAAAATGAAAACCAGGGATAAAAATTAGGAGTGGCTTGACTGAGGAAAAGCCATATATAGTTTATAACCTCATTCTTACGCCTTCTCTGAGGTAAAACTTGCATTTGATTTGACTTCCTGAGTAATGATTAAGGATTAGGTTCCTATTTTAGTTATTTCTCAATAGTTTTGATGTGTCTTAGGTGAATAGAAGATGTCTTTCCATTATTTTAACCAAGTGACTGGGATGAGATCTATATAAATAATTTACTCAAAATTATATGCTGGCCACATCATGCAATAACAAAAAGAGAAACGTGATAAAAGGTAATTTTTTTTTTTCTTCCTGCAAATATCAAGAATTGGCATCCTTTGAAAAGCTCCTTATGGAAAAGCTTTCCAGTGATATAATTCATTTAGCTTTGAAGTGTCATTTGGAAATTAAACATGAAGATGCTTTATTTAGAAAACATCAAAACAATCTCTTTCAGGGGAAAAAAAAAAACAACCCATCCTGTGTTTGGAGGCAAGTATCACAAAATTCAATGAAGTCCATGCATACTGCCAAACTAGATTAGTACATGAGCTTTTCTCTTTGTTTTCTGTTATGTCTTTGAAGTTGTCAGCGTGTCCTGGGGTCCCTGGGTCTGAGCAATTCTTATTCAGCTGACACCAACCCTACCTGAGCGGGAAGTAGGCTGCACTTGTGCCTGTCTATCTTTTTTCTCCAGGATGATGTGCTGGAGACAGCTCATGTCTGCTGAGAACTGTGATCTGAGTCTGTTAAAATCACTGGAAGACTTTCCATCGATTTCAGTGGGTTTCAGTCAGTACTTTAGGAAGGATTAACAACGCTGCCTGTGCTCCTTCCCTCCTTTGAGAAGGGGGAGAAAAAAGGAAGGTGTGAGGCTTTGAGGAAGGGTATGTCTTAAAGGGCACTGTATTTTTCTCAGTGGTTGGGAGGTTGTAGGAATAAGGTAGAAAGAAAAAAAAAAATGAGTGAATTCTGCTATTTTCTTCCATTATTTCAGTGGGAAACACGTGAGGGAACATCCCTGGAGCCAGATGATAAGCTTACCTCTCCCTGCCACTACCGTACATACAGTACACGTTTTGTGTGTAACCTGCCCCTAACCCAGAGCAGGCTGCTCTTCCCAGCAGCAGTGTGCACCAGCCCTGAGAGCCAGGCAATAAAACTGCAAGATGAAGGTCAAAAGGATGCACACAGAGTTGTCAGAACTTCTTGCTACAAGCAGCACAGCCCATGAGCAGCTGAAAGGAGGTTAGACAACAGGGCAGAGTTACTCCCAGAAATGTCTGGAGAGAGGACAGCTGGGGCTGCTCTTGGGAAATGCTCTAGAGGGGTCAAGACCCTAATTTTACACAGGGTCAGAGATGGTGTAACTTTACCATAAAACTAGTGCTGGACCCCATAAGTCTTGGCAGTCACCCCAGTCAGTAGGACAAAACCCTTCTTCAGTGCATCTGTGTACAAGCAGTGGCTGAGGAGTCAGTGAAACCACTCACTGGAGTACTGATTACTCACATGAATAGAAGGTTACTGATTCAAGGCCATAATTGTCATGCAAATGGTTTACAATATGGACAATGTTTTCCTCCTGGTTTTGGACACAGAATTTTGTGTAGTTTTTGGCAGATGCTTCAATTTAGGAGCCAACACTGGGCTTCTCTGTGGATAAGCATTGCCTGTTTATATTTGGAAGCACCTCTGCTCATTTCCTCCACATGAAATAATGCCTTGTGGTTTCCATATTCATCTAGTATTTGCATCAGTGGGTTTCTTTGCCAATTATTAACAGTTTTTGTGCAGGAAAACAAAGAGAATTTTTAAAAGACCCATTAAAGGTGCCAAGTAGAGAAGGGAGAAGAAGATTTTATGTGATGCTTTGTTCTGGCTGATTAGTATTTAACAAGAAATGAATTTGTACAGTTAAATGAGATTCAGATAATTTTTTATTGTGCACATAATCCTATGTCAGAGGAAATTTGTTAAATTTTCCACTGTTAAAGCCGTTAAAGTATATGGAACTGCTAATGTTTAAGTATAGAGAGTCATAGAGGAGGACAAATGAATTGGTATTTTGAAATGTAGTGTCAGAAATATATTTCTGTATGTGTGCTTACCTGATATGAGGATAAAACAAAGAATTCAAAATTGGATCTACTGATATTAAGGCTAAAATTCATCAAATATGTCTTTTTAGTAAAAAAAAAAAAAAAGAAAAACAAAAAAACAACAACAAATGGGAAGAAAATGAAAATTAAATGCAAGCACAATAAACTGGCACATTGTACTGTTAGTTTATTAATTTTGATCTCTGTAGCATATGGTAGTTTCATGCAGCTAGGGGCTATTGCCACCTGTTAATACTCCAGGGTACCAAAGAAAAGGGATTTGCTTGTTCAGTGATGAAAAACACAGTGACTTCCATATTCTGATTAAAGGAGGAGGTTGTTGGTTTTTTGGGGTTTTGGTTAGGTTTGGATTTTTTTAATACCTAGTGTGTATTTTTTTATGTGTATGTAACTTTCTAAAATGAAAACAATGAGTCAGATTTCATGCTTATTTAGATGAAATAAAAGATTTTTTTTTTTCCCAAAAACCCAATCAAGACTTTAGAGAATTTACATTGAAAAACTAGCTGGCAGCATCACTTCCCTGTTGGAAGAACCTCCACCTTCCTGCATTTTAAACCCCAGTAATTTAACACAAAAAGCATTGTTTGCAGTAGATCCCTTATAAAACACCAAGGCAGTGATGTGTGTAACTGTGCTGTCACTTTATGGGGAATGTTTGGAGGTAGCAGGAGCAGGGCTGGTGCCTGTCCAGGGAGAGGCTGAGCCATCTCTCTCAGCTGGCACAGGGGCAGCAGCCGAGGCCCTGCCAGTGGCACTGCTCTCCCTGGGAATGAGGGGCTCCTCTGCTGTGTCTGGGATCAAAGTGACTCCTGGCAGCAGCAGCTGCACTCCCACACACCCCCCGGGCTCCCCCAAAAGATCCAGACCCGGTTTTAAAACAGGTTGAGTCCATAAGGTGTGATGGCATAGTAAAGGTGTGGCTGTCACATATCTTCACGAGGTAGGAAGGAATTTTCTGCTTGCTGAGTTTTCTCTCTTATTGCATCTTGGTGAAAATTTGGAAGACGTATGGACCCATTGGAAAAATTTTGGTGGTTAGCTGCTGGTCTGTCTCCACTTGGAAAAGAGGCATTTGCTGGAAGATCAGTGCATTTGGAAACAGTTGTAGTCTCAGATGGTGTGTTGTTGAAACTTCAGACACAGAAAGTCAAAGAGCCTGGAAGGGTTGGTTTTTAGACTGGCACCCCAAACTCAGGTGCCAAAGGAGGCTTGGCAGGGCCAAGGTAGGGGGAGTGTGTGAGAGGGTTGTTCTCATTGCAGCCAGAGAAATAACTGCAGTGGTGATTTTTGGGCATCTCACTTGGTGGGTGGAGGTATCCCAGTGGTGCAGGGTCTTGGCAGACTGGTCAGCACCACTGGGATTTCCTGGTAACAGGTGGCACTTTAAAACTTTGCTGTTTCTGGTCAATTGAAACTTCGCAGCTGGAGCTCTTTCAGCCCAGAGCTTTGAGACGTTCTTTTGTGGGGACCAGAGGGTTGGCACTCAAACTAGACTGAGCGTGAATCAGAAGTGTTCCCTTGTAATCATTATACTTTTAAAACAGACCAGATAGCTTTGTCTTTTGTGGTGGCAGATGTGAAACATGCTTTAATTTTGTGTGCTAAATTATTCAGATCACCATGGACATGTCTGTGTATTATTCATTTATCATTGACACCCTCCTTTCCCTTTTTGATTTTTTTTTTAAAGTAGACTTTCTCATGGACATTTCCTGAACTATAGAAGTGTAGGGAAGATTACTTTTCATTGCTTTTCAGCTTCCATCAATAAAAAGAAACAATGAGAATTCTTTACAGTACTGTCTCTTGTCCACTGTAAGTTAAATCACAACCATCAGCTCATTTTGCACAGAGAACTGAACAGCCATCCTTCATTGTTATATTAGAAGAAACAGTATTTACATGATACATTTGGCCATAAATTATGGTTATATACATTTGGTTATATATTGCTCAATATGTGCAGTTGGTTGATTGGAAAAGGATTTGACTCGAGCATACAGAAATCTGGTCTTCAATAAGTGCTAAATGTGCTAACTGAAATTTTACTCAAATTATGGGGAATTTTCATAGGTTGCTGGGATAAAGACAGCTTCAGCTAGATGTTGAATTTTGGGGTGCAGTGATCATAATAAGTAAACGAGGTGCTGGTGAAATATTGGTATCAAGAGTTGCTGCAAAGGTTTTAGAAGCAGACACCGTCAGTACCACAGTAGCAGAGTAAGGATGGGCTGTATGCCTGTCCCTTCAAACAAAAAGGCCCTGGAGTGGGTCTTAACATAACAGGAGCACCTTTTCTTTCCTCTGACCTGTTTTTATACTTGCAGGGGACAGAGGGGTGGCAGGGGGAAGGTATGGTTTGCCTTTATAAAAAAACAAGGCATTTATGCATCTCACTTCTCGTTATGTAATCTCATACGTGCTCTGCCTACAGTCCAGATATTTAAGAGAGAATATGCCTGAGTGTGTCCATGCTTTTGTAAAAAATGTGTTAATTTCCAGATAGAGGAAATCTGTTTTGAGATATCTTATGGTGCTTCCATCAGTTAGTTCTGAATTAGAAAAATACTGTTAAATGGTATCTATAACACATACATAATTAACATAAAAAGTTGTTAATAATTACCCAAGACTACAGACACTGCTTATTGAGTCAGACCAGAAGCTTTCTTGTCATACTGTACTTCTGTTTGACAATTGTCTGTGGAAAATTTTTCATTTGAGAGCAATCTCAGGGGGCAGGAGACACCATCATGACATGAAGAGATCCCCAACATATTCCCTACCTGTGCCCACAAAGGGGTGTTCTGGAATGTGTTGGGCTGGGAGCTGCACTGGGGCTGGGCTGGAACACTCTCTGTGGTTATTATCATGGACTAATCCAGATGTACTCTTTTGTGCCTTAAATGACATCTCTTCTTTGCTTTCTTAGGTGAAAAGATCATGAAGAAAACAAGTCCCAAATTCCTCTTGTTATAGATCTGCTGGTCAATAGTTCCTCATTTGCACTGTTTCAGCTGATAAACCCTGTTCACTGCTCTGTGTTCTTCATTGATTTTTCTCAACATCCGTGGCTGAGCTTGAAGCACTCTTGCTGTGTAGTGGGTATTTGCCAGGTCCCACAGTGCAGGTGGCCAAGTGCAGGCTGTGTGAGCACCCCATGCATGAAGGTTTTTCTGAGGGTGACTGATACAGAACATGGTGCAGGCCACTGGATTCCCCAGGGCCTTGGGGCCAGGTCTTAGGTGTGATGGACAGGACATGTAAGAGTCCTGCTTACTTGCTAGCAAAAAAATGTTCTCTCTTTTTTTTTTTTTTTTTTTTTTTTTTTTTTTTTTTTNTTTTTTTTTTTTTTCCTTCTGCATAAATACTCCCAGTCTATCTTTTTTTCCTTTAATGTGCAAATTGTTTCATACTGCTACTCATCCTTCCTGTTCATCTGTGTGTATTTTTTACAGACTCACAGAATGGTCTGGGTTAGAAGGGACATTTAAAAATCATCTGGTCCATGGGCAGGGAGTTCTTTTACTAGGAAAAAAATCTCCATCCAGCCTGGCCTTGAACACTTCCATAGATGAAGCGTCCATAATTTTTCCACTGCACCAGTGTCTCACCACTCTCATTGTGAATTTTATTTTCTCTTGTCCAATATAAACCTACCTACCCTCTATAAGTTTCAGTGTACTGCCCCTTGTCACTACAGACTGTAGTAAAGAGTCTCTCTGTCTTTGAATGAAGGATTTATTCCATAATCCAAAATGTCCTTTTCCTTAGCACTCAGATTTCTGCCCTAACCCATTGCAGCAGGCACAGGGGGAAGACCACAGCTGCAGTCAATCTGAAATAAATCCTTCAGAGAAAAGAAGAAAAAAATTAAGACCGGAGATCTTGGCAAGCATTCAGGGCAGCCCAAAAAGCAAGGCAGCAAACTCTTGTTTTAGGTGCTTTAGGTACTATGAATTTACCTGTCCTGCAGTTGCTCTGGGTGGGCTGGGTTATTAAATACTCTCTTAGATTTATCAGCATTCTTACAAGTACAGTTTTGAGTGAAGCATCCTCTTGTGAGTTCTCTTCCTATTGACAGGAATGTTATTAACTGAGAGCTTGCTAACAGCTTCAGTCCAAGAGCCGTGGTGTTTGAACTTGTGAAAAATCCTAGTGAAGTGTTTTCCATTTGTAACTTTTTCCCTGTATTTCCCTTCCCCTTACAAACACTCACATGCATTACTTTTGTTCCTCTTCCAAAAGTGCTTAGCAAATAAGTGGACCAATAGCAATTTTTCCAACATTTATTCAGTGTTCAGAGTATAAAGCAGGGAAGTTAATGTAAAACTCAGTGCTGTAGGTAGCTGTCTGGACACTGACTCTCAGCTTTACACCTTGAACCATGTGATCTACTCAGATACTCAGAATTAATAAACTCATTTATAACATTCATGCTCCTGGTGAATGAGCTGTAGCCTAAATATTATTTTAATATGGTGAATTAAATTTGAATAATTATAAGACTAATTTGGGCTAATCATAGAACATTCATGAATAGAAAGAAGCAAAGTTGGCAATTTATTCACTGCAAGTTAGTTGCCTTGCTCTACTGCTAATTAAGTTCAAGGCTTTGAATAAGTAGTTCTAAGTTGCCTCATTAGATGGCAAAGTGCAGCTCTGATGTAACAGGGATGCCTGAGCCACAGCACATGACAGAGGTTCATCATCTGACAGTGCAAGCTCCAGTGTGCTTCCTCCTCTCTGAATAAACCTCTGCCTGAGTACTGTAATGCACAGCAGGTATTTTATTAAAAATGCAAATGACCTTCCAGTTATGTGATTGGAAGAAAAGGGAAGAGATTTACAATGCAATGCTCTTGGTGGTTTGGGAAGGGAAGGAAAAAAATCTTACTTTTATTTCCCAGTTTGCATTTAGCTAAATAATGGAAGTTAGTCCTGTCTTCTTTTTTGCATAATTAAGAGGAATCAGGGGAACTTTTTTTTTTTTTTTTTTTTTTTTTTTTTTTTTTTTTTTTTTTTTTTTTTTTTTTTTTTTTTTTTTTTTTTTTTTTTTTTTTTTTTTTTTTTTTTTTTTTTTCTGAAGGTCTTATTTCTTGTTTCTTTTACTGTTGCTTTGGCTTACATTTATTTTAAGGATCATCTTGCATATTCTTGACCACCATTTATGGGTTTAAGTTTTGGGGTATCTCTGACAAGCCTCTCCCATTTACTGGCAGGGAGCCCAGTAGTTATTTATGCCACAGCATCTTTCCCTCCAGTTAAATCCCTATTCCCTGCAGCTTGCCCTTAAGAGTCTTCTAGAGGTGACTTATTTTAACCATCTAGCATTTTTTCAGAATACCAAAAAAATCACTAGAGCTTTTCAAGGCACGTTTTCTGTGACTCTGGTCCTGTCAACATTCTTACTGATAATGTAGATTTCTTTGCACAATGTCATAAGTGTGCTTAGACACACAATAAAATTCAAGTTCCCATTTATACAAGGAGCCAATTCAATCTTTGTGACAAAATACTGCCTCAAATCATTCTGACATTTGAGCCCAGATTTTTTTTTTTTTCTTTTTATATGCATTATTCTTAAATGATCTTGTTTCTAGTTTACCTGTAGTAGAACTTCTGACTATTTTGGTCTGTCAGAAGTCCATTCCAGCTTTCTTTCTCCCAAGTTTAAGATTGGATCCTCACTGGCCTGATACACTCAAAATGTTTCCGTGGGTGGAAGGAGCAGAGTTGCTGGCCAAACCTGCCAGCAGGTTTTCTTAATCTAATTAAACTTTTGTCAGTCGAATAAAAGAATCCCAGGAACAGGGCTGTGGATACTTTATGGTCATATATGCATATCTGAGTACATGCCCACTTCCTGATAGGCACTGTTTTCTCTGATATTGGCTCACTGCTCTGTTACCCCTCTGCATTTCAAGGTGGAAGGTTTGAGCTTGGAGTTGAATTGAGGGCATCATTGCATCCTCCTCTCTCCCTGCCCAAATCATTTGCTGCAAAGGGAGTGATATTGATGTCAATGGTTTCTTCCTCCTTGCTCCAGGATGGAGCCTGTAGGGTCATTTTGGCATGTGTGCTGCCATGCTCTGCACCTTATTCTCTACTCCTGTGTCACACAGGAATTTGCTCTAAGTGGTGTGGTTTATAAATCTGCTGGCTGGTGGCTCATCATTACCCTTCAAACTGCTTTTGCCCAGGCTGCATGGGTCTGATGAGGAGTGTTGCTGCTTCTGAGGGGGTTATAGCCCAGGGACCATGGGGATCACCCTGCACCCAGGCTCTTGTGTTATAAATGGTTCATTTTGCACACATAAGCACCTTGGTTTTACAGGAGTGGATACAAGAGCCTTGGGCCTAGAGGAATGTTCCTCCTAAGATCCAACCCCCAACACCCACCACGCAGCATTTATTCCCCATTCTACCTTTACAAAGCCTCTGAAGTCTTGCAGGAGTCAATTCCAAAGGGATCAGAGGCAGGAGAGAGCCCGGGTGTGGAATGAGGCTTGCACCTCAGGCCCTGTGCGGTTAAACCGCCGCCATCCGAGAGAGCTTCAGTCAGCACAACCCTCCCTGCCATCTCCTACCAGTGTTCTCTCAACCCCTGGGCATGGCTTTTAATGTTTGTGGGGTTTTTACATTCTTTGTATGTGCTTTTTAAAGTAATGTTAATGCTGACTCTCTCCAGGGTCTCCCTGTATATTTTAAAACCGGTATTTCAGGGTATATATATATTTCTGTGTACAAGCATGCATGTGTGCAGGGGTGCGAGGGGGAAAGAAAAGGGGTCTCCCTTTTTTCAGTACCTCCACATCTTACCAAAGAGACATACATAATAAAAAATTCTGTTTGTGTTTTGTTGATTGTTTGTTTGTTTTCTCTCTGGAGCCTGCATAAGCTTTAAAACTGTCAGTTAATAAAAGCAAACCTGGTCAAATGGAGGTGGCTTTGTTAAAAATCACCCCAAAAATAAATGTTTTTTTTTTAGTTCTGGAATCTCATGTCTTGTTTGTCTTGAGGATGCATCTCTTTCGTGGAAGTTCTTAAACTGCATTTGAATGAACTGACTACTATTTGTACATAAGAGGGTGTATGTTTGGCAATGCTTTACTTTTTGAGGGAAATATTTTTAATCGATGCCTTTAAGACTGAAGGCTTACAGCTGTTTTCTAAGAATTTGCTATGAAAAGAAATTGTTAGGATAAGATTTTTTGCAGAATGGATCAGGCAAGCAAAACCAAGCTTCATGCATCAAAACCTTGGCCTCTCTTGAACTTGAAGCAGGATATTTTTGATGGAGTCAATAAATCTTTATCTTACGATGGTAGGATTTCTTTTTTTAAATAGTAGAGGTGAGGCTGAAGGAAAACACAGTTTAAGGATATGGAAAGATAATCTATAAGGCCATATCTATAAGGGGAGAAAAGCAAACTAAAAACACCAGCATGATTTCTACTGTGAGAAAATAGCTTAACCCTGATCTGACATCTTTAACTGAGCCCCAGAAGCACCCCTGTGCAACACCATTTTCTGAGTCAAGAAAGAAGAGCTCCCTTACACGAGGTGGTGCACATGAGCAGTTGTCTGTAGTAAGTGCTGAGCAGTAAATTCAAATGAAGCTTTACTTTGCACAAATTCCCCCATGTAGGCAAGCCCCCAGATAACTGGAAGGGACTATGGGATTCACAGAAAGTTGAGCACACCACTGTTGATGCAGGCTGCCATGAGAATATTCCAATGATGTCTGTGTGTATATGAAAACAGCATTGAAGGGATTTGATTTTGAGATTGCTGACAGCAAGAACTTTGCAGAAGAGCATACATTCCAATTAATATCTTTCAAGCAACTGTATATGTTTATAACATATCTTGTCATCAAATCATGGGGGTGATCTGGTAATAATTCCCCAGAGGAGACCATCAGTGAAATTTCAGAACTATATTGAGCTCTGAGGCTGTGAAGTCTAGAAATGATATAGGGGACAGATGAAGTATTCTCAGAGAAATGGCATCACGTCTTCTCAATGCTTTATTCTGCAGCAAGAGATTAGCTACTGTGCAATAATTGATAAAGTTGATTATGTCAAGGCATATTTCCTGAATAAGGATTAGACACAGACAGTTCAAAGACTGATGGGTGAGGAGTTTCCCTAGTAATGAAATTGAGAACTGTCACCACAAGGAGCACATCCAGTGGCTCGTGACTGGCATCACCCATCACCACATTGTGTCTGGGCTGATGGCTGTGCAGTCTGTCAGCCAGAAAAGGAGACGTGGGTATCCCTCACTGTAATAAGCCCAGAACTACTCTTGTGTGTTGTGGCTCCATGGAATACTTCAGTGGCCTTAAGCTTTCCCTTATTTCTAGAAATATTTAAACTAAGCTGCCTAGAAGCCCTTTCTAAGTCTAGGTATAGCAATTATCCTATTTCTGTCAAACTCCCTATTGAAATGAATCCTGGACACTTACCCTTTCCTTCCACTCTCCATGTCCATGTATCTCCTCTAAAATAATGCTAAAGCTGTGTATGTTTGCTTGTATGTATATATTTGTGTATATGTATATACATACCCAAATGCATTTACCATTTTTTTTCTGTTCAATGTGTGTTTTTTAATCTGTAGGGATGGTTATTTCCAATGTGTGGCAATTTCCTTCTGCTTTCTCACATTCTAATGAAGGTCTTGAGAGAAGGGAATGGCACACAAGCTTATGTAAAGTAGAATATTTTTTTATTTCAGTACCTCTGGTGATGGATATTGGAAATGAATTAACCTCTTATTCACCCATGCCAGGAATTGAATTTCACAGCTATGTATATGTGTGTGATGCATGTTTTGTGACTGCAGACACCTCCAGTTCTCTATATATCTGCAGGTAGGAAGAAAGGCAAAGAAATTAAAATGTTCCGTTAATAAACAAGATGTTTTGATTTAATGACTACATAATTAGTAAATATTTCTGAAGTCATATCAATGAAAATAACCAACAAAACTTGAGAATAGGAATGGCTGATATCCTCTTTTAAACCATTAATTCTCTACAGTAAAGAACAGATTTCTGATTTCTTGAAAGATTTTGGAAATGATAAATTAAGAATTACTCTGCCTTACACATGTCCCTATGGTTAGTATCTATCTTTTCTGCTGAATGTAAAAGTATGAACCCAGTGTTTAAAACCTTTTACAGTTTTGTCAGCACTGCATGGGAGTGATGACTATGTAGTTATGCTTTACAGAACTGGATCTTTGTGTTTCATGTAAAGCTGTGGAAAATGTACACTGATTTGGTACCATCCTTTTTTTAAAAGACAGTTATCTTTTCTTGTTCATGCTGTGATCAGTGATTGTCACTTATTAATACATCCAGTTGTTTAACTTGAAACAGGAAAATGTCTTAGAACAGGAAAAAATCCAGAAAGTAAAAAACCCCACAGAAGCTTCTATTGATAGTTATAAAAATGACATACTGTTTTCCCTCTCACAAGTGAAATGAAATGCTGCCTCCACACTGAGACTTTGAGTGCTGATCTTCAGCTCTGAGCATTTTCTCAGCTAAATTATAAGCCCTTGAAAGAAAGGTATATGTTAAAAAGGTGGAAAGCTCTTTAATATTTTGTCATGCAAACACTGCTGTACTAAAACAGGCAGCACTATTAAATTCAGAGGTGGTTGCAACTACAAAAGATAAGAATAATACCAGTGATTTAACCTGTGTTGCACTGTTCCCATCAAAGCTTACCAGGAGAATTTTGCCTGCGAGGCACTGGGGCAGAGGAAATAGAGAGATGACTGCATTGTGGGTGTGAAAAGAGCTGCTGTAATGCTGTCTGCAGAGTGTTGCTTGGTGCCTGAAGTGGGGCACAGGTAGGGGATGTGTCCAGTTCCTTTTTGCTTTGAGAAATGACTGTGTGCCTGAGGGGACTTGTCTGAGGACACCTGACATCCACACCATTTCTGCTGGTACCTGGCTCCCAGGGTGGCCAAATGACATGAGCCCTTGGCATCCACATCATCCAGCAGCTGAGTCCTGCCCCTTAGCAACTCACAGGATGAAGAGGTATTTCTTGTTGCTTGTTTTGAACCAGTCACTTGCTGATTTTCTTTCTTTTTTTCCTCTCTTCTGTCCAGCTCTTGCGCTGAAAGAGACAGTGAAAAATTGTTCTCTGTTCATCTTTTCTAAAGACCCATCAGCTTAGTACACCTCAGCTATGTTCAGCTGTAGTCTGCTTTTTCCTGTAACTTAAATTCATACAAAATGTCCTGCAGGGTCAGAACAATGGTGCATCAAGCTAAGGACTATTTCTCCTGAAAATGGCAATAGAAGATGATGGGGAGAGCACATGGGCCTGGACACTTTCTGAGATCCATTTTCTCATCTTACCACAGCATCTTCAAACACTGTATTAAAGATGCTAGAGGTTACATTCTGGCCTCATTCTTTTTTAGCATCTGTTTACAGACTTCCATCAATTTGTCTACCTCTGTTCTAAACCAGCTGATAAACATCTGCCTCCATAAATTCGTTGTGCAGGAAAATCCAGAGGTGGGTAGCCGACTGGCTGAAGAAGTACTTTCTTTTTGTCTTTTAAACCAATTGTGCATCATATACCCTGTTTTATAATCTTGTTGTATTGCAAGATTTGGTAAATAATTTCCTTATGCAGCTTGTTCACTTCTTCAGGCTTTTCAAGACTCAGTCCTATCTCCCTTGAGCCTTCTCCTCTACAAAGTGAAGCATCCCAGCTCTCTGTGCTCGAGCCCCTTGATTGTTTCCAGTTGCTCTTCTGTAATTCCACAGCATCCTCCTGGAGACCAGCACTGCACACAGCCCTTCAGGCATGAACACACCAGAGGCTCCTGTAGCAGCAGAGCCAGCCCCTCTGATTTGCTCCCAGCACACGTGGGGAAGCCCAGTATTTGGTCAGCTCTTCTTGTCCACTGCACATTGAGAGGATGATTTTGGAAAACTGTCATGGATGGTGCCAGGACCCTCTTCTTGGAGTTGTACCTGCCTGTTGGGCCTCAGCCCCTCTCTGGCATGGTTTAATGATTAGTCCCTCAGGCTGTAATGCTGTGCTCCTTGGGTTGGTGTGCATCCCTGGCCAATCTCTTCCTATTTTCAGGTTCAGAGGATTTGTATCCTCGTTCACCCTCCCCTCACCTTACCTTGAAGACTCTTCTGTAGTCATTCTTTACATGGAAACCATTTCTCCTTAGCTTTCAATCATTTCTGTTGTCCTTACTATTCCTACTATATCTTTTTAGTGATGGGGGAACCAAAACAGCCCACAGTATTCAAAGTGTGAACACCTGAAGACTTTAAATAATACCATAATGATATTTTGTATGTTGCTCTCTATTTCTGTCATAGTAATGGCCAGCATTTGATTTGCTTTTTGACAGCTTCTAAGATGGAGATGATATTTTCATAGACCTTTTATAACTCCAGGATCTCTTTCCTGAGTGGTAATAACTAGTTCGGAGCTCATGCTGAGTACGTAAATTTGAGATTTCTTTTCCTCCACATATTCTCAATATTGAATTTCATCTGTCTTTTTTATTGCCCAGTTGACACTCTGAGGCTCTTCTGCATCTCTCTGCAGCCAACTTTCATTTTCATTTCCCTGAATACCTTAGCACTATTAGGAAACCTGGGAGTTGCCTTCTTTTTCTAGATCCATGTAATGACAATCAGTGTACCTTATATGTTGACCAGTCCTGGCTCTGATCTGTGATGTCTGGTGACATACACATTTGAGAAAGCTGAATGCTTTTGGCACTTCTGTGTTTTAATGATTTGTTTGTGAAAGTGGATCTCTTATCCTATGACATATTTGTTTCTCTAAGTTCTTTAATGAGGCAGTATTAAGAATTCTTTAAATTGCATAGAGGAGGTTTCCCTTGACTGTGTGCACACTGACTCATTCAAAGAACCCTGCCAGGCAGATGACGTGTGATTGCCCCTGTAAAATACATTTCTCCATTAACTCATACCTGCATCTGTTAATTCTATTCTTATTGCAATTTCTGCTAATTAGGCTGGTATCATGATTAGACATACTGGGTTTTAGTTCCAGAAGAGGTTTCTAAAAAATGGACTTTGCATTTGGTAGTTTTTACCCAGCTGATGTTGAAACAGCCTTACATAGTAGCTGAAGTACTTACTGTGTTTTCTGATGAATTTTATACTTGAAACATGTATCACCATCACTAAATCATTTTAAGTCTATTTGTATATTTTGGCTTAAGAATATTTATTTTAGTTGTAGTGGTAGTCATTGATGCATCTGCATTCTGGTCAAGTATATCCTTTTGAGAAGTATTATATAGATATATTTATCAAACAGGGAAAATAAGTAAATTGGAGTGATTAAAGAGTGACAGAGTACTTTAGTCTGAAGGTTTTTTTTTCTCCAAAAAGGAAAGCAGAAGTCATACTTGTGCTGCATTAGTAGGGAATAAATCAGGTGTTTATGCACAGGCCATTTAAAATGTTTCACAGTGACTGGAACTTCTGGCTGGGGCTGAAGGTTCTAACCCAAGATTAATAGAAGACCTGTGCCTTTAGAAAGAACTGAGTATAGGCCAAGCAAATTACCAAAAAGCATTTAAAATAATATTGAATAAATTAGTCATCTGCAGCCGTCATAAGGCCTGCAGAGGTTGTGACTGATGCTTTGTTCTCTGAATCCTTGTGCTTCTGTTTTCCTCCATATGGGATATGTTGCTCTGTCTTCCATGGACTGATAAATTTTAGAGAATTTTAAATTTAGCCCACTTTCTCTAATGTTACTATGTCATCTAGTTGTACTGATGTAACAAGCATAAGCCAAGACTTATTGCATAAAAATAGTTTGAGGTGCATTTTACTCCTGTGAAAGTTGGTGCTCAGGCTGTATGGTAGTGGATCTGTAACAGAGAAGACTGCAAAAATTTCTGTTTTTCCTGTTAGCAACCAAGCTGCTCCAGTTCTGATCTAAATTACATTTTTAAATGTACATGAAGTAGGAAGCATTTGTTTACCCACAACACACAATCCCTTTGGACTTTTGTCAACACACAGGTCTAATGTGATAAGCATTTGTATACATGCTGCATGAACAGCTAACAGGCTGAAAAACCCCTAAACAACCAACCTGTAATTGGTGCATTGAAGAAATTAAATATTTTTAAGCAATTAAGGTTTGAAATACTTCCTTAGAGAATAGACTCTTGGAATGTCATTATTATAAATTGGCTTTCATTGCTTTTGTTTATCATTAATGGTTTTAAAAAAATAGTAGTTTTTCCCATTATATGTTATTTCCTGTGTTATAAACCATCACTGAATTCAGTAAATTTTACAGATCTTATTGCCATTAGAGAATATATCTTCACTGGAATGAGTATATTTAGTAGGATTAAAATCAGCAGGGAGTGAGGGAGGATGTATATTGTACAACTTTTATTACTTCAGTCTGTGATTTCTTTCCAGTGCTCAGTTCAGATTCACAGGTAACTTCATTTTGCTGAGGTTCCATGCCAACAGACAGATCAGTGAGTAGCCTGATGTAGTGATTTCCCAGTCTACTAAAAAGTCCATGCCTTCAGGTGGAATGTGTGTGTCTCCAGAAAAGCTACATGAATTTTAATGTAATGTAGGCAGTGATAATGGCTCTTACAAATTTCAGTCTGTAATCAGAGTGACTTGGAGCCTTGAACCATCATTTTGATCTCCTTTTCTGTACTTTAAGTACTAATTTATTAGCTATGGAACTATTTAGAAAAATCTGGAAAAAAAAGCACGAGTCACTCTGTACTTATCTCTGAAATAAATTACCTTATTAAATCTATTTACTTTTAGTGAGATTTTGCCATTCTATTATTTTGCTGAATAGGATGTGTAATTTTCCCAGTAAAAAAACTTACAAATTTTCAAGAATAGGGATTTTTTCATTTTCTTCTCTATTGCATAGGTTAAAATTATGCCTGCTTTAGACCTAAAGGTCAGGTAATACCTAATCTACTTGACAAAGCCCGTTATTTAAACAAATCACTTCAGTTCACCCGTGTAATTTATCAGGAACTGAGTGTCACATATTTTGGGTGATTATAAGATGGAAAACATTACAGATAGAGAATCAGACAGGTAGATAGATACACCAGTCCTTTGAAAAGACACAGAGTACCTGCTGTTGCCAAAAGAGAAATGAAGTGTATCTCTTGTATTTACCAGTAGATAGACATATCATAGCAAAAAGGAAAGACTTCAAATGCAGAAAGAAAATAGAAGATTTTTTTCAGGTTTTGAATTATTTTTTTTCCTCCTATGTTAGGAGTAATAATCAAGCATTGCTCTAAGGAAATATACCAGCAAATCTTTGGTGTTCTGATCTAATCACATTAAAATATGAGTGCTAAGGATATCAAATATCTAATCTCATTGATCTTATAGTGCTGTGGATCCTATATATTTGAATTTAACTGTGAACGGACAAATTTCTTTTGGGCCTAATGAATAATCTGGTTCTAGACATATACTAGTAACCCAGCCAAAATCCAAGAAAGAAAAATATCAATATTACTAAGTTTAAGAAGGAATTTCCTGATCAAACCATATTCTCTCATAGGACAATAATCTTGAGCACTTTTTCAAAAAATTATTTATGTTTCTACAGAGTCAATTACCTCTTTTTAGTGGAAAAAAAATGTCCTAGTGGTACCGTTACTCAGAATTTATTGGCAGTTACTTGTAAGGCAGTCTCATCCTGGCTTTGTGCCCTCCTAATCAGTGTTGGCCACTTTGGCAGGGAATTGGTCTGCAGCACTAATTGTATCCAGTATGTCTTTTGCTTTAAGTAAAATGTCTTTGCTTTTATTTTCTGCAGGCTTATTTTTACATTCCCTTAGCACATTTTTCTGTTTAGAAACCTATTTTTTAATCACAGTTCACTTGCAGCAGCATCATTTTGCAATCATCTTGCCATTTGTAATGTCATCTCTGCAGGCTTGCATTAACTTCAGTTTGCCATCAACTTGATGTACTAACCTGCATATAGGCCCACACAGAAATAATTTAACATTCATCCTAGTATATGCAGTAATGTTTCATTAGACTTGAACTAACAGAATTTTGTCATCCTAATTTGCTGTCATAATAGCCCAATCTTCATAGATTTAACGTGACAGTCTTTTGCCACTGTAACTAAGGCTTTGAGCAATTGTCATCCAGGGAGACTTAGGATGAAATCAGTGTAATTAAAACACAGACCCTTAATAGTCCTGTACTTTAAACAGTTTGTCACCTCTCTCAAACAATAATTAAGCAGGCTAACAGCACTTGTTTAGCTCGTATGTGTTGTTTTCTATGTGGGAAAGAGGAAAAAAAAAGGGGGACAATGGGTGACTGGCAGAACTGTTAATATAATTTAGGTTTCCAGATTGTCTCTGTGTATTCCTGTATCTATCGGGCTGCTCTCCTTTCACAATACAATTATTTTGTATATGAGATGCATGCAAACTTGAACTCCATATGACTTGTCACATTATCCAGACGTGTCATCTGCAAACCTTATGTCAGAGTTACACAAATACAGAGATGAAAAGGCATTTAGGTTTCTTCTGCTGCAAGGATTGCAATAGAACAAACACACTTTGTTAGCCTTGAAAAATTTGTTTGTTTTCCTTACAAGCTTCAGCTTAAAAGGGTTTGATGACCTCTGGTGTATATGTTTTCATATGTGTATATAAGTTGCTACTCCCATTATTTTCTCCTTATGGAATTATCAAATCTAAGTGGATTTCACCCAAATTATGTCCCTTTCCTTGGCATACATAAAAAATAATGGAGTGTTGTGATGTCTAGATCCTGAAAGGCAGCAGCTATGTACTTCTCTGCCTTTTCCTTCAAGAATAAGTATGTAAACTTCCCTCAGTCTTTCTCTGAGAAAAAGAAAACCGCCTGTTTGGATATTTGTGATTCTAAGTGCTCTCCAATTTATCTGTGGCTCTCATGAAGTGTTGTGTCAAAACTGGACACAGCTGAAACATTGACTGGAGCAGAGTGAAGCCAGGGGAGTACGTGATGGGGTGACTGGGGTAGTGTAGGCGGCTGGCACTCAATTGTGTTTCCCTAAAGAAAACTCTGTTTATGTGAGCAGCCAGCACATTTGCTCTGCAAAGTGACCTTGAGTTGTCTTTGGCAGAGCTGATGCAGCTTCCCTGCAGACCTAGGTGAATTCTGTGTCTCGTACGTATGGATTGTTGACTCTGATTCATAATTACCTCCTATTGATATTCTTTGCAATCAGCTTGGCATTTTTTCCTCTGCTCCTTACATATTGTGTTTGCTTTTGTTTTTTAAATACCTGCTTTCCTTCTAGACTAAATTTGTTTTTGTTTGCAGCTGTTTGTTTTCAACCACTGAAACTTTTCTTAGTAATGACATTTAGGCCTAAAGAGTGTTTTCAAACGTCTTCCAATTATCTTTCGCATTTCTCTGTTTAACTTCTTTCTTCTCACTGATGAGGTTTTATAATTGTCTTCAACTTTGTGAAATCAGGTCCTCTTAAAAGAAGTATTAAATATGCACATGCATACATTACTATTGCCACTACTTGTCTGTGAGTGCACTTGCTTTCTCTGTGACATACAGATATGCAAATACGTGTGTGTGTATAAAAATTGGCTAACAGTTCACCATTTAGATATGATGCAAGTAATCAGGTTGCTATCACTTGCATTTGAGCATTGTAGAGACTGGGATGACTTCCTTGGCAACTGGAAATACAGGCTTCCCTTGGGTGAGTTACAATGGCAATAAGAATTGGGTGAATTTCCTGTTTTAGACCCACCCTGAGAAAATAACTGCACCAAAGAATTTTCTGCCCAACTGGGGGGCCCCCTGTGCTGTGTCTCACTGTGGTCTGTTGGCTCAGATTTTCTTCCTGTGGACACTGAGAAGACAGGGACAAGAGGGACAATCTGACCTTGGCCTTTCATGGTCTGGAGTACACACAACCAAGGGTGAACCAACAAAACAAATCCAGAGAAAGATACCCCCTGCCCCAACAAGGGCAGTTTGGGGCAGGAGCTGTTTTTAGATACTCACTTTCCAGTGATAAGACACTTTCCATATCACTTCAGGATCCTTTCTGCAGCTTACATTGGATACTTATGGTGATTGGAGTGAGTTACATGCCTGAATCTACAGAAAGAAATACTAGTTAATAAGATGTTCTCCCTTCTGGTAATATCAGCCTCTCTGGAGTGATCAAGACCAACATTTTATAGACATAAATGAGTAATTCTAATTCCCCTTTATTACTTTGATTCCTACTTTGTATATATCAGTAATTAAAATCTTCTTTCTCTTCTATTCTTTATACTCTTAATATTTGTTTTTATATATTTTGCTGTCCTTTTTTACACCTTCTTTTGGATGGTTCAGTATATCTTCTCAGGAGTCTGGTCCAACTGACTCCAGTAAAGACTGATTTCATTTCTGCAGGGGTAAAAGTTTCTGAAAGTTGGAAAATTGACAGGGTTTGAGAATAAAGATGTGCAAAGCATGGACATGCTTTCCTGCTAAATCTGCTTGGGAGCTTGCACCAAAGACAGATCCACTAGGTGGAAAGGATTGATTGTTCTTTAGCTGAAGCTTTCCAGAATGGATAGTGATTGTTTTCTGAGTGTTACTTTTTATGTTGAACTAGCAAGAAGTAAGCCCACCCTTCTTTTTGCTAGATGCTCTGCAAAAATGATTAAACCTATTTCCCAGTGGCCTTGACATGAAGGAGAAAGCCTTCCTGGGAACAGCGAAGCAGCAGAGAACCAATATGTTGGTTCATGAGCATGTTTTCAAGCAGAAATGTTTCATGATATAGAAATAAAATGAATTTTTTTTACTCACCTTGCATATGAGAGGGTTTTGTCTTTATCATTGTATTGACTACTAATTTTCTGACTATAAACTTATATTAATATATTTTACTTTGGAAGCCAAAAGCTACTGCTTCCTTCAGAGATAAGAACAAGTTTTTTTTTGTTGTTGATGTTTTTTCTTTTTTTGAAGTTTTTTTTCTTTTATTTCTGGTCTTCAGATCAAATAAACAAGAAAAGAATCCCTTTGCAACCTGTACTAAAATCTTCTATGATATATTCCTTTTTGAAGTAAAAATAGGCTAAGAAACAAAAGAGAGAAGTTCTTCAATGGCTCACATTGGAAAGAATTTTTCTTTTTTTTTTTTTTTTTTTTTTTTTTTTTTTTTTTTTTTTTTTTTTTTTCCTTGTGGATTTCACAGGAAAATCAGAAGCTGCCTGTTTACTTCTGTTGTGATAAAGCTGTCGAAGATGTTTCTTTTTTTCCTCTGATGCTGACATGCAAGTGGTTTGTGTTTGTTTTGTTTTGTTTTTCATGACAGGAAGTAAATAATAAAAAGAATCAGAGCCAATATACCACCAGGGCAAAAAACCCACGCTGAACATTAGTGCTTGAAAGAATCCCATCCCAGTTCTCCCAGCACATCAGTCCCACAGTCCCTGGGGCTCAGCACTTTTTCCCACACAGATAGATGTGATAGATTTGCAAATACTGGCAAGAGCACAGAGACATCTTGTTATGAGCTTAATGGCTGATCCGAGCAACAGGCTTGGACTGCCTTTCATTTTATTTTTTTTTAGGTCAGCATTGGCAGTGATTTAAAAACAGGGTGGAATAAAAGTTGAAATGCATTCTGAAATTATAATCAAAATATCATCTGTCTTAGGTTTATGCTGCAAGCACTCTGCCTGATGTTGAGTTGTATTGGCAAACAACATGTGCAACTGGGATGTTTAAAAAGTCATAAGAGGTTTGTAAATCAGTTCTGTGCAGCATGCTACCTATTTGTTATTTTCTTGTTTTATCTGTTAACAGGAAGGGAGATAGATGATAAAAATGGCAATATGGTGTGCTTTGCTTTGCTGGGGGTTTGTTAGGTGCTTGTGTCCTAGTAAATTACAGCAAGATGGTAGATGTGTTACTCTGTGGAGGTTGTTAACATGAAGTTATTTGATTTATTTATGTTGAACTGGGGGCCTCTCCTCCCATATCAATTATGTCAAAAACATCATTTTCCAGTCATGTTGTTTTTTGTTGGTTTTTTTTGGTTTTTTTTTTTTTGGTTTTTTTTTTTTTTCCCCTGACAGAGAGGTCCTGAATTTTAATGTAGTCCTTTATTATGGTACAGAAGAGTTAGAGAACTGAGAACTTGGTTCCCATGTCCAGTCCAGTTTGACCATTATGCTCAAGTCCTAACCTTCCTCTTGTTCAGCTTACTGAGGCAATAAGTGTGGCTGCCAAGTTTGGATGTTGAAATCCATTTCTTTTCTATAGTCATGCTGCCATAGGCTGAACCTGATTCCCTAAATGGTTTCTGAACAGGCAGTTTATTGTTGTCCTTGTTTCCAGATCGTTGTTGGCCTCCTTGGCATTTTCTCCAGCTCTGCATTACTGTCACGCTCATGCCATTAGAAAGGAGATATTTTCAAGTTTATCAATACTTGGGCTTTGAAAAGACTTCTCAAGCAGGGAAATAAACAGCCTCTGTGTAAAACCTTTGTTAATGGGTGGCTGAAAGTCACCCAAACCATTTCTGTGACGATGACAATTTTCTTTCATTTAAGCCATTACTGGTTGTGGAAGAGTAAGGCAACATTAAACTATTGCTGACAGCAATCACTGAAAAAAATACCCATTTTTATCATTGCTGATTTCCCACATTTTCCAAATTCTCTGTGGTTTTGAAGCTTGTTCCCTTTCCTGTCTTGCAGCACAAGCATTCTGTCTCCAAGCACTGAGGTCAGAGCCTGATACCTGCAGCATGTAGAAGGGAGAGTGAGGTAGCTGGTCTCTGACCACTAGCATTTATTGAGTGCATAGTAATTATCAGATATAAAGCTACAGAGAAGCTTTGCCCTGCTCTCTGTTGTTGACAGAGCAAAAAGAACCTACAAATAACAAAACCTGGTGTGTCAAAATGCTCCAGGCTATCCGTGAAATGAAAATAAAGTTCTGGCTAGTAGGCACTAAGAGAAACATTTTAAACTTCTTCAGTAGCCTGGATGTTTCTCAGTGTTAGGCAGTCACAGCATTCATGGCTGCTGAAAATATTATTAAGTTTTTAAGAGCCTCTCAATTTCTTTGCAGTCCCCCAAAACCACCACCGCCACCAGCAAACCTAGGAATCCAAGCCCAACCAAAATACCCAGTGTATCTGAACACTCACTTTGGTTATTTCTCTCTATGGCCCAACAAATCTTGACTCTTTTCCAGTTGACTGGAGGAGCATCAATAGGAGGAAGGGGAATTGTTTGTAGGCTGAAGGTTTCTGCCCTCCCACCAATGAAGCAGGTGTTCTCTTGATGCTCCCAGAGACAGAGAGTATATATACTCAGTATAAAGAGAGGAAGCAAATATGGATTTCCTGCATGTGGAAGATTGTTAAATATGTAAGTAATTGTAAATTACTTGTTGCTACTAGACACTTCTTTGGGCTATGTTTCAGAAGAAAATGCTGTGTAGCATTGCATATCTTGCAGAGTACACCCTGTGATCAAATTTAGAAGCAGAGATTTATGCACCTGAAAAGTTTTGGAGAAAAGGTTTGTTCTTGAAATGAAGATAAACCACGAGGATCACAGTTCTGCTATCATTTTCCTTTGAGGTTAACTTTCTCTTGTAGCCTCTGAATATGTTACTGAGCCTCAGTTATTGACAACATGTGCTATTAAGGGTGAGTTTAGGTATTTTAAAACAAAAAAAATTTGCACAATAAGCAGTTCCTTGCCTGGCTTTTCTCAGTCTCCTTCTCCCTCAAATATTTAAAATGCTGCTGCTGTTACAGTGTGCTCTGCTCTGCTTCAGATTATTTTCTACATCAGTTCATGACTTGCAGTTCCTGTGGGCTGCAGATTAATCCTTAGGAGTCTCTTGGCGTGTACTGTACATCCAGGTTCTTCAGTGTATTAATTTGACTATCAGTGTAGAAAATGCCAGTGGCTGTAAGGTTATATTAAACACTTCATTTTTGTGTTTATTTTTCTGTATAATCCAGAAAATTACTTATAAACTTGTAATCAGCATGACTAGACACATTAAGCTTTAAAACTGAAAAAATACCACATTTCAGATTTTTAAGGATAGATTAAAAAACAAAACAAAAAAAAAAAAAAAAAAAAAAAAAAACCCCAAAAAAAGACGGTGTAAGAATGTTCCTTCAAATGACTTTTCAACTGAAACCATTTACATGATTTAATATGGCCTATCTCTAAAGGCCATAGGTATTGTACAGAGTACATATTGTAGAAAGCAATAAAAATCTGGGTTTGGGTGAAGAATGCTGCAGTCCTTTTCCCAAGTAATGTGTGGATGCCTGTTTTTCCTTCCTGTCTAAACTAGAGAGGCCTGGCACTGAGTGCAGGGGGCGAGCATCAGCCCAGGTCCCACCTGTTTGGGATTTGGGAGGCAAGGGATGTTCCCACTGTTAGGAAGGGAAATAGAAAGGCAGCTTGTGTACACTCCTTCCTCTGCAGCTCCTGGGCTGTGTACAGCATTAGTACTGCGTGGTTTTGGTGGGAGTGGAAAAGGTCAGTTGTAAGTCAATAGCCCTTTTTTTTTTTTTTTTTTTTTTTCCTGTTTAAGCAGCTACTGACTTACCACAACTTGTGTTAGCATTTACACATTTAGTTTGGTGACAACACTATTTTAGGGTTTGTTTATTTTTTTCCCCTGCTCGGGAGGGGAGGTTGAAATCCCAAAAGTCAGGGAGGGTTGCTGCTCCTCTCCCAAAAAAGGAGGAACCTGCCTGGGGATGGGCCGGGGGTCATTTGCTGGGAAGGAATCAAATTTATTTCCTAGGGCTCTCCAGGGAGCCGGACAAAGAGCGCAGTAAATATCTGCACCCCGCTTTGCAGCCTGAATGTTCCTTGGGAAGCTGCAACCCATAATTTAAATCCATTGCACATGCCACCCTGGAAGCAGAGCCTTATATGTCGAGTGCATGGGCTGTCCTATTATGGGAAATCAACTTTGTTTTGAGGGGGAAGCACAGAGAGCATTGCTTCTGCGCAGGTCCTGGAATTTGAAACATTCCGGGGCCTCCAAAGAGCCCTGGCATTAGTTAGCATGCCGGCTGGGTGGAAGTGAGGATCCTGCCTCTCCCTCCCGGGACAACGCAGACCCTGCGGGCAGGCGGCTCTGCCAGCATCCCACCCCATCCCATCCCACCCCACCCCATCCCATCCCA